>CM072087.1:6116757-6362760 GCA_036850905.1 Luffa acutangula | reverse complement strand
TGTAGGGATAGAAGATCCCTGTTGAGATGAAGTTGGGTAGATGGAGAGACAGTAGGTCTCATTTCAGTTACAGAAGTCGGAGAGACAGTAGGTCTCATTGAAGGAACTGGCAGAAGGCCGTGCAACTGGAGGCAGATGCCTCTCGTGTGGAGTTAAAGACCTCCATTGAATCACGATTTGAAGAGATGCACTTCTGGTTCTTGGACGGTTCACGGAGTGAAGCCAAGATCCATCATGGCATATTGATCTGCGCTCATAGGAGCTGGAGATTTTGAAGATAAAGCTGGGCTTTTGCCCTTTGAAGAAGATGAAGAGGCTTTGCCTCGTTTTGATCATTTTCAGAAATCGAGAGAGAAGATGTTTTTCTTCTTGTGAGGAATTCCTTGAGAGGTAATCAGCAAGGGGGTTTTGAACACCTTATAGGCAAAATTTGAAAATCAAAGCATGACAAGATAGCTTGCCACCTTGCAAAGATTTGTTTTGAAACAAGATTTTTTACATCTTTTTCTAAAACAAATTTAGATGCTCTTGAGTCAGTTTTTTTTGTAAAACTTTTATTGATTAAATCTCCTTGAAACTTTTGTACACACAGAACTATGGCTAAAATTTCTTTTTTAACTGTTGAATAGTTTTTCTGAGTACTATTCCATACTCCAGAATGAAATCTTATAATTGATTCGTTCTTATCAACACACTGTTTTAAGATTCCTCCATATCCGATATCGGATGCGTCGGACTCCACTATGAGGTTTGCTTTTGGATTGATAAGGCTTAAACAGGGAATTGATTTGACTAAAGTTTTGATAGACTTGACTGCCTCTGTGTGCTTATCCGACCACGGGGCAGGATTCTTTTTTAATCTCTCATAAAGAGGTTTGCAAATAGTTCTTAGATTTTGAATAAAATCAGATACATAATTGAGGCATCCTAAAAATCTTTGTAATTGAGTTTTGTCTAAAATTTGATCAGGAAAATTTGAAGCAAACTCTATTGATCTTTGAATAGGTTTTATCAAACCTAAATGAATATCAAATCCTAGAAATCGGATTTGTGTTTGAAATAATTTGATCTTTGGAAGTGATACCACTAAACCATTTCGTTTAATGATATCTAAAAATATATTGAGATGTTTAAAATGTTGATCTATGTTTTGAGAAAATATTAATACATCATCAATATAAACAATTGAAAATTCTTGGAAGGGATTGAAAATATCATTCATAATTTTTTGAAATTCTGATGGAGCATTTTTTTAATCCGAATGGCATAACATTCCATTCATATTGGCCAAAAGGAACATTGAAAGCGGTTTTGTAACGATCTTTTTCAGAAATCTGAATTTGCCAAAATCCTGACTTCATATCAAATTTTGAGAAAATCTTTGAATTTGAAATTCTTTTTAGTAAATCTTGTTTGTTCGGAATTGGATATCTTATCCATTCCAAAACTTTATTAAGAGGTTTGTAATTAATGACTAACCTTGGAACACCTCGCTCTTTTTCTGCTTGGTTATTGACATAAAAATGCTGCACATGACCAAGGGCTCTTTGAAGCTCTGATGAGACCTTTCTGCAAAAGATCATCTATCTCTTTTTTGCAATGTGTTAGCAATTTGGAATTCATTTGTATTGGTCTAGCCTTTGTTGGAATTTTCTCTTCATTGAAATCTTTGATATAAGGAAGATCGACAATATGTTGTTTTCTTCTCCAAAAGGCGTTTGGAAGATTTGAACAAACTTCTTTTTCTAATTTTGATTTAAAGTAAGTTATTTTATCTTGTATTGATTTTCTTTTTAATTCTTCTTCAATTTTTTTTGTAAGAGATTTCATCTTTTAAGAATTGTATTTGTTTTTCTTTACTTTCTATGACATTTATTGAATTTTGAACTGTTTCTTGTTGTAGGTTATGGACTTCATGACGGGTTATTGGACTAGTAAATTTAAATATTATCTCTTGACCTAGAGCGTCAGAGATTATTCCTTCTTCTGAAATTGTTATTGGATATAATTGAGTGAGGAATGGTGTACCTAGGATCAATTCTTATCCTAAATCTTTGACTAAAAGAAAAGAGTTTACAAAGCAAACTCCCTCATTGCAAACATGGACTTTTGATAATTTATAATTGATCATGAGTTGATTATTATTAGCACCACGAAGGGATTCAGAAGTTTTTTCGAAATATATTGAAGGTATTAATCCCCTCCCGAATACAATTTTGATCAGCACCTGAATCAATTAGTGCATGGAGCGTAATTGTAAAATCGTGAATCTTTAGTGTTACTAAAGAATGCCATTTTTGGAATCGTATACTTGAAATAGCTCCAACGAAAGATTCCTCTTCTTCGTTAGGATTTGTCTCTACTTCTGTTTTTAATTGAGATATTTCTTGACGGAGATGAAAAATTTCTAGATCAGTATTTCTTTTGAGTTCTGAGACTTCTCTTTTTAGAGTATTAATTTCAGCTTGGAGATCTTGGATAGTGACCGGTCTCGGTTCTTCGAATTTTTTGACTACGTTCTTCCATTCATAAGGCTGGAAGTTACTAGATTCTTCTTGTTCTCTTTTTTCAAGAATTGAACTTTTAAGGCTATACAAGATTGATTTTTGAAGCTCTACATTGTCTATTTTGTCGACGACATTGAGAAGAGTTTCTTGATCTTTTGTTAGGACACATATGCATCCTGAACAAACTCTTTTGCCCTCAATTTCTTCTTCTTCATAGTCGCTACTAGAATATGAATCAGTTTCTTCTTGTAATTCAAGAATCTGACCTTCATCTGAGCTATATATGAGTGACTCTTCAGAATCAGATTGAATAATGTTTAGAAGTTGTTGCTTCGTATTGTCATCTATTTCTAATTCGTTGATCTTCTTTTTCATAGGACACTTATTAGCATAATGTCCATGAGATCTACATTTATAGCATTGGATGTTTCTTTTGGAGTTTCCTCTTTTGTAAAAGGGTCGTCTTTTATTGTAAGAATTATATGGCTTTCTATAATTCTTCTTTTGGAACTGCCTATATGGTTTATAGTTTTGTTGCTCTTGGTATTTTCTATACCTTTTGATGGACGATTTTTCTAATTATGGATGGTGACGAATTTTTCCACATCCATATGGATCGCAGAAAATTCCTAACTCTGCTCTTTTGGATCCAAAAGATTTGTTAAGTTTTGACTGAACCTTTGATTCATTACAAAGACGGAGACCTTCGCTTATTATAAAGGAAGTTAGGTTCCCATAGGTCAGAGTGTCCCAAGGAATCTTCCCGTCGTATTTTGTATTCAAATCAATTTTGACTCTTTCAGCAAAATAACTAGGAAGGCCCTTAATAAATTGTTCCTTCCAGATTGATGAAGAGCAATCAGCTCTAATGAGGACTTTACTTAAAAACATATCTTTGTACCATCTGAAATCTCCTAGTGTTGAACATTTGAGATTTAAAAGGATATCCGCCGATCTGGCTTGGTATTGAGCTGGATCACCTACAAAGGCATTTGTAAGGGTGTATACAAGAGTATTTACAGCATCTTCTATGCTTTCTTCCCTTTCTACTGTTTGAGGTAATTGGCCTTCGAGTTTGATTGTTTGTTTTTTCCTTTCAATGGTTTTGTGGGTTAGAATGTACTGACGATCATTGTCGGTCAGATATTGATCCCACCATTGTTTCAATTGTCCCGTAAATCCTGCAACAAGCATTGGGCTATTTCATGATCTCTTTTGCCTCTTTGGCGATAAGCATTTGAGGCTATGAACATTTCATTGAGCACATTAAGGATAAGATAATCGGATATGCCATCTATATTCCATTCATGGATGGCTAATCCATCATAAACGGCCTGAGTCATTTGTGCCTTTTCTTCAAATTGGACATCCGGGAAAGAAGGTTGTGGATACCAATTTCGCATAATTACTGGTTTTGAAGCTTTTGATCTTGTCCCTATTTTTAGGATCTCGTTAGGCGGCTCAATCGCTTCTTCCTCTAAAGAAAGATTTCTTGTTTTCTGAATAATTTGATCAATAAAGGTATCATTAATGACGTTTATTGTAGGGGTTGTCTTTGAAGTTGATGGTTTTGAAATATGGAAACTGCTTAGCTTTTCTTCAATTAAAGCTAGAGTTTCTTCTTCTTTAGACATTATTTTAATTTTGCTATCAATAATTGTAGGTTTGAACAACGGAATTGACTCATCTATAGGAGGTATAAAGATTCCTCCGTTTGAAGATGAAGTAATGGAAGGTTTTGATATTCTTCCTTCAATCTTTTCTACTTGGTTAGCTATAGTAGAAAGAATTTTATTAGAAAAATTGTTTTGAAGTTGAATATTCTTTATATCCTTAAGAGTAGGGGTGTTCTTTTTGTCCTTTTCACTGATATTACCTTTGAATGGACTAGCTTTGACTTTTTCACCATAAATTGTGTCAAACTCGATCTCTTCAAGAGGAGGATGAGTAGAATGAATACTTCCTCTTTGAGATGTTTTCCAGGATTCTTGAAGCATATTGATTTCGTTATTGGATTCTTTCATCCAAGTGAAGAATGGTATATTTCTTTCGGTTTCATTCATATATGAATACCATCTCGATCTTATCTCAGATCTTTGGTCTTTGTTGTAATTTTGGAAAAAGGTTTTTCTTCTTGCCTTATTTTTTAGGGAAAGAAAATCCTCCTTTAAGGTTTCTTTATCGATTGTGAAATCTTGTATAAGGACATTAATTTAACTGGCAAACACAGATCGGTTATCCATGTCTGTCTGTGTGGGTGATTGTGGTTGATTTTCGTATTGAACATTTGCCACATTTTTGTTCTATATTGACAGATTTTACTCTTAATGAGTTAGATCTATCCATATAGTATTTTGATTCGATTTCTGAAGTTGTTCCAGATGTACTAGGTCGAGAAGACATAAAGTCTTTAACCTTTGAGGTTGCTGGTTCTTCAGAAAATTGAACTTCTACCGATCCATCTGGATACTCAACAATTTGTGCAAGGTTTGAATTTTTCTTTGGTGGAGTGAAGGCTTCCGTAAGTCTCCACGTTGGATTTCTAGTAATTTGTTCCCATGACAAACTCTTAGGGACTGTGATTGATGATCTATCAAGATTTGCTTCTAAGAGAATTGTAGATCCTTTGGATGAAGATCTCAAGGCTCTAGGGGATATGTTGGTATTCATTAATTTGTAATATATTCTGAAAATCATAACAGCAGAATGGGTCTGTTCTTGAATATTGAGATTTTGTGAATAAACATCGGCTATTAGAGAGGATAGGATGTTTGGATCTTTTAATGAAAGCGTAAAATTTGGATAACAATTAAAGAAAATAGGTCCTCCTTCAAGATTAGATTGGACAATCCCTAGAAGGGAATTTGAGAAATTTAAATGTCTCTTGTCTCTTAGAGAGACAAGTATTGGAATATCTAATCCGAGTTTGAATAAAGGTTTGATTGCTATTTGAACTAATCCTATGTTAAGATAGTTTAAATTCTTCACGATGTTGAAGGATGAGCTTTTTTGAAAAAAGATTTATTGTTTCACGATCATTGTTAATCGGGATGTTTTTCTCAGAAATTTTTATACAGTTTCTTTGAGAAAAATTGAAGGTACTATGGTAATAAATTGACTTTGGATCTACCTTTGGAATGCTCCATTGATGAAGTTTATCTTCAATTTTTTCTATTGACAATTCTTGATTGGTAGTGTTTGATATCTTTGAATCTGAATCACCTTTGTGATCCTCATGATCATTGGAAATTGAAACAGCTTTCCCTTTGACCCTGGTACTCAACATTCTTTTCAAGAGCTTAGACATAATTATCTTCTTTTGATCATAATCCAATATAAAAGAGAATAATTTTTTCTTTCTTTCTGAAAACTTTAAAGATGCAACAATTAATCAAGTACTAGTTACTGGGGAACAGGAGCTTACCAACGGACTACGCTTATTGCCGGGAACACAACCTTTACCAACCAGCGGACGACTAGCAGACGCAAGATATAATTGATGAATTCTTTAAAGATTTGAAGATAGAAAGGAAAATTGTTCTTCCTTTAGAAAGGTGTATGAATAAAAGAAAACTTCTATTAAGAGGCTCTGATACCAATTGCTCCTCGGTAAACCGCGAAGAGAATTAGGATTGATTACAAGAGAGAGCGTGGAAATGTTTCAAACTTCAAATGAAAGCTCGAAATTTTCCGATGCCCTTTGATTACAATATCGAAGTCTTTTATAGACTCCGGATTTGAAATTACAATTGAAAACAAAAAATTAAAAGATAAGAACCAATCCGACAGGACAGGACCCCTGACTGGATTGATATGACAAAAGATAAAAGATTACAAATAATACTGAAACGTTATCAGAAGAGGACAACAATTATCAACTTTATTAAAGTTACTTTAATAAAGACTTGCGACAAAAGATGGTGGAGGAGTGTTAGTATGTCAATAATTATGTGTGCATTTATTGCATTTATTATCCTTGTACCTATGTCAACCTATATTGTCTATGTCTTTACTTTTTAGTGTCATGTCTTTACTTTTTAGTCTTTACTTTTTAGTGTAAAATAATTGAGTGTGTAAGAAAATAATAGTGTACAATTAAAGTGTGTTGTACAAACGTTTCAGTATTATTTGTAATCTTTTATCTTTTGTCATATCAATCCAGTCAGGGGTCCTGTCCTGTCGGATTGGTTCTTATCTTGTAATTTTTTGTTTTCAATTGTAATTTCAAATCCGGAGTCTATAAAAGACTTCGATATTGTAATCAAAGGGCATCGGAAAATTTCGAGCTTTCATTTGAAGTTTGAAACATTTCCACGCTCTCTCTTGTAATCGATCCTAATTCTCTTCGCGGTTTACCGAGGAGCAATTGGTATCAGAGCCTCTTAATAGAAGTTTTCTTTTATTCATACACCTTTCTAAAGGAAGAACAATTTTCCTTTCTATCTTCAAATCTTTAAAGAATTCATCAATTATATCTTGCGTCTGCTAGTCGTCCGCTGGTTGGTAAAGGTTGTGTTCCCGGCAATAAGCGTAAGTCCGTTGGTAAGCTCCTGTTCCCCAGTAACTAGTACTTGATTAATTGTTGCATCTTTAAAGTTTTCAGAAAGAAAGAAAAAATTATTCTCTTTTATATTGGATTATGATCAAAAGAAGATAATTATGTCTAAGCTCTTGAAAAGAATGTTGAGTACCAGGGTCAAAGGGAAAGCTGTTTCAATTTCCAATGATCATGAGGATCACAAAGGTGATTCAGATTCAAAGATATCAAACACTACCAATCAAGAATTGTCAATAGCAAAAATTGAAGATAAACTTCATCAATGGAGCATTCCAAAGGTAGACCCAAAGTCAATTTATTACCATAGTACCTTCAATTTTTCTCAAAGAAACTGTATAAAAATTACTGAGAAAAACATCCCGATTAACAAAGATCGTGAAACAATAAATCTTTTTTTCAAAAAAGCTCATCCTTCAACATCGTGAAGAATTTAACTATCTTCACATAGGATTAGTTCAAATAGCAATCAAACCTTTATTCAAACTCGGATTAGATATTCCAATACTTGTCTCTCTAAGAGACAAGAGACATTTAAATTTCTCAAATTCCCTTCTATGGATTGTCCAATCTAATCTTGAAGGAGGACCTATTTTCTTTAATTGTTATCCAAATTTTACGCTTTCATTAAAAGATCCAAACATCCTATCCTCTCTAACAGCCGATGTTTATTCACAAAATCTCAATATTCAAGAACAGACTCATTCTGCTGTTATGATTTTCAGAATATATTACAAATTAATGAATACCAACATATCCCCTAGAGCCTTGAGATCTTCACCCAAAGGATCTACAATTCTCTTAGAAGCAAATCTTGATAGATCATCAATCACAGTCCCTAAGAGTTTGTCATGGGAACAAATTACTAGAAATCCAACGTGGAGACTTACGGAAGCCTTCACTCCACCAAAGAAAAATTCAAACCTTGCACAAATTGTTGAGTATCCAGATGGATCGGTAGAAGTTCAATTTTCTGAAGAACCAGCAACCTCAAAGGTTAAAGACTTTATGTCTTCTCGACCTAGTACATCTGGAACAACTTCAGAAATCGAATCAAAATACTATATGGATAGATCTAACTCATTAAGAGTAAAATCTGTCAATATAGAACAAAATGTGGCAAATGTTCAATACGAAAATCAACCACAATCACCCACACAGACAGACATGGATAACCGATCTGTGTTTGCCAGTCAAATTAATGTCCTTATACAAGATTTCACAATCGATAAAGAAACCTTAAAGGAGGATTTTCTTTCCCTAAAAAATAAGGCAAGAAGAAAAACCTTTTTCCAAAATTACAACAAAGACCAAAGATCTGAGATAAGATCGAGATGGTATTCATATATGAATGAAACCAAAAGAAATATACCATTCTTCACTTGGATGAAAGAATCCAATAACGAAATCAATATGCTTCAAGAATCCTGGAAAACATCTCAAAGAGGAAGTATTCATTCTACTCATCCTCCTCTTGAAGAGATCGAGTTTGACACAATTTATGGTGAAAAAGTCAAAGCTATTCCATTCAAAGGTAATATCAGTGAAAAGGACGAAAAGAACACCCCTACTCTTAAGGATATAAAGAATATTCAACTTCAAAACAATTTTTCTAATAAAATTCTTTCTACTATTAGCTAACCAAGTAGAAAAGAGATTGAAGGAAGAATATCAAAATCTTCCATTACTTCATCTTCAAACGGAAGGAATCTTTATACCTCCTATAGGATGAGTCAATTCCGTTGTTCAAACCTACAATTATTGATAGCAAAATTAAAATAATGTCTAAAGAAGAAGAAACTCTAGCTTTAATTGAAGAAAAGCTAAGCAGTTTCCATATTTCAAAACCATCAACTTCAAAGACAACCCCTACAATAAACGTCATTAATGATACCTTTATTGATCAAATTATTCAGAAAACAAGAAATCTTTCTTTAGAGGAAGAAGCGATTGAGCCGCCTAACGAGATCCTAAAAATAGGGACAAGGATCAAAAGCTTCAAAACCAGTAATTATGCGAAATTGGTATCCACAACCTTCTTTCCCGGATGTCCAATTTGAAGAAAAGGCACAAATGACTCAGACCGTTTATGATGGATTAGAGCCATCCATGAATGGAATATAGATGGCATATCCGATTATTCTTATCCTTAATGTGCTCAATGAAATGTTCATAGCCTCAAATGCTTATCGCCAAAGAGGCAAAAAGGGATCATGAAATAGCCCAACTGCTTGTTGCAGGATTTACGGGACAATTGAAACAATGGTGGGATCAATATCTGACCGACAATGATCGTCAGTACATTCTAACCCACAAAACCAATTGAAAGGAAAAAACAAACAATCAAACTCGAAGGCCAATTACCTCAAACAGTAGAAAGGGAAGAAAGCATAGAAGATGCTGTAAATACTCTTGTATACACCGTTACAAATGCCTTTGTAGGTGATCCAGGCTCAATACCAAGCCAGATCGGCGGATATCCTTTTAAATCTCAAATGTCCAACACTAGGAGATTTCAGATGGTACAAAGATATGTTTTTAAGTAAAGTCCTCATTAGAGCTGATTGCTCTTCATCAATCTGGAAGGAACAATTTATTAAGGGCCTTCCTAGTTATTTTGCTGAAAGAGTCAAAATTGATTTGAATACAAAATACGACGGGAAGATTCCTTGGGACACTCTGACCTATGGGAACCTAACTTCCTTTATAATAAGCGAAGGTCTCCGTCTTTGTAATGAATCAAAGGTTCAGTCAAAACTTAACAAATCTTTTGGATCCAAAAGAGCAGAGTTAGGAATTTTCTGCGATCAATATGGATGTGGAAAAATTCATCCACCATCCATAATTAGAAAATCGTCCATCAAAGGGTATAGAAAATACCAAGAGCAACAAAACTATAGACCATATAGGCAGTTCCAAAAGAAGAATTATAGAAAGCCATATAATTCTTACAATAAAAGACGACCCTTTTACAAAAGAGGAAACTCCAAAAGAAACATCCAATGCTATAAATGTAGATCTCATGGACATTATGCTAATAAGTGTCCTATGAAAAAGAAGATCAACGAATTAGAAATAGATGACAATACGAAGCAACAACTTCTAAACATTATTCAATCTGATTCTGAAGAGTCACACTCATATATAGCTCAGATGGAAGGTCAGATTCTTGAATTACAAGAAGAAACTGATTCATATTCTAGTAGCGACTATTATGAAGAAGAAGAAATTGAGGGCAAAAGAGTTTGTTCAGGATGCATATGTGTCCTAACAAAAGATCAAGAAACTCTTCTCAATGTCGTCGACAAAATAGACAATGTAGAGCTTCAAAAATCAATCTTGTATAGCCTTAAAAGTTCAATTCTTGAAAAAAGAGAACAAGAAGAATCTAGTAACTTCCACCGCCTTATGAATGGAAGAACGTAGTCAAAAAATTCGAAGAACCGAGACCGGTCACTATCCAAGATCTTCCAAGCTGAAATTAATACTCTAAAAAGAGAAGTCTCAGAACCTCAAAAGAAATACTGATCTAGAAATTTTTTCATCTCCGTCAAGAAATATCTCAATTAAAAACAGAAGTAGAGACAAATCCTAACGAAGAAGAGGAATCTTTCGTTGGTGCTATTTCAAGTATACGATTCCAAAAATGGCATTCTTTAGTAACACTAAAGATTCACCATTTTACAATTACGCTCCATGCACTAATTGATTCAGGTGCTGATCAAAATTGTATTCGGGAGGGATTAATACCTTCAATATATTTCGAAAAAACTTCTGAATCCCTTCGTGGTGCTAATAATAATCAACTCATGATCAATTATAAATTATCAAAAGTCCATGTTTGCAATGAGGGAGTTTGCTTTGTAAACTCTTTTCTTTTAGTCAAAGATTTAGGACAAGAATTGATCCTAGGTGGTACACCATTCCTCACTCAATTATATCCAATAACAATTTCAGAAGAAGGAATAATCTCTGACGTTCTAGGTTCAAGAGATAATATTTAAAATTTACTAGTCCAATAACCCGTCATGAAGTCCATAACCTACAACAAGAAACAGTTCAAAATTCAATAAATGTCATAGAAAGTAAAGAAAAACAAATACAATTCTTAAAAGATGAAATCTATTACAAAAAAAATTGAAGAAGAATTAAAAAGAAAATCAATACACAAGATAAAATAACTTACTTTAAATCAAAATTAGAAAAAGAAGTTTGTTCAAATCTTCCAAACGCCTTTTGGAGAAGAAAACAACATATTGTCGATCTTCCTTATATCAAAGATTTGAATGAAGAGAAAATTCCAACAAAGGCTAGACCAATACAAATGAATTCCGGAATTGCTAACACATTGCAAAAAAGAGAGATAGATGATCTTTTGCAGAAAGGTCTCATTCAGAGCTTCAAAGAGCCCTTGGTCATGTGCAGCATTTTATGGTCAATAACCAAGCAGAAAAAGAGGCGAGGTGTTCCAAGGTTAGTCATTAATTACAAACCTCTTAATAAAGTTTTGGAATGGATAAGATATCCAATTCCGACACAAACAAGATTTACTAAAAAGAATTTCAAATTCAAAGATTTTCTCAAAATTTGATATGAAGTCAGGATTTTGGCAAATTCAGATTTCTGAAAAAGATCGTTACAAAACCGCTTTCAATGTTCCTTTTGGCCAATATGAATGGAATGTTATGCCATTCGGATTAAAAAATGCTCCATCAGAATTTCAAAAAATTATGAATGATATTTTCAATCCCTTCCAAGAATTTTCAATTGTTTATATTGATGATGTATTAATATTTTCTCAAAACATAGATTCAACATTTTAAACATCTCAATATATTTTTAGATATCATTAAACGAAATGGTTTAGTGGTATCACTTCCAAAGATCAAATTATTTCAAACACAAATCCGATTTCTAGGATTTGATATTCATTTAGGTTTGATAAAACCTATTCAAAGATCAATAGAGTTTGCTTCAAATTTTCCTGATCAAATTTTAGACAAAACTCAATTACAAAGATTTTTAGGATGCCTCAATTATTGTATCTGATTTTATTCAAAATCTAAGAACTATTTGCAAACCTCTTTATGAGAGATTAAAAAAGAATCCTGCCCCGTGGTCGGATAAGCACACAGAGGCAGTCAAGTCTATCAAAACTTTAGTCAAATCAATTCCCTGTTTAAGCCTTATCAATCCAAAAGCAAACCTCATAGTGGAGTCCGACGCATCCGATATCGGATATGGAGGAATCTTAAAACAGTGTGTTGATAAGAACGAATCAATTATAAGATTTCATTCTGGAGTATGGAATAGTACTCAGAAAAACTTATTCAACGGTTAAAAAAGAAATTTTAGCCATAGTTCTGTGTGTACAAAAAAGTTTCAAGGAGATTTAATCAATAAAAAGTTTTACAATAAAAACTGACTCAAGAGCATCTAAATTTGTTTTAGAAAAAGATGTAAAAAATCTTGTTTCAAAACAAATCTTTGCAAGGTGGCAAGCTATCTTGTCATGCTTTGATTTTCAAATTTTGCCTATAAAAGGTGTTCAAAACCCCCTTGCTGATTACCTCTCAAGGGAATTCCTCACAAGAAAAACATCTTCTCTCTCGATTTCTGAAAATGAGTGATCAACGAGGCAAAGCCTCTTCATCTTCTTCAAAGGGCAAAAGCCCAGCTTTATCTTCAAAATCTCCAGCTCCTATGAGCGCAGATCAATATGCCATGGATCTTGGCTTCACTCCCGTGAACCGTCCAAGAACCAGAAGTGATCTCTTCAAATCCGTGATTCAATGGAGTCTTTAACTCCACCACCGAGGCCATCTGCTCTGTTGCACGGCCTTCTTGCCGTTCCTTCAATGAGACCTACTGTCTCTCCGACTTCTGTAACTGAAATGAGACCTACTGTCTCTCCATCTACCCAACCTTCATCTCAACAGGGATCTTCTATCCCTACAACTTTTGTGGATGCTGTTCAGCCTCCCAAAAGATTCATTCCAAAACCCGAAATCAAAAATTATTTTGAAAAATCACTTCAATTATCAGAACCAATTATTGAACCCGAATTCGACGGGTCTTCAATTATTGAAATTATTCAAAATATTTATCCTCAAGGATTCTATTTCATCCCGGAATCCTTGCTCAAAACCAGAAAATATTATGAATTCATTCTGGTAGATTCAAAATCTGTCGAGATAACACATATTCCAGACAGAAATGATCCATCAATCATAGCTTATTCAAAGCTAAAAATCAAAAAGGTCATAAACCCTACTCATTGGAATCAAAGTATTCTCACAGAAAGAACTCTTTTCAAAACCTTTCAATCCCCAGACATACTCATACCGGGATTATATCGAAGCCTGGTATATGGTCAATGTGGTATAAAAATTATGATCATTCTTGGTTCATACAATTTTGTCAAAATGCTTACAAGTGTCAATTTCCTTTTTGGTTTATCAAATGGTGGAAAACCTTCGGATCCTCCGAAGAAATTTTTCCCGTTCCTATCCAAGAATCGGTTCCATTATTTTTCTCAAACCATATACAAAAATGCATTTCCTCTCAATATGCGTTTTTGTTTATATTTCCAAATCCCCTGGATTTTATGTTGGAATTTCCAGACAAATACATACCCATTTTTCAAACAACTTGTCAAAATTCTTCAGATCAAATGGTGGGATAAATATAATTTTTCCCATGCCAACATCAAGGAAGTCAAACAATGGTTTGCCGACAACGGGCTACCTTCAAGACCTTTCAAAAAAGAAAAATGCAGAATTCTTAAATTCAAAATCAAAGCTTCATAGCTGCTTTGGCACAAACTACTTCCGAGGCAGAGACTTTCAAAAGATTCTGAATCAAGCAACCGTCAATAGCATTCTTCATCTTCTCATCATAATTCTGACATTGAAGAAGAAGAGAATGAATATGACCTCAATGATCCTTTTCTAGATTCACAACCCATGTGAGTCTAATATTTCAAAAAAAAAAAAAAAAAAAAAAAGTGTGTGTACAACATTAATCAACTTATGTAAATTAAGCATGTTGTAAATTATGAATAATAAGGAACTCCCCATTAGTATTAAAAGACAATGTCCGATTCTCCTAGACAATGAACATTATGACAACTCACGGTAAAGGACTGTTGCGAAGGACTGTTGAAGTGTGTGGTCCCGGTAGTAAAGCTCGAGATGAGTAGTAAAAATCCGTTGGTCAGCATACCTTGCCTTCACGCCTGATAAAGTGAGAAGAAATAATATTCGAAGCCCATCAGAAGAGGACAACAATTATCAACTTTATTTAAAGTTACTTTAATAAAGACTTGCGACAAAAGATGGTGGAGGAGTGTTAGTATGTCAATAATTATGTGTGCATTTATTGCATTTATTATCCTTGTACCTATGTCAACCTATATTGTCTATGTCTTTACTTTTTAGTGTCATGTCTTTACTTTTTAGTCTTTACTTTTTTAGTGTAAAATAATTGAGTGTGTAAGAAAATAATAGTGTACAATTAAAGTGTGTTGTACAAACGTTTCAGTATTATTTGTAATCTTTTATCTTTTGTCATATCAATCCAGTCAGGGGTCCTGTCCTGTCGGATTGGTTCTTATCTTTTAATTTTTTGTTTTCAATTGTAATTTCAAATCCGGAGTCTTATAAAAGACTTCGATATTGTAATCAAAGGGCATCGGAAAATTTCGAGCTTTCATTTGAAGTTTGAAACATTTCCACGCTCTCTCTTGTAATCGATCCTAATTCTCTTCGCGGTTTACCGAAGCAAATTGTAATAATAAAATTGATTTTTCTTTATGATGAGCATGATAACCAATTATTCTTTTCTTTTCTCCTAAGCAAGATCAAACATGCTAATTTGCAAAAAATTAACTATTTAGCTCTTCCCTACACCTATCGAGGTGACAACAAGCATATGAACCTAATAATTTGCTCCTAAGCATTCAAATCCAAATCTAGCCAAGACAAATACTCTACTCATGCAAGCCATCTCCTAGAAAAAGTTTTAAAAGTCTCCCTTTTTGGGCACTCATGCTTACAACTCATCGCAAACTTGAAAATTGACAAGAAAGCCTATCCTATGACATCATAATCATGCAAATATAGCATCCAGAAAACAACCATATGCTCAATTCAAAGAAAGCTCAAACTATAGCCCGAACTCAGATGCTCAAGGGCTCCACAAACATGCTAATCCACCCCCAAACTTAAAACATGCATTATCCTCAATGTATAAAGAAAATAAGGCATAAACAAGCATGAGAACAATAAAAGAATGAGAAGAGTGAATAATACTGGCCTGGAATTGATGCTGACTTCTTGATTGAGATCTTGAAAGCTTGAAAGCAAAGGAGAGAAAGAAAACACGACCTATAAAACAAAAACAAACAATAAACCAAAAACAAAAAGAAAACACACTAAACTTACTTGGGTTGCCTCCCATAAGCGCTTGTTTAACGTCATTAGCTCGACGTGTTGATCGTGCTTCAAGGAGGCTTCTTTTCTGTGAATCCAACAGTGCTTCTCTGTTTTACGGCTCCAAAAGTCTCCAGAAGAGTCCCCCCAAAAACCTAGCTAAAAGGAAGCTTATATTCTGATTTTTCGTCGTAGCGTCGAGACGCTGTCTTCAAAACACGCGTGTCTGGAATGGAAATAATGGTAGCGTCGAGACACTATTGTCACAACGTCTCGACGCTGTGACGCTGGCGCCTCTTCTAATTAAGGAAAACCAGCGTCGAGACCCTCAAAGAATGGCGTCTCGACGCTGATGGGTAGAATACCCTCTCTTGGCTCCTTGTTGCTTGAACTTTCCGGTTCTTTGGCAAATTTTCACGTCCCGAACACCCGATTAACTCCAATTCCCCGTTTTAGCTCTAATCAACGCTTTCCTACAAAATAAACAATTAAGTGCCATAAAATGGCCCATAAATCATAAAAGACTAGCTAAATTAAATAAGTAAAGATAGCTAGCTATGCTCGCTATCAAGTATGGGTTGTTGCGTGTAGCTCCTTGCGATCCCACATAGAAAACTGATTCTGGGTTTGAAGGACACTGATCATGCGTATGTCCTTCACCGCAGATCCCACATCAAAATGTGTTGAGTTGTGAGATCAAGGGTGCAGTGCTGGCTGTAAGCGCATCCATTTTGAAGGTCAACGCATCAATTTTTGCTACTGGTTTAACCACACTTTCCCCGCATCTCGCAGAGAGTAAGGAAATAGTATGACTTGAAGTTGCTTCGGGGTGACTCCTGGAATGATAAACTTGTTGCAAATGTCGAGGAATGACTTGAGGTAAGAGTGAGGATCTTCCGATGCACTTCCTCCAAATTGTCTTGCAGCTGTTAACATTTGAAACATAACAGGTTTTAGCTCAAACCTTTCTGTTTCTAGAGGTTGTTGAACTATCCCTGGATTGAAATTGCAATTTGTTGGGGCTGCATAATCTCTAATTCCTCTAGCCCTATCATCGGCCATCTGGATGGGGTTTAATGGTCTATTTGGTTGTTTTGGTGCTGCCATTTCTCCTGGTTGCCTTCGCGGTCTTCGATTTCTTCTTCTTTTGTGGTATGTTCTATCGATTTCAGGATCTACCTCGAATTCAATTCGTCGGGCGGCACGCATACAACTTCTTGTTCCTGGAGAAAAAGACTCAACAGGGAACACTGTGAGTATTAAATCGGAGAAAATTAGTATAGACTCTTGTTGCCAGTTCCCCGACAACGGCGCCAAAAACTGTTGGGTTTTTAACCCTAAAACTCCTAGATAGTAAATGTACATTTGACCGAAAATTAATAAAGTGATGTATTATTCAGTGTTTGTATTATATCTTGTCTTATCAACCCTAATCCAATAAACTAAACATCCAAGACTAATAGAATGAGGCTTGAACTGGTATGTAGGGACATACGGGGATCAATGTTCAAGTTTTAGCCTAAAGGGTTTGTAGTATAGGGATAAGGCTGGGTACCTTGTCCTGGTGACACTATTGATACGGCCCGCTTTGTATATTGATACAAACGTAGTGATCCAACGCGTTCATGTAGTTGACATGCGAGTGGGGGTATCCTGTGCAATGAGTTTGCACAAAGACCGGACCGCGAAATAGTTAACCACTAACTCTAACACCGTTAGTTAGCTTGGTTTCTATTTCACTAGGATGACCTAGGCAACTTGGCCTTAATCCTTAGTGGATTATGGACTCCTTTCCATGAGGGATTGTCCTTTGATTTGTACGGGTGAGAGTGGCCTGTTCGTCGACTCAATAAGCCTACCATTTTGGGGACAAGACTGAGTGGGGAGCTGGGAACGTAATCTTACAAGAAGGAATTCACTTCTTCCCAATATTAGGGTAAGTAGAGGTGTGTTCTCTTAAGTGGTGTCTCCGGGACTTGAACAATGGGCCCTACCCTCTTTATGGCACGAGAGGGATTTCTATTTGCTGGTTGGACCACAAACAGGTTTTTCATTAGAGGAGCACTGGTACTTAAGGACCAAGAGGTAGCCCAGGGGTAAAACGGTAATTTGACCCCACTTGGGTACGAACACACGTGAAGGGCTAACTTGCTGTTGATGGTCGATATCCGTGGACACAGAAATATATCTGCTGTGAGAAGAGTGCATCTGTGGTTCTTTGGTGAAGTGAACCATAGTTAACGAATATTGATTAATTTGGTTAATGAGTTTACCCGATTAATCTCACATCGTTGGAGCTTCTGATCTGTAGGTCCATTAGGTCCCACGGATGACTCTAATAAGGTGTTGAGGTCTATTTCTAAGGATGAATTAAATGTTCGAAAGGGTTTGAATGAAAAGTTAAATATGAATTTGATTCATATTAAAACTATAGGTTATAATTAATTTGCATTAGATGCACCTTAATACTATAGTTTATTTGAGAGAATTATAATTAGATATTTGATATTTAATTATGATATTAATTAATTGGAGAATTAATTAATCATTGTTTTCATTTAATTTAATTAAGTTTTGTTTAATTAAATTGTATTAAAACTATAGGTTAAGTGAAGAATAGTCATTTAAATATAGTTTAAATGGCTTGGATATTTAATTATGAATTAAATATTATTTTAATTTAATTAATTTTTTAATTAAATTGAATTTAATAACTGATAAGTGATCAGTTATGAGGGATAGGTGGTTAACCTATTTTTCCTCCCCTTCACGCCTACTAAGGAGAGGGTTACGGGGTTTTTGGGGCAGTGCACTCAATCCGTATTGTGGCTATTCTATTCAGAAAAAAAAAAAAAAAAACTCCCAAAAGCTCTCTGCAGAAAATCTCCATTCTCTCATTCTACCGTTAGAGAAAGAAGAGTTCCCACTTATTCACTCAACTAAACCTTGTGAGTACATTGGTGTAACTTCTTGGTGGTGTTCGTGGGCGATTTGTGACGACAAAGAGGTAGATCTTGTTGTTGTATTTTCTGCACTCCACTTGGGAATTTGGCGAAACGGTTCAAGAACTCTACAACGGTATAGTGTTCTTGATCTAGGATCGATAGGGTCCAATTCTAGATTAGATCTAGAATTTCTTAATCCTTTTATAGCATGCTTTATACGCTTTTCAGCATGTTTTAAATTTGTTTAAATCGCTGTAAAATTATGATTTGCAAGTTGTAATGGTATTTTAATCGAAAGAAAATACAGTGTGGTTCTATGATAGTTTCCGATGCCAAGGGCTTTTATCCCTACAATTGGTATCAGATCCATCTCTGTAATTTTTTCTTATTGATTAAATTTTGCAATTTGCCGTTTTGGTGGGATTATTTGCATTTTGAATGTTTGGTTTGCTGTGAACTGTTTAGGTTTAATTGGCCATAAATTTATGATTATTTTGATTTGATCAAATGTAAGGGCCCCTGTGTTTTGGGCAATTGTTCATAAATTTGGAGTCTGTAAGTCCGGGTCTAGCTTAGGATGAAGATTTGTGAAGAACACGATAAAATTCGAGGCCAATTGGGAGAAATCAGTCGTTGTTCTGCCCAGAAAATTGCTCCAGACGCGTTAGCGTCGGGACGCTAAGCGTTAAGCGTCTCGACGCTATCGCGATTTCACGCTGCGGACGAGTTGAAATCGCGTCAGCGTCGGAACGTTGTTGCTTAAGCGTCTCGACGCTGTCACGATTTCGTGCGGCAGTTCGATTTTACGTGGAGACGTGGGAGAAACCCTAACCGTTCGGTTTGGTTCGCGTGAATAGGGTGAACTGGGACCGGTTTGGTCTGGTTCAACCCGGTTTTGGTTCGGTTCGAGTTCTTCAAGGTCGGTTCGAAGCAGTTCGGGTCGGTTTGTGCTTGTTGGTCCGGTTTTGGAGCTGCAGACTCTTGTAATAGGATAGATTATTTGCTTTTTTTAGTGTAATTAAGCTTTATTCTATCGTAGAGGCCAATTAGACTGGTTCATTAGCTATTTAAATGCTTTGTGGATGTCATTTAAATTTTAATCCCACCTTAGGATATAAAGCATGCTCATGCATTATGAATGTTATAATATGATTATTATTTTGGATGATAATGCATGGATTTTCATGATTTATTTAATATATAGTTGAGTTATATTAAATTCATGAAAATGGTATAGTATGATGCATGCAATTACATAGTTTTAATATAAGAGTTATATTAAAAATAAATTGTTTGCAGCATGCTAAGGTGATTTTCCATTTTTGGCTATAATAAAATTGTTTATTAATTAAAAAAGGAAATCAAGTTGCATTGAGCATGATACATCCATAGGTTAATATAAGAGTTATATTAATTTCATGCAATGCAAAGTTATATAATTTAAATTTGATTAATTAGAATATGATTGTTAATTGATTTAAACTATAGTATGCATGATTATAGGGCTAATCATTAAAATTTTGAAATAGTTTAAAATTTATGATTAGAAACCGTCAATCTATAATCAAGATATGCATGCTCACATAGGATCTTAGGTTAAAATGAATTAATTTTAAATGAGTTAAAATTAATTAGACCTAAGATCATTTTTCTAATAGGATTAGAAATCCTTACTTAGTTTTAAAATAGTTTTAATGAACTAAGTAGGACAAACATTCCTGAGATTATAAGGGAACTCTACCAGTGAAGTTCTGTCTAAGGATTGGAGGTATTTAAGTTGACGGTATACAGAACACCTCCTACTTGGGAACTGATCTGGAACACCGGAGTTGAATTAATCACAGGTTAATGTTATCATAATGTCGCTAGGTAAATTAAATTTGTTTAATACACCTAGACATTAGGTCTTATTATAATAGTTATAATAGGACTAGACTTAGATAAATGACTTAGCTGGATTTATCTAGGTTTAATCAAACCCTAAAATACCCAATAGGTTACTTTAGTGGGAGGAAAATTACAAAACTTGATTTAAATCGAGTTTTGCTCCTGCGTCCCTGTATAGTTCACACCGTGAGATCCATGCTCGGCTTCGTGTCGTCGTAGAGCGGCCTCCCTTCGGAGAGTGTTTGCATGGGTCAATACCAAGGTGAAGGGGGAAAGTGACTATAGTAAGTGGGAGCGGGACACGTGTCAACGTATCCTTCGGTCTCCACCCCTAGGTCACAACGTGAGATTCCTATGATCCGCCTGCGTGTTGCCCTGGAGCAACCACCCCTTCGGAGGACCTGATCATAGGATTCGGAACACCGTGAACTCCCGAATAGGATAGGATCGCTTAGGCTAATTACCAACAGTTGTCTTTCCCAATGGTAGCCTGTTGGTCTGTGCCTCTGAGATCTGAAAGTGTGAGGGTTACACTTACGGGGAGGAGTTAATTTGTTAACAAATCCTTGACCGAACAACGGTGGTTAATATCTAATGGAATGTGAGTTATTCTGGTATTAGAAATTGACTGAGAAAAGTCTCATTTTAGAGGAGGAACAACTGATCACCCTTCGGTGGCTGTTCTTCTAAACCTCTAAAGCATCGTTGCGAAACACAATCATAGTTTTATTAGGGTTCTTTGATTGTTTGTTTGCAAAATTGATTGAATGTATGCAATTGTTTGTATTGCTTGTGTGATGGGTTAAGGCAAAGATAACTAATACGGTCACTTGTTTGTTTTTTCAGCAATGTCTTCCTCTATTATTTCCTTGCTTAAAAACGAACAACTTACTGGCGAAAATTTTCCACAATGGAAATCCAATCTCAACACTATACTCGTGGTAGAAGATCTTAGGTTCGTCTTAACGGAGGAATGTCCTCCCGTTCCACCTTGCACTGTCGCTCAGGCAGTTAAGGACGCCTATGAACGCTAGACTAAGGCCAACGAGAAGGTCAAAGTCTACATACTGGTCAGCTTATCTGAAGTATTGGCAAAGCGTTATGAAAACGTGGAAACTGCTAGGGAGATTATGAATTCCCTGCAGGAGATGTTTGGACTTCCGTCCTACCAGCTCCACCACGACGCCTTGAAGAACGTCTTCAATGCCAAGATGCTGGAAGGTCAGTCTGTTCGGGAACACGTCCTGGACATGATTAACCAGTTGAACATAGCTGAGGCAAATGGCGGGGTTGTCTGCGAACACAGTCAGGTTGCGTTCATCCTTCACTCGCTCCCGACGAGCTATCTGTCTTTCAGGACGAACGCGAGCATGAATAAGATTCAGTTCAACCTGACTACCCTCCTCTCGGAGTTACAAATTTATGAGTCCTTGCAGAAAAGCAAGGGCAAAAATGTGGTTAAAGGAGAGGCCAACGTGGCCCATTCCAAAAAGAAGTTTCTGAAGGGTTCATCCTCAGGGACTAAATCTGTACCCCAGGCTTCCTCATCGAAGCAAATACAGAAGAGGAAGGGAGACAAGGGGAAGGTTCTTGCACAGGCTGTGCAAGGGAAGGGAAAGGCCAAGGTCGTGGCCGACAAAAGCAGGTGCTTCCACTGCAACGTAGATGGTCACTGGAAGCGGAACTGTCCCCGCTACCTTGCTGAGAAGAGAAGAGAAAAAGAAGGTAAATTTGATTTACTTGTATTAGAGACTTGTCTCGTTGAACATGATGAGTTCGCCTGGATACTGGATTCGGGAGCCACTAATCATGTTTGCTCTTCTTTTCAGGGAAATGATTTCCAGCAGCTGGCAGACGGTGAAATGACGCTCAAGGTTGGAACAGGAGACGTCGTTTCAGCTCGTGCAGTGGGAGCTACAAAATTATTTTTTAGAAATAAGTATTTAATTTTGGAGAACTTGTATTTGGTTCCTAGAATTAAAAGGAATCTTATTTCTATGTCTGCTTTACTTGAACAAGGTTACAATATTTCATTCATGCTTAATGAAGCTTTGATTTCTCGGAATGGAATTTATGTTTGTTCAGCTAAGCGTGAAAATAATTTGTTTGTGTTAAGACCAACTGATGCTAAGGCTATTTTAAGTCATGAAATGTTTAAAACGGCCGAAACGCAAAACAAAAGGCAAAAGGTTTCTCCTTGAAATAACAACACGTATCTTTGGCACCTTCGTCTTGATCATATTAACATCGATTGGATCGATCGTTTGGTTAAAAATGGGCTTCTAACTGATATAGAAGATACATCTTTACCACCCTGTGAATTGTGTCTCGAGGGTAAAATGACCAAGAGGCCTTTTACTGGAAAAGGTTATACGGCCAAAAAACCACTTGAACTGATACCTTCGGATCTTTGTTGTCCAATGAATGTAAAGGCTCGAGGTGGTTATGAATATTTCATCTCTTTCATAGATGATTATTCTCGATACGGTTACTTTTACCTGATGGGCCATAAGTCTGACGCTCTTGAAAAGTTCAAAGAGTTTAAGGCTGAGGTAGAAAACCTGTTAGGTAAAACGATTAAAACACTTCGATCAGATCGAGGTGGAGAGTATCTAGATCAGCGATTCCAGGACTACATGATAGAACATGGAATTCAATCACAACTCTCAGCACCTGGTACACCTCAGCAGAATGGTGTATCAGAAAGGAGAAATATAACTTTGTTGGACATGGTTCGATCTATGATGAGCTATGCTCAGTTGCCTAGCTCGTTTTGGGGGTATGCAGTAGCGACTGCAGTACATGTTCTTAACAACGTTCCCTCAAAAAGTGTTTCTGAAACTCCTTTTGAGCTATGGAAGGGGCGTCAACCTAGTTTGCATTACTTTCGTATCTGGGGTTGTCCTGCACATGTGTTAGTGACCAATCCTGAGAAATTGGAACCACATACGAGAATATGCCAATTTGTTGGGTACCCGAAAGAAACGAGAGGTGGTCTTTTCTACGACCCTCAATATAATAAAGTATTTGTATCGAAAAATGCAACTTTCTTGGAGGAAGACCACATTCGAGATCATCGACCACGAAGTAAATTAGTATTAGGAGAAGCTACAGAAGGATCAACAAGGGTTGTTGATGAACCTGGTCCTTCAACAAGAGTTGTTGGAGAATCCAGTTCTTCTCGTCAATCTAGTCCTCCTCACGTAGTGGGAGAGCTTCGACGCAGTGGGAGGGTTGTGATACAACCTAACCGCTACATGGGTTTAACGGAAACACAAGTAGTCATACCTGATGACGTCGTAGAAGATCCATTGTCTTATCGTCAGGCAATGAATGACGTAGATAAGGATGAGTGGGCCAAAGCCATGGACCTTGAGATGTAGTCTATGTACTTCAATCAAGTTTGGGAACTTGTAGATCCACCTGAAGGGGTCAAACCCATTGGGTGTAAATGGATCTATAAGAGGAAAAGAGATGCTACTGGGAAAGTACAGACTTTCAAAGCCAGACTCGTAGCAAAGGGTTATACCCAACGAGAAGGGGTGGACTATGAAGAAACCTTTTCTCCAGTTGCTATGCTGAAGTCCATAAGAATTCTTTTATCCATTGCCACATTTTATGATTATGAGATATGGCAAATGGATGTCAAGACAGCTTTTTTAAATGGCAACCTTGACGAAAGTATTTTTATGTCTCAACCCGAAGGGTTCATAACCCAAGGTCAGGAGCAAAAGGTTTGTAAACTGAATCGATCCATTTATGAGTTGAAACAGGCTTCCCGATCTTGGAATATTAGATTTGATACTACGATCAAATCTTTTGGTTTTGACCAGAATGTTGATGAGCCTTGTGTATACAAGAAGATCAACAAGAATAAAGTAGCTTTCCTCGTACTTTAAGTTGACGACATCCTACTCATGGGGAATGATGTAGGGTATCTGTTTGACGTAAAAGAATGGCTAGCAGCTCAATTCCAAATGAAAGATTTGGGTGAGGCCCAGTATGTTCTTGGCATCCAGATTATTCGGGATAGAAAGAACAAAATGCTAGCTCTGTCTCTAGCAACGTATATCGACAAGATGTTGGCTCGATATTCGATGCAGAACTCCAAGAAGGGCTTGTTGCCTTTTAGGCATGGGGTTCACTTGTCTAAGGAACAAGCTCCTAAGACACCTCAAGAAGTTGAGGGTATGAGACGGATTCTCTACGCCTCTGCAGTGGGTAGCTTAATGTATGTCATGCTATGCACGAGGCCTGACATTTGTTATGCTGTAGGGATTGTCAGCAGATATCAGTCAAATCCAGGGTTAGACCACTGGACCGCCGTTAAAGGAATCCTCAAGTATCTTAGGAGAACGAGAGATTACATGTTGGTGTTTGGGGCTAAAGAGTTAGTTCTCACGGGTTACACCGACTCTGACTTCCAAACTGACAAGGATTCTAGGAAATCTACGTCAGGGTCAGTTCTCACCTTTAACGGGGGAGCTCTAGTTTGGAGGAGTATAAAGATAGGATGCATCGCAGACTCTACGATGGAGGCTGAGTATGTAGCTGCTTGTGAAGCAGCTAAGGAAGCTATGTGGCTAAGGAAGTTCTTGACAGATTTGGTAGTTGTTCCAAATATGTGTTGGGTTTTATGCCCTAAAACTCGTAGATAATAAATGTACATTTGACCGAACATTAATAAAGTGATGTATTATTCAATGTTTGTATTATATCTTGTCTTGTTAACCCTAATCCAATAAACTAAACATCCTTGGCTAATAGAATGAGGCTTGAACTGGTATGTGGGGACATACGGGGATCAATGTTCAAGTTTAGCCTAAAGGGTCTGTAGTATAGGGATAAGGCTGGGTACCTTATCCTGGTGACACTATGGATACGGCCCGCTTTGTATATTGATACAAACGTAGTGATCCAACGCGTTCATTTGGTTGACATGCGAGTGGGGGTATCCTGTGCAATGAGTTTGCACAAAGACCGGACCGCGAAATAGTTAACCACTAACTCTAACACCGTTAGTTAGCTCGGTTTCTATTTCACTAGGATGACCTAGGCAACTTGGCCTTAATCCTGAGTGGATTGTGGACTTCTGTCCATGAGGGATTGTCCTTTGATTTGTACGGGTGAGAGTGGCCAGTTCGCCGACTCAATAAGCCTACCATTTTGGGGACAAGACCGAGTGGGGAGCTGGGAACGTAGTCTGACAAGATGGAATTCACTCCTTCCTGATATGAGGGTAAGTAGAGGTGTGTTCCCTTAAGTGGTGTCTCTGGGTCTTGAACAATGGGCCCTACCCTCTTTATGGCACGAGAGGGATTTCTGTTTGATGGTTGGACCACAAACAGGTTGTTCATTAGAGGAGCACTGGTACTTAAGGACCAAGATGTAGCCCAGGGGTAAAACGGTAATTTGACCTAGCTGGGGTACGAACACACGTGAAGGGCTAACTTGCTGTTGACGGTCAATATCCGTGGACACAGAAATATATCTGCAGTGAGAAGAGTGCAGCTGTGGTTCTTTAGTGGAGTGAACCACAGTTAACGAATATTGATTAACTTGGTTAATGAGTTTAACCAACTAATCTCATATCGTTGGAGCTTCTGATCTGTAGGTCCATTAGGTCCCACCGGTAGCTCATTTAGGGCGTTGAGGTAAAATTCTAAGGATGGATTGAATATTCGAAGGTGTTCGAATATTATACTAAAATATGAATTTGATTCATATTAAAACTATAGGTTATAATTAATATGCATTGGATGTATATTAATACTATAGTTTTGAGAGAGAAAATAGTAATTGAATATGTGATGTTCAATTTTATTTTATTAATTAATTTCGAATTAATTAATTGATTTAGTTTAATTAAATTTGATTTAATTAAACTATAAGATAAGAGAGATATTAATTTAAATTAGATTTAAATTAATGTTATTTTAATTAATTTAGATTAATTAAAATATAATTAATTGTAATTTAAAATTATGATTTTAAAATGATAATTAATTAAAAATATCAGATAACTGATATTTTAGTTATCTGATATTATGTATTTTTTTAAAAAAGGGACGTGGTCAGTGCAGTTGCTGAAATCTCTCTCAGTCTCACGTCTCTCACGCCTATCTCTCCCTCTCTCTCTCTCTCGTTCTGCTCTCTCTCAGAGAATACAGAATTATTGATCCAGAGAATTACCTTAGTTTTTTGGCTCCCACAAGCACCCAACGCTAGATCCTATTAGAGAATACCGGTGAACCTTCGTGGTGGTGTTCGTGGTGATTTTCCAGCAAGACCAAGGTGTAGTTGCTGCTGTTTTTGGGAGAAAATCGAAGATTTTTGGCGAAAAGTTCAAGGATTTCTTCAAGGGTAAGGTTCTTCTTGAACTAGGGTCATTAGGACCCAATTCTAGATTAGATCTAGAATTTTTCTCTTGTTTTTAGCATGTTTATATCTGTTTTACAGCAGTTAATTTGTCTATAATTGTCGCTGTAAAATTTAATTATTTTTGCCGTCGTATTGGTATCCCAATCGGCGTTTTTATTCGAAAAGGTCCTTGTTGTTTTCCGCTGCAAAAAGGGGTTATTATCCCTTCAATTGGTATCAGAGCCATTTCGAATTTAAAACGTTGTTTTGAGATTTACGATTGGCTGTGTATGGTGGGATTAATTGCATTGTGAATGTATGGTTTGCGATAAACTGTTTAGGTTTAATTGGCCTTAGAATTTATGATTTTTTATGCGATCAATTGTAAAGGCCCCTGCGTTTTTGGGCATTAAATCATAAATATCGAGTCTGTACAGTCCGGGTCGTGTTTAGGCTTGAAAATCGATGAAGATCGCAGAAGAAATTGATGAATTTCGCGAAGAACAGCCGCGGTTGTGCCCAGGAAACAGCTCCAGACGCAACAGCGTCGGGACGCTAGGCATTGTGCGTCTCGACGCTGTCGCGATTCCACGCTCCAGACGGTTGAAATCGCGCCAGCGTCGGGACGCTATCTGTTAAGCGTCTCGACGCTGTCACGATTTCGTGCGGCGCCAGGATTTTCGTGAAATCGTGAGAGGTGCCCTAATTTGGTCGATCCGGTTCGTGCGGTTTGGGTCAGCTGGGACCGGTTCGGTCCGGTTTGACCCGTTTTGGGTGCGGTTCGAGTTTTTCAAGTTCGGTTCGAAGTGGTTCGGGTCGGTTCAAGGCTTGTAGACCGGATTTGGAGCTGCAGAATTTTGTAATAGGATAGATTTATTGCTTTATTAGTGTAATTTTTCTTTAATCTATCCTAGGGGCCAATTAAATCGGTTTATTCGCTATTTAAATGCTTTATGGATGTCATTTAAATTTTAATCCCACCTTAGGATATAAAGCATGCTCATGTATTTATGTATGTTATAATTAGATTATAATATATGTTTGAAATGCATGGTTTGATTTTCATGATTTATTTAATATATAGAAGAGTTATATTAAATTCATGAAAATGGAAGAGTATGATGCATGCAATTACATAGTTTTTATATAAAAGTTATATTAAAAATTATTTGTTTGCAGCATGCTAAGTTGATTTTCCATTGTTTGGCAATAATAAAGTTGTTTATTATTTAAATGGAAATCAAATTGCATTGAGCATGATACATCCATAGGTTAATATAAGGGTTATATTAATTATCATGAAATGCAGAGTACTATAGTTTAAATTTCATTAACTTGAATATGATTGTTAATTGTTTTAAAAACTATAGTATGCATGATTATAGGGCTAATCATTATAAAATTTTGAAATAGTTTAAAATTTTATGATTAGAAACCATCAATCTATAATCAAGATATGCATGTTCACATAGGATCTTAGGTTAAATTGAATTAATTTTAATGGGTTAAAATTAATTAGACCTAAGATCATTTTCTAATAGGATTAGAATATCTTACTTAGTTTTAAAATAGTTTTAATGAACTAAATAGGACGAGCATTCCTAAGATTATAAGGGAACTCTACCAGTGAAGTTCTGTCTAAGGATTGGAGGTATTTAAGTTGACGGTAAACGGAACACCTCCTACCTGGGAACGAATCTGGAACACCGGAGTTGAATTAATCTCAGGTTAATGTTAGAATAATGTCGCTAGGTTAATTAAAATGGTTTAATACACCTAGACATTAGGTCTTATTATAATAGTTATAATAGGACTAGACTTAGATAAATGACTTAGCCGGATTTATCTAGGTTTAATCAAACCCTAAAATTAATAATAAGTTACTTTAGTGGGAGGAAAATTAAAAAACTTAATTTAAATTGAGTTTTGCTCCTACGTCCCCGTGACGTTCACACCGTGAGATCCATGCTCGGCTTCGTGTCGTCGTAGAGCGGCCTCCCTTCGGAGAGTGTTTGCATGGGTCAATACCAAGGTGAATGGGGAAAGTGATTATAGTAAGTGGGAGCGGGATGCGTGTCAACGTATCCTTCGGTCTCCACCCCTAGGTCACAACGTGAGATTCCTATGATCTGCCTGCGTGTTGCCCTGGAGCAACCACCCCTTCGGAGGGCCTGATCATAGGATTCGGAACACCGTGAACTCCAGAATAGGATAGGATCACTTAGGCTAATTACCAACAGTTGTTTTTCCTAACGGTAGCCTGTTGGTGCGTGCCTCTGGGATCTGAAAGTGGGAGGGTTACACTTACGGGGAGGAGTTAATTTGTTAACAAATCCTTGACCGAACAACGGTGGTTAATATCTAATGGAATATGAGTTATTCTGGTATTAGAAATTGATTGAGAAGAGTCTCATTTTAGAGGAGGAACAACTGATCACCCTTCGGTGGCTGTTCTTCTAAACCTCTAAAGCATCGTTGTGAAACACAATCATAGTTTTATTAGGGTTCTTTGATTGTTTGTTTGCAAAATTGATTGGATGTATGCAATTGTTTGTATTGCTTGTGTAATGGAATAAGGCAAAGATAACTAATACGGTCACTTGTTTGTTTTTCAGCAATGTCTTCCTCTATAATTTCCCTACTTAAAAATGAACAACTTACCGGCGAGAATTTTCCACAATGGAAATCTAACCTCAATACAATACTCGTGGTTGAGGACTTAAGATTCGTCTTAACGGAGGAATGTCCTCCCGTTCCCCCTCGCACTGCCGCTCAGGCAGTTAAGGACGCCTACGAACGCTGGACCAAGGCCAATGAAAAGGTCAAGGTCTATATTTTGGTCAGCTTGTCTGAAGTGTTGGCCAAGCGTTACGAGAACGTGGCAACTGTCAGGGAAATTATGAATTCCCTGCAGGAGATGTTTGGACTTCCGTCCTACCAGCTCCACCACGACGCCTTGAAGAACGTCGTCAATGCCAAGATGCTGGAAGGTCAATCTGTTCGGGAACATGTCCTGGACATGATTAACCAGTTCAACATAGCTGAGGCAAATGGCGGGGTTGTCTGCGAGCGCAGTCAGGTTGCGTTCATCCTTCACTCGCTCCCGGCGAGCTATCTGTCTTTCAGGACGAACGCGAGCATGAATAAGATTAAGTTCAACCTGACTACCCTCCTCTCGGAGTTACAGATTTACGAATCCCTGCAAAAGAGCAAGCGAACGAATGTGGTGAAAGGAGAGGCCAATGTGGCCCATTCCAAGAAGAAGTTCCTGAAGGGTTCATCCTCAAGGACTAAATCTGTACCCCAGGCTTCTTCATCGAAGCAGATCCAAAAGAGGAAGGGAGACAAGGGGAAGGCTCCTGCACTGGCTGTGCAAGGGAAGGGGAAGGCCAAGGTCGTGGCCGACAAAGGCAGATGCTTCCACTGTAATGCAGATGGTCACTGGAAGCGCAACTGTCCCCGCTACCTTGCTGAGAAGAGAAGAGAAAAAGAAGGTAAATTCGATTTACTTGTATTAGAGACTTGTCTCGTTGAACATGATGAGTTTGCCTGGATACTGGATTCGGGAGCCACTAATCATGTTTGTTCTTCTTTTCAGGGAAATAATTTCCAGCAGCTGGCAGAGGGTGAAATGACGCTCAAGGTCGGAACGGGAGACGTCGTTTCAGCTCGTGCAGTGGGAGCTGCAAAATTATTCTTTAGAAATAAGTTTTTAATTTTAGAGGACTTGTACTTGGTTCCTAGAATTAAAAGGAACCTAATTTCTGTTTCAGCTTTGTTAGAACAATGTTATACTGTTTCCTTCTTGCTTAATGAAGCTTTAATTTCAAAGAATGGAGTTTACATTTGTTCAGCTAAGCGTGAGGATAATTTGTTTGTGTTAAGACCAAATGATGCTAAGGCCATTTTAAGTCATGAAATGTTTAAAACGGCCGAAACGCAAAACAAAAGGCAAAAAGTTTCTCATTTAAGTAACAACACGTATCTTTGGCATCTTCGTCTTGGTCATATTAACATCGATCGGATCGATCGTTTGGTTAAAAATGGGCTTCTAAGTGACATAGAAGATACATCTTTACCACCCTGTGAATCGTGTCTCGAGGGTAAAATGACCAAGAGGCCTTTTACTGGAAAAGGTTATAGGGCCAAAGAACCACTTGAACTAATACATTCGGATCTTTGTGGTCCAATGAATGTAAAGGCTCGAGGTGGTTATGAATATTTCATCTCTTTCATAGATGATTATTCTCGATACGGTTACTTGTACCTGATGGACCATAAGTCTGAAGCTCTTGAAAAGTTCAAAGAGTTTAAGGCTGAGGTAGAAAACCTGTTAGGTAAAACAATTAAAACACTTCGATCAGATCGAGGTGGAGAGTATTTAGATCAGCGATTCCAGGACTATATGATAGAACATGGAATCCAATCACAACTCTCAGCACCTGGTACACCTCAGCAGAATGGTGTATCAGAAAGGAGAAACAGAACCTTGTTAGACATGGTTCGATCTATGATGAGCTATGCTCAATTGCCTACCTCGTTTTGGGGGTATGCAGTAGCGACTGCAGTACATATTCTTAACAACGTTCCCTCAAAAAGTGTTTCTGAAACTCCTTTTGAGCTATGGAAGGGACGTAAACCTAGTTTGTGTTACTTCCGTATCTGGGGTTGTCCTGCACGTGTGTTAGTGACAAATCCTAAGAAATTGGAACCACGTACGAGATTATGCCAATTTGTTGGGTACCCGAAAGAAACGGGAGGTGGTCTTTTCTATGACCCTCAAGATAATAAAGTATTTGTATCGACAAATGCAACATTCTTGGAGGAAGACCACATACGAGATCATCGACCACGAAGTAAGTTAGTATTAGGAGAAGCTACAGAAGGATCAACAAGGGTTGTTGATGAAACTGGTCCTTCAACAAGAGTTGTTGGAGAATGCAGTTCTTCTCGTCAATCTAGTCCTCCTCACGTAGTGGGAGAGCTTCGACGCAGTGGGAGGGTTGTGATACAACCTAACCGCTACTTGGGTTTAACAGAAACACAAGTAGTCATACCTGATGACGGCGTAGAAGATCCATTGTCTTATCGTCAGGCAATGAATGATGTAGATAAGGACGAGTGGGCCAAAGCCATGGACCTTGAGATGGAGTCAATGTACTTCAATCAAGTTTGGGAACTTGTAGATCTACCTGAAGGGGTCAAACCCATTGGGTGTAAATGGATCTATAAGAGGAAAAGAGATGCTGCTGGGAAAGTATAGACTTTCAAAGCAAGACTTGTAGCAAAGGGTTATACCCAACGAGAAGGAGTGGACTATGAAGAAACTTTTTCTCCAGTTGCTATGCTAAAGTCCATAAGAATCCTCTTATCCATTGCCACATTTTATGATTATGAAATTTGGCAAATGGATGTCAAGACAGCTTTTCTGAATGGCAATCTTGACGAGAGTATTTTTATGTCTCAACCTGAAGGGTTCATATCCCAGGGTCATGAGCAAAAGGTTTGCAAACTGAATCGATCCATTTATGGGTTGAAACAGGCTTCTCGATCTTGGAATATTAGATTTGATACTGCGATCAAATCTTTTGGTTTTGACCAGAATGTTGATGAACCTTGTGTATACAAGAAGATCAACAAGAATAAAGTAGCTTTCCTCGTACTCTATGTAGACGACATCCTACTCATTGGGAATGATGTAGGGTATCTGTCTGACGTAAAAGAATGGCTAGCAGCTCAATTCCAAATGAAAGATTTGGGTGAGGCTCAGTATGTTCTTGGCATCCAGATTATTCGGGATAGAAAGAACAAATCGCTAGCTCTGTCTCAGGCAACGTATATCGACAAGATGTTGGCTCGATATTCGATGCAGAACTCCAAGAAGGGCTTGTTGCCTTTCAGGCATGGGGTTCACTTGTCTAAGGAACAGTCTCCTAAGACACCTCAAGAGGTTGAGGATATGAGACGGATTCCCTACGCCTCTGCCGTGGGTAGCTTAATGTATGCCATGCTATGCACGAGGCCTGACATTTGTTATGCTGTAGGGATTGTCAGTAGATATCAGTCAAATCCAGGGTTAGACCATTGGACCGCCGTTAAAGGAATCCTCAAGTATCTTAGGAGAACGAGAGATTACATGTTGGTGTTTGGGGCTAAGGAGTTAGTTCTCACGGGTTACACTGACTCTGACTTCCAAACTGACAAGGATTCTAGGAAATCTACGTCAGGGTCAGTTTTCACCCTTAACGGGGGAGCTGTAGTTTGGAGGAGCATAAAGCAGGGATGTATAGCAGACTCCACGATGGAGGCTGAATATGTAGCTGCTTGTGAAGAAGCTAAGGAAGCTGTTTGGCTAAGGAAGTTCTTGACAGATTTGGAAGTTGTTCCAAATATGAACTTGCCCATTACGTTATACTGTGACAACAGTGGGGCTGTAGCCAATTCAAAGGAACCTCGCAACCACAAAAGAGGTAAACACATAGAAAGGAAGTATCATCTGATTCGTGAAATTGTGCAAAGAGGAGATGTGGTCGTGACCAAGATCGCTTCCGAGCACAACATTGTTGATCCGTTTACGAAGGCCCTCTCGGCTAAAGTGTTCGAGGGTCATCTAGACAGTCTAGGTCTGCGAGATATGTATATAGCGTAATCTAGGGCAAGTGGGAGATGTGTAATGGGTGTAAGGATGCCCTAGTTTATTGTATTTTGTATATTTACTTTTTATGTAATGTACAACATACATGTACCATTTCCAGCTTTGGATTATATTGTATATACTTTCCCTGTAACTTGAGTTTTAGTTCAAGTGGGAGTTTGTTGGGTTTTATGCCCTAAAACTCGTAGATAGTAAATGTACATTTGACCGAACATTAATAAAGTGATGTATTATTCAATGTTTGTATTATATCTTGTCTTGTTAACCCTAATCCAATAAACTAAACATCCTTGGCTAATAGAATGAGGCTTGAACTGGTATGTGGGGACATACGGGGATCAATGTTCAAGTTTAGCCTAAAGGGTCTGTAGTATAGGGATAAGGCTGGGTACCTTATCCTGGTGACACTATGGATACGGCCCGCTTTGTATATTGATACAAACGTAGTGATCCAACGCGTTCATGTGGTTGACATGCGAGTGGGGGTATCCTGTGCAATGAGTTTGCACAAAGACCGGACCGCGAAATAGTTAACCACTAACTCTAACACCGTTAGTTAGCTCGGTTTCTATTTCACTAGGATGACCTAGGCAACTTGGCCTTAATCCTGAGTGGATTATGGACTCCTGTCCATGAGGGATTGTCCTTTGATTTGTACGGGTGAGAGTGGCCAGTTCGCCGACTCAATAAGCCTACCATTTTGGGGACAAGACCGAGTGGGGAGCTGGGAACGTAGTCTGACAAGATGGAATTCACTCCTTCCTGATATGAGGGTAAGTAGAGGTGTGTTCCCTTAAGTGGTGTCTCCGGGTCTTGAACAATGGGCCCTACCCTCTTTATGGCACGAGAGGGATTTCTGTTTGATGGTTGGACCACAAACAGGTTGTTCATTAGAGGAGCACTGGTACTTAAGGACCAAGATGTAGCCCAGGGGTAAAACGGTAATTTGACCTAGCTGGGGTACGAACACACGTGAAGGGCTAACTTGCTGTTGACGGTCAATATCCGTGGACACAGAAATATATCTGCAGTGAGAAGAGTGCAGCTGTGGTTCTTTAGTGGAGTGAACCACAGTTAACGAATATTGATTAACTTGGTTAATGAGTTTAACCAACTAATCTCATATCGTTGGAGCTTCTGATCTGTAGGTCCATTAGGTCCCACCGGTAGCTCATTTAGGGCGTTGAGGTAAAATTCTAAGGATGGATTGAATATTCGAAGGTGTTCGAATATTATACTAAAATATGAATTTGGTTCATATTAAAACTATCGGTTATAATTAATATGCATTGGATGTATATTAATACTATAGTTTTGAGAGAGAAAATAGTAATTGAATATGTGATGTTCAATTTTATTTTATTAATTAATTTCGAATTAATTAATTGATTTAGTTTAATTAAATTTGATTTAATTAAACTATAAGATAAGAGGGATATTAATTTAAATTGGAATTAAATTAATGTTATTTTAATTAATTTAGATTAATTAAAATATAATTAATTGTAATTTAAAATTATGATTTTAAAATGATAATTAATTAAAAATATCAGATAACTGATATTTCAGTTATCTGATATTATGTATTTTTTTTAAAAAGGGACGTGGTCAGTGCAGTTGCTGAAATCTCTCTCAGTCTCACGTCTCTCACGCCTATCTCTCCCTCTCTGCTCTCTCTCGTTCTGCTCTCTCTCAGAGAATACAGAATTATTGATCCAGAGAATTACCTTAGTTTTTTGGCTCCCACAAGCACCCAACGCTAGATCCTATTAGAGAATACCGGTGAACCTTCGTGGTGGTGTTCGTGGTGATTTTCCAGCAAGACCAAGGTGTAGTTGTTGTTGTTTTTGGGAGAAAATCGAAGATTTTTGGCGAAAAGTTCAAGGATTTCTTCAAGGGCAAGGTTCTTCTTGAACTACGGTCATTAGGACCCAATTCTAGATTAGATCTAGAATTTTTCTCTTGTTTTTAGCATGTTTATATCTGTTTTACAGCAGTTAATTTGTCTATAATTGTCACTGTAAAATTTAATTATTTTTGCCGTCGTATTGGTATCCCAATCGTCGTTTTTATTCGAAAAGGTCCTTGTTGTTTTCCGCTGCAAAAAGGGGCTATTATCCCTTCAATATGAATTTGCCCATTACGTTATACTGTGACAACAGTGGGGCTGTAGCCAATTCAAAGGAACCTCGCAGCCACAAAAGAGGTAAACACATAGAGAGGAAGTATCATCTGATTCGAGAGATTGTGCAAAAAGGAGATGTGGTCGTGACCAAGATCGCTTCCGAGCACAACATTGTTGATCCGTTTGCGAAGGCCCTCTCGTCTAAAGTGTTCGAGGGTCATCTAGAAAGTCTAGGTCTGCGAGACATGTATATAGCGTAATCTAGGGCAAGTGGGAGATGTGTAATGGGTGTAAGGATGCCCTAGTTTATTGTATTTTGTATATTTACTGTCATGTAATGTACAACATACATGACATACATGTACCATTTCCAGCTTTTGATTATAATGTATATATTTTCCCTGTAACTTGAGTTTTAGTTCAAGTGGGAGTTTGTTGGGTTTTATGCCCTAAAACTCGTAGATAGTAAATGTACATTTGATCGAACATTAATAAAGTGATGTATTATTCAGTGTTTGTATTATATCTTGTCTTATTAACCCTAATCCAATAAACTAAACATCCAAGGCTAATAGAATGAGGCTTGAACTAGTATGTAGGGACATATGGGGATCAATGTTAAAGTTTTAGCCTAAAGGGTCTGTAGTATAGGGATAAGGCTGGGTACCTTGTCCTGGTGACACTATGGATACGACCCGCTTTGTATATTGATACAAACGTAGTGATCCAACGCGTTCATGTAGTTAAAATGCGAGTGGGGGTATCCTGTGCAATGAGTTTGCACAAAGACCGGACCGCGAAATAGTTAACCACTAACTCTAACACCGTTAATTAGCTCGGTTTCTATTTCACTAGGATGACCTAGGCAACTTGGCCTTAATCCTGAGTGGATTATGGACTCCTTTCCATGAGGGATTGTCCTTTGATTTGTACGGGTGAGAGGGGCCTGTTCGCCGACTCAATAAGCCTACCATTTTGGGGACAAGACCGAGTGGGGAGCTGGGAACGTAATCTTACAAGAAGGAATTCACTCCTTCCCGATATTAGGGTAAGTAGAGGTGTGTTCTCTTAAGTTGTGTCTCCGGGACTTTAACAATGGGCCCTACCCTCTTTATGGCACGAGAGGGATTTTTGTTTGCTGGTTGGACCACAAACAGGTTGTTCATTAGAGGAGCACTGGTACTTAAGGACCAAGAGGTAGCCCAGGGGTAAAATGGTAATTTGACCCACCTGGGGTACGAACACACGTGAAGGGCTAACTTGCTGTTGATGGTCGATATCCGTGGACACAAAAATATATCTGCAGTGAGAAGAGTGCAGCTGTGGTTCTTTGGTGGAGTGAACCATAGTTAACGAATATTGATTAATTTGGTTAATGAGTTTAGCCAATTAATCTCACATCGTTGGAGCTTCTGATCTGTAGGTCCATTAGGTCCCACCGATGACTCTAATAAGGTGTTGAGGTCTATTTCTAAGGATGAATTAAATGTTCGAAAGGGTTCGAATGAAAAGTTAAATATGAATTTGATTCATATTAAAACTATAGGTTATAATTAATGTGCATTAGATGCACCTTAATACTATAGTTTATTTGAGAGAATTATAATTAGATATTTGATATTTAATTATGATATTAATTAATTGGAGAATTAATTAAGCATTGTTTTAATTTAATTTAATTATGTTTTTTTTAATTAAATTGTATTAAAACTATAGGTTAAGTGAAGAATAGTCATTTAAATATAGTTTAAATGGCTTGGATATTTAATTATGAATTAAATATTATTTTAATTTAATTAATTTGTTAATTAAATTGAATTTAATAACTGATAAGTGATCAGTTATGAGGGATAGGTGGTTGACCTATTTTTCCTCCCCTTCACGCCTACTAAGGAGAGGGTTACGGGGTTTTTGGGGCAGTGCACTCAATCCGTATTGTGGCTATTCTATTCAGAAAAAAAAAAACTCCCAAAAGCTCTCTGCAGAAAATCTCCATTCTCTCATTCTACACTTAGAGAAAGAAGAGTTCCCACTTATTCACTCAACTCAACCTTGTGAGTACATTGGTGTAACTTCTTGGTGGTGTTCGTGGGCGATTTGTGACGACAAAGAGGTAGATCTTGTTGCTGTATTTTCTGCACTCCACTTGGGAATTTGGCGAAACGGTTCAAGAACTCTACAACAGTATAGTGTTCTTGATCTAGGATCGATAGGGTCCAATTATAGATTAGATCTAGAATTTCTTAATCCTTTTATAGCATGCTTTATACGCTTTTCAACATGTTTTAAATTTGTTTAAATCACTGTAAAATTATGATTTGCAAGTTGTAATGGTATTTTAATCGAAAGAAAATACAGTGTGGTTCTATGATAGTTTCCGCTGCCAAGGGCTTTTATCCCTACAAAAACTTGATTGGTCGTCAGTGTGATTGGTTTAGTTGTCGTATATTTAAATCAATCCAAGTATAAACTTACTAAATCAAGTAGTACCTGATGAGTTCAGGGTCGAATCCACAGGGAAGTGAAAGAAAGTGGTAAAAAATATTCACTGATTTAATCTCTTAATGCGCAACGTTAGCTTTAGATAGTAAAAAGTGATTGGTATGGTTTAAACAATAATTAATTTGCAGGAAGAAAAACGAATAATAAAAATTGAGGAAAGGAGTTCAATGCGAAAAGTTTCAAGGTTGTTGCGTTTGCAACCTCATGCGTTTATAAGAGACTTGTAGTGCTAACTTTGGTTAATTGATCCATTAGTGCCTAAGTGAGAAAAAATCATTAAGTTTCCCTTCCGGTATTCCTTATGCGTTTAGCAATAAACTGTCAACTTATTATTTCACTAGTTTATGCGTGAAGTTCAGTTCTCTTAATACTTACAAGGGATTGTGTTAGTCATAACGCAATCAAAGCTTAAGCATGCAATATCTTTTAGCGGTAAAGATTTAATGCTACCAAGACTACATGACATGCACTAACTTGTTCTACTTAGAGAGATCCATATGCATTACCTATCAAGGATTTATCATACTGTTACCACATCCGGCTGGCCAAGCGGGAGTTAGAAATGAAAAGATTAATGCATCTAAGTAGAAAGCAATCAATGTTTAAATTAAACAAAAATATGCGCTAACAGGTTGTACTTATCGTCGCATGAGGCGCTTGCGCTAAGCCTTGAAGAGAAGAATTAGCTCATGTGAGCAAAACAAAACTGTATGAAATAATACATTACACACAAGTTTGCTCCCATTTACAACTTTCTGCCGTTCCTTCTTGATTGGGCTTCTATTTATAGGCGAAGAGGATAACTTCATCAAGTAATAGCCACTTGCTTGATCATCATTAGGCAACTTGCGCCTTTCTAATCTCCTTTTTCGCCCACTTGCTATGGTTGCGCAGGCGCTGCCTTTTCATCCATCTTTTCCTGTCTCTCGATCATCTTGGAAAGTGTGTCTGCGCTGAGAAGATACTTAAAACAACTAGATTGGTTGCGTTAGCGCTCTCTATTTTATAATTTCTTATCGCATACACAAATATAGCTTGCCGCCTATAACAAAACACTCTTCCTTTTCTTTATGCGCTAAGATAACGCATCGGATGTTCTTTTAGCCTTCTTTTAGTCTGAATTTAGAGCATAAATAACTTGCATTTCGCAAGTCGCAAGCTATCAGTTAGTCATGGTAAGTTCAATTCAATTAAATCATTAATTTCACTAATGAGTCAAAACAAATTTAAGTTCGGCGTATTCCAGCAACAAACCGAGAACCATGATCCAACTATCACAAACACGCAAACACTAAGCTTGATCCTAGTTTAATTTAATTAATATGCCTATTAACTAATCTAAACCGCATTGGTATCTAGCCGAATTAACTCACATGCAACGGGCAACAAACCACAATTACAATTGACTAAATCATTTAATTCTATGGACACATGCATATAATCATAACGTTAACCTATTTGCTACTTAGATTTAGCATGTGAATTTAGAGAGGGCGCGGTCAAGGTTGTCCATCTTTCCTACCACAATCTAAACTTATAGAAAAAGAACTAAAATCACATAAACATGCTTTGATAATTCAAACCAGAAATTTCATTAAAAGAACTTGAACTTACTCTTGACACTCCGGTTACATGAATGAAGAACTTAGCCTCCTAGGGAGCAAGAACAAGCTTGATACATTAAAGAAAGCAAGAAAAAATAAGAAGAATGGTGGAGGTGGAGAGAGATGGACTACAAAGTTGTAGTGAATTATGTGTTGAAGGATGATTCTAAACCTACACCAAAGGCCTCTATTTATAAGGATTCTTGGCCTTCAATTCATGGTAGAATGGTGTTGAATTGGGTCTTCAAACATGGAAAATTTCAGCCAAATTTGGAAAATTTTAATTCTGGACGCTGTGTCTTAGCGTTGAGACATTAGGACACAACGTCGCGACGCTAGGGCTTCAACTATGGAAAAGATATGCGAATTGACATAGCGTCGAGACGCTATGGCGAGAGCGTCGCGACGCTCCCGCCTCAACTTGGCGCCACGACTTTTCCTTATTTGAGCAGCGTCCCGACCCTTCAACAGCAGCGTCTCGACGTTGCGACGGCTCCAGGGGCAGAATGGTTATTTTACGCTTTGGTTTTGCTAGTTTAAGCCCCGAATTGCTTCCAAAGCTCCGGTGAGGACCTATAGACATATTATACTCATTTTAAAGCATTTTTCGCAAGGAATTCAACTAAGATAAGCAAATTGGGAAATTCTAAGTGTATAATAAATTGGACTTATCAGCCCATCACGAGGAAGACACAATCACATCCATGATCACTTGAACCTCATCCCGACAGGCTTACTACAAAGCTCAATCTTCCTTCTGGGAACTACTTTAGTCAACATATATGCACTATTCTTGTCAGTGTGGACTTTCTTCAGTTTCATTCTCTTCTCTTCAATCACATATCGAAACCAAGGATATCTAATGTCAATGTGTTTGGTGCGAGCATGATACATTGAATTCTTGCTTGTTTGAGTAATAGCAATGAGATTCCCCAATATCATGCTCAAATTCATAGCACTCTACCTATCACAGAATACTACATATTCATGTTGCTTCAAACCCAACTCTTGAGGAAACCTTTTAAGGCATAACATTTCCTTGCTTGCTTCCACTGCTGCAATATCTCTGCCTCAGTTGTGGACAATGCTACACATTTTTATAGCTTGGATTTCCATGAGATGACTCCCCCTCAGAATGTAAATACATAACCTTAGGTAGGCTTTCTATTATAAAAATCACTTGTCATGTCTGCATCAGTATAGCCTTCAAGTAAAGGTTTGTCACCTCCATAACACAAACTCATTTTGGAGGTGCCCCGCAAGTATCTGAAAATCCACTTCACTGCTTCTCAATGAGTCTTACCTGGATTGGATAAGAAACGACTCACTAAACCAACTGCATGTGTAATATCAGGTCTAGTACACACCATAGCATACATCAAAGAACCAACAGTAGAAGAGTAAAGAATTGATGACGCAACTTTTTTCTCCTTCTCTGTTGTAGGAAAAGCTGTCTTACTTAGCTTGAAGTGAGTTGCTAGTGGTGTACTAACAGGCTTAACATGCTTCATATTGAACTTTTCAAACACACGTTCAATATACTTCTCCTGGGATAACCATAATTTCCCAGCTTTCCTGTCACAAGCAATCTCCATGCCTAAATTTTGGTTTGCAGGACCTAAATCTTTCATGTCAAATGACTTGGACAAGTCTTTCTTCAAACTTTGAATCACACAAGAATCAGCTGCAGTTCGTTTATAACCATTCCTTATCATAAACAAATCAAATTTCTTCTACCATTACCTTGGTGCCTGACTAAGCCCATAAAGACTCTTCTTCAACTTACAAACAAGTTTATCATTCCTTTTTTCTTCAAATCCTTCAGGTTGCTCCATGTAGATATCTTCATGCAAGTCACCATGGTAAAATGCAGTTTTTACATCAAATTTCTCAAACTCAAGATCAAGACTTACTGCTAAACCCTACCCAGTTATGATATATGTCATTTTGACCACCAGAGAGAAGATCTCATCAAAGTCAATGCCCTTTTTTTTCTGGTTGCAACCCTTTACCACTAATCTAGCTTTGAGCTTCATTATCTTCTCACCATTCTTCTTGTACTTGAAAACCAATCTATTTCTCAAGACTTTCTTGCCCTTTGGAGGTTTTACAAACTCATAGGTATCATTATTTTTCAGGGAATTCATCTCTTCCTTCATTGCATCGAGCCACTGGTCTTTTTCCTCATGAGACAAGACCTCTTGATTGTTCTCTGGCTCCCCATCTTCACTAACTAAATTGAACTCAGAGCTTGGATACCTTGTTGAAAGTTTACGCTCTCTGGTGGACATTCGAACTTGTGTATCATCCACTTGAGGGTTAGGTCACTCCCCCTGCTCATGATCTTCTTCATGAATCACTTTCTCATGTACATCTTCCTCATGGATTTCTTCATCAAATGAAGACTCGTCAAGATTATCTTCATCAACATGATCTGGTACATTACCATCAGGTTGTATCTCACCAACATTATTGTGTACATTATCAAGTACGTCTTCAACATTCTTATTTGCTGGTTAAATAATAGACGGAATAGAGGTAGAATCAATAGTAGTATCAAGAAACAACTCTAAAGTTGAAGTGTACCTTGTACTCAAAAGATCTACACCCTTATCGTGCTCAAAGAATACTACATCTCTGTTTCTCACTACCTTCTTCTTTTCTGGATCATAGAGCATGTAACCATACACTCCATCCCCATACCCAACAAATACGCACGCATTGGTCTCCGAATCAAGCTTTGACCTCTGTTCTTTAGACACATGCATGTATGCCTTGCTGCCAAAGATTGTTAGATGTGAATAAGTAGGATCACATCCCTTTCATGCTCTCTTTGGAATGTCTAAACCAAGAGGAATCGATGGAGATCGATTAATCAAATACACGACACATTGCACTGCTTCAGCCCAAAATGTCTTAGGAAGATCTGACATTCTAAGCATGCACCTCACCTTCTCTATAATGGTTTCGTTCATCCTTTCAGCAACTCCATTGTGTTTCGGTGTGTCGGGCTCTGTCTTCTCGTGTCTAATGTCATGTTGTGAACAATAATACCTGAACTCATTTGAAGTATACTCACCACCATTGTCAGATCGAAGACGCTTCAACGTTCTTTCGGTCTCTATTTCTACCATGCCATGAAACTTTTTGAAAATCTCGAACACTTGGCTTTTTTTCTTCAACATATACACTCGGGTTCTTCGAGTAGCATCATCAATGAAAGTGACAAAATATCTATTGCCACCTAGAGACTCAACCTCAATAGGACCACAAACATCAGAGTGAACTAACTCCAATTTTGTTTGCCTTCTGGTGGATTGCCAAGAAAAATAAACTTGATGTTGCTTGCCTGCCAAAGAATGATCACAAAGGTCAAGAGGAACTGTTTTATCAACATGTATAAGAGATTTACCTGCCAACAATTTAATCCCCTTGTCACTCATATGCCCTAGCCTTCGATGCCACAAGTTAGGAGAATTATTTTCTTCAACTGCATTCAGCTCAGAAGAACATACACTCAAGTATGTTTTATACAAAGAGCAACACAACTGACCACGGGCAACTGTTATTCAACCGTTAGACAAATTTCCATTTACCCTCTTAGAACAACATACACTCAAGTATGTTTTATACAAAGAGCAACACAACTCACCACGAGAAACTGTTATTGAACCCTTAGACAATTTCCATTTACCCTCGGCAAGGGTATGTCGAAATCCTTCTTGATCAAGAACATTTGCAGAAAACAAGTTAAAGCATAAATCAGGAATATGGCGCACATTCTTTAATGTAAGCATGCACCCAACACTTGTCTTCACAAAAATATCACCTAACCCAACAATGCTAGTTGAGCTCTGGTTTCCCATCTTCACACTACCAAAATCACCAGATTGATAGTTCATGAAGTACTCCCTTTTGTGAACATAATGGTATGAAGCACCCGAATCTACCAACCACTCTGTATCTGAACTCTTTACATGTTGACACTCACTAGTTGCACAAATCAAAGTGACATCATCATCACTCTTAGAAGTGATTGTTGCAGTATTCCTATCATCTCCCTCTTTTTGTGAGTCTTGCTTCTTACCTTGTTCTTTCTTCCAATGTAGCAAAATGTTTTGATATGGTCAGGCTTGTTGTAGTAATGACATGTCCTAGTCTCTTTGTCTCTAGACTTGGACCTCCCTTTTGAGTTACCACGACCTTTGGGTCTTCTACTCTTGTTTCTTCCACGATTCTCAACAACCAGAGCATGTGAATTATCAACTCCCATCTCCTTTCTTCTTATCTCTTCATTGAACATGTTTTCTTTAATAACATTCAAAGACAAAACACCTTATGGAGTAGAGTTACTAATAGTCACAACCAAAGTTTCCCAACTGTCCGACAAAGACCTCAACAAGAACAAAGCATGCAATTCATCATCAAGAACAATCTTCATAGTAGTCAACTTGTTAATAATATCTTGGAAGTCACTCAAATGCTCAGAAACAGACTTCTCACTGTAACACCCCCTCCCAGACCACCTACTAGTTTAGTTCGGAAGATGGCGTGAAGCCAACGAACATCGTCCTCCTCTAACGATACTCGTTGACCCTCCTGAAACATTGAACCTGATAAACATACTAATCTTAGATATAAAATATTCTAAATGAAACACAACAAAGCGGAATCCCTGAAAACCATCCAACATACACGTGGTGCCGCCCTGACATAACTCAGTTTGGAAAATAACCTAATATAGATATCACACCAAAAAAACATATACCATCGGGGTTTATACAACCACGGCCTTTAGGCCTAAATTATCCAATCCTTACAAAAAATTACAATATAGACAGACTCAATATACAACTCCACCCACGTACTGGAGCTTGATACGAAACTTTCAGCAGACGTTGGCAGTGTATTAGGCACCGGGAGCTCGACCTCTACCTGAAAAGTGGAAAAACATTTGAAAGAATGAGTTGTGAAGCCCAGTGAGTGACTAAACTTAAAACTGTACATTCAGAAGTCAGAACACGTGATAAAACTTTAAACACATAAAGCAGCTCAACTAAGGCGTTAAACATAAACGTGCAACAATAAAAGCTTTCTTAAAACATCGCAGGTTCTTCATTAAAAATCTAGCAAGGCATATAGAGTACATCAAACGTTTTAACTAACATGACCAATCTACGTTGTGTAGGGCACGCCCAGTACAACCAACGTTTACTAGTCCTACGATGTAGTGGGGCACGCCCAACACTCCTATCATCTTTGTCGTAGTGGGGTCCGCCCAACACTCACAAAAGCATCATTGTCACGGAGTACACTCAACGTCAACAACGGAATATAACCTGTGTGCACAAGGTACCATATAGCCTCGGGCTCAATATCTCAGTCATGTAGTCAATAGAAATCTCAAAAAATCAAATGAAAACGTTAGAACATGCCTGTTTATCGTTATCTTTTGTAAAACTCAAGCTTACTCAGCTTGCTCGTGGAAAAACCGAAAATCTTTAAATAATTCTTGCTAATACATGCTTGGCTTAAAAGGATGTCATTTCAACTATTTTTCAAAAACTCAATAATCACGTGCTCATTTATAAACCTCATTAGAAAATTTAAGCTCATAACTTATGCTTGATACCATTCATAAAAACCATGTATTATTTATAGAAAAGTATGTAAAACATCTAAACAAGAACAACCGTTGGAAACAATTTTGGACATTTGTTTTGTCACTCACTGTCTTAGTTAGTTCCCTGGTCTATAGACTCAACCTATTTCCTCTTGGCGTGTCAAACAACCAAAACCGAGCATTAGAACCATTGATAGTCTTATTCTTCCATGCTCATGATTTCTAGACACTTGAATAAAAAATCACACTTCACATTCTACTTTTCCAGATTTTCCAGATTCTATACCCTAACTTCCAACACTCATAACTTCCTCAATACTTAACCCAAATTTATGTACTATACATCAAACTCTTCATTTCCGAACACTCTACAACTTACCTGAATAAATGAAAACGAGATTCCCGACCAATTTGTTCAGAAATGCCCTGAACTCAGATAACACAAATTCGAGCTTCTCTGCTACCTCTATCTTTCTCCTAAAATTAAACCTACTTCAAGTCATTTGGGGCTCACAAATTCTTCATGAAAGTTGTAGGAAATTGAATAACTTTTCCAACCATACCAAATAGAGCTGCTGGTTCATCTTGTATACCCCAGAATGCTCGAAAAAACCAGAGAAAACCAGATATCCTCCTGCTTTGTTTGAAAATCCTGTGCTCTGTTTTCCATTCTAAAAACCATTAACTTCTCATACGATTTAGCTCAAGCTTCCTGCCTGAAATTTGTTAGAAAATGAACTAACTTTCAAGAAAATCAAACATCACCTCTTAGTTCCTTCGGTATAGCTCAAACCGAATAAAAAACCAGAGGTTGACAGCTTGCACCCAGATTCTGCAATCGCTGGCTTTGCATGAGCTTTTCCTATCTTCTTCAACCTCAAAACCACGAAAATATTCTTCTTCTTCTTCCTTCACTCTCTCCCTCGAGTGCTCTGAAATTTTGGGTGGAAAATGTTGAGGAATATGGTTGGAAGTGAGCTGGAGTTGGCTTAGGCGGTGGTGGTATGTTTGTTGTCCTTTCCCACTCCCTTTCTTTCCTTTTCTTTTTTTTTTCTTTTTCCTTTTCTTTTTCCATTTATTTTCTTTTCTTCTTTATTTCCATTCTTTTCTTTCTTCTTTTAAACTAGTAGTTCCAACAACTTCAACCAACAATGAACCACAAAGAACCACAAAACTTTGTCATTTCTCCTCAACAATGAATAATAACAACCAATAGATGACAAGAGAAAATAATCCAAGGGAAGTCTCGGGTTTACAACTTACCTCCCCCTTTTGAAATTTCGTCAGCAAAATTTAGAAGTCCTTAGGTGAAGAGTGTTGGGTAACTCCTCTTCATCTGATCTTCTGATTTCCAAGTTGCCTCCTCAAATCCGTGATGTCTCCAATGAACTTTTACGAGTGGGATCGTTTTGTTCCTCAAAACTTGCTCCGTTCTGTCGAGGATCTGAACCGCTTCCTCTTTATAACTCAAGTCTTCCTTCAGCTCAATCGGTTGCACTTGCAACACATGGGATGGATCTGGAATATATTTCCTCAACATGGACACATGGAAAACATCATGTATTCGAGCGAGTTCCCCTGGCAACTCAAGTCTATAGGTTGCTGGTCCAACTCGTTCTATTATCTGGTAAGGACCAATGTATCTAGGATTCAGCTTACCTTTCCTCCCAAAGTAAAGAACACCTCTCCACAGAGATAACTTTAAGAAAGCTTGATCTCCAACTTGGAATTATATGTCTCTTCGTCGCTTATCTGCATAGCTCTTATGTCGATCCTGAGCTATTTTCAGGTTCTCTCAAATCAGCTTAATATTGTCTGACGAAACTTGTATCAACTCAAGACCAACTAGCTTTCGCTCTCCCACTTCGTTCCAGCACACAGGAGTCCTGCATGGTCTGTCATACAAAGCCTCAAATGGTGCCATGACGATACTAGACTGATAGCTATTATTATAAGCGAACTCCATAAGTGATAAGTGGGTATCCCAACTTCCCTTAAATTGAAGGACACGCGCTCTTAACATGTCCTCTAAAGTCTGGATGGTCCTCTCTGACTGACCATCTATCTGGGGATGGAACGTTGTACTGAACTTCAACTTTGTTCCCATAACATTTTGCACACTAGGCCAGAAGTAAAACTCGGATCCCTATCTAAAACTATGGACACTAGAACTCCATGCTGACTCACAATCATGTCGACGTATAACTTAGCTAACTGATCTAGTGTAGACGTCGTCTTAATCGGTATAAACCACGCTGTTTTGGTGAGTTTGTCCACTATTACCCTTATACCATCATGTCCACTAGAACTACAAGGTAATCCAAACAGAAAATCCATGGTAATATGCTCCCACTTCCTCTCTGGCACTGGCAGTGGATTAAGGAGTCCTCTTGGCCTCTGTCTTACTGGTTTAACCTGTTTGCAGATCAAACATCTATCGACATATTCAGCTATCTCCCGCTTCATTCCAGGCCACCAATAAGTTTTCTTCAGAGTTCTGTACATCTTGGAGCTTTCTGGATGCATAGCGTAAGTTGAACTGTGAGGTTCCTCAAGTATTGCACCCTTAAGCTCACTAATATTCGGAACGCATAGTCTTCCCTGCTTAGCTATGGTTTCGTCCGCTCTCAACTCAAATTCCGCCTCCAGACCTTGCAAGCATTTTCAGTAAGTTACTATCCTCTGGTTGTCTTCTCACAATATCTACTACTAGAGACGACCTAACCTAAAATTGAGCTAAAAGACTCCCTGAGCTTTCTGCAGTCATAACTACCATGTAACCTCTTAACTCACTTAGCAAGCTTGCTCGAATACCACACAAGGCACTCTTCGGAAGTCTCGACTTCCTACTTAACGCATATGCTACCACGTTAGCCTTACCTGGAGGATATTCTATGGTACAGTTGTTGCAATTCTGAAGTGGTTAAAAATATGAGATAAATTAACTCCAGATTACTGTGCTAGTATACACAATCTAGCAGCAAGTGATAAGTATTTATCATATCCACAGGGTCTTGAAATGTCTACCTCTATTGATTTAATTTGCCTTTTTAGTGATTTCAAAAGGTTGGTTAAATTTATTTGGGTTTTTAAAATGCTGAAACAAAAAAATATGAAATCAGTTAGTGATTACGACTAGAGAAAACAAAATGGAAACAGACACAGGTTGAAACTTCTGTAATTGTTATAAAGATGCTCCAACAATTCTTTTGATCCGTCAATCTCCTGCAGTATTATCAGCGGGATCCTCCCGGAACTCTGGATTTTTTGGAATATGTTTCAACTCCAATTACGTACTACCAATCAAGCACTAGGCAACTGGCTATCCCTAACTCAGTCACTGGCGTTCACCAATACACAATGATCTAGCGTGAATTATCGCCACACAACTCCTAAATCATCTCTGAGACTAGGAGAAGCTATACATACCGGCTAGCTAGCGGGCACATAATGAAATTAAAGATCAGCAATAATTCAAGATGATCATGATCAAATAGAATTTCCAGATTTTATAAATATAACAATCACATAATTCTTAACCTATGCCTACAAAGCAATTAGTTCATAATTGAAAACATAAAATACGTTACAATCTCGATAAGCACATCCATAATACGAAATACACAAGAAATACTAATCCTTTTAGTAATTGGGGAGATGAAACGGCTGCTCCAAACCACCAAGAACATGGGAGGACTTCTTCTGCTTGAGTTGAATCGCAAATGGTCTTCTTAGGTCTCCATTTTGTCGTCAATTCGGCCTCTGGCCGATTGATTCGGTCTCCTTTTATAAGATGACATTTAACCTAATTAGGTTAATTTGGACACGTGGAGGGCTTTCCAAGCTTCTTAGATCTGAAAATAATTCAGCTAACGCCACTTTATTAAAATGGATAACGAGCTGTCATGTGGTAGTTTTTGCTCCCAACTTTGCAGCAACACATAGTTTGCTCCCTCAAGTCGCTCAACAATATTTTCTGCACAAAATAACTTCCAAAGCCACCATTCTGCCAAATGGGACCACTTTGTATTATGATACAAACGCAATGATCCAACGCGTTCATGTAGTTGACATGCGAGTGTGGGTATCCTATTCAATGAGTTTGCATAAGACCAGACCGTGAAATAGTTAACCACTAACTGTAACACCGTTAGTTGGCTTGGTTTCTATTTCACTAGGATGACCTAGGCAACTCGGTCTCAATCCTGAGTGGATTATGGACTCCTGTTCACGAGGGGTTGTCCCTTGATTTGTATGCGTGAGAGTGGCCAGCACGCCGACTCAATAAGCCTACCATTTTGGGGACAATACCGAGTGGGGAGCTGGGAACATAATCACACAAGATGAAATTCACTCCTTCCCGACTCTAGGGTAAGTAGAGGTGTGTTCCCTTAAGTGGTGTCTCCGGGACTTGAACAATGGGTCCAACCCTCTCTATGGCATGAGAGGGACTTCTGTTTGTTGGTTGGGCCTCAAACAGGTTGTTCATTAGAGGAGCACTGGGGACTTAAGGACAAAGATGTAACCCATGGGTAAAACGGTAATTTGACCCAGTTGGGGTACGAACACACGTGAAGGACTGACTTGCCGTTATTGGTCGATATCCGTGGACACAAAAATATTTTGCAGTGAGAAGAGTGCAACTGTGGGTCTTTAGTGGAGTGACCCACAGTTAACGAATGTTGACTAACTTGGTTAATGAGTTTAGCCAATTAGTCTCGTATCGTTGGAGCTTCTGATCTGTAGGTCCATTAGGTCTTACTCGTAGCTCATAAAGAGACTTGAAGCAATTAAATATAAATTGAAAATGTTCAATTTATTTGGGGAATCGAATAATGTATATTGATGCATTATAATATAAAGTTTATGAAACTTTACAATTTAATTTTTGAATTAATTTAAAAAATTAATTCTTGAGAGAAAATATTTCAAAGAGTTCAAATAAATTTTAATATAAATTGGATTCATATTAATTTTAATTTTAATAAAATCCCTAAGATTAAATATATGATATTTAATTGGGTAATTAATTAATTAAGGAATTAATTTGTAACACCCGAGTTAGGAGGGGTACATGAATGAATCGAGGCCACATCCGAATGAGAGGGATCCTAAGGACATGAAAGTATGTTAGCTTAAAAGAATTGATAGATACTACCTATACCAACAAGGTGCACCTTCCTTTTCGGTGACTCAATCATAGGAACTTTGAAGTTAAGCGTGCTTGGCTTGGAAAAGTTCTATGTTGGGTGACCTCCAAGGAATTTTCCTAGGAAGCATGTGAGTGAGGACAAGGCATGCTAAAAGGACCCCGTGTTGGTTATAGTCTTCACTCTTGGAAGCAGTTTAAGACGAGTATGGTAACGTGGCAAGGTCGTAGGGGAATGTCGAGGCCTTAGGTGCCGAAGCCGAATTCCAAATCCTTGGCCTGGGGCGTTACAAATGGTATCAGAGCAGAACCTCTCCTAGTAGGATGTGGTTCGGGGACGAACCAAGGCGGAAGTTGGTGGGCATGTAACACCCGAGTTAGGAGGGGTACATGAATGAACCGAGGCCACATCCGAATGAGAGGGATCCCGAGGACATGAAAGTATGTTCAAGATAAGCTTAAAAGAATTGATAGATACTACCTATACCAACAAGGTGCACCTTCCTTTTCGGTGGCTCAATCATAGGAACTTTGAAGTTAAGCGTGCTTGGCTTGGAGAAGTTCTATGTTGGGTGACCTCCTAGGAATTTTCCTAGGAAGCATGTGAGTGAGGACAAAGCATGCTAAAAGGACCCCGTGTTGGTTTGTGGGCATAGTCTTCACTCTTGGAAGCAGTTTAAGATGAGTATGGTAACGTGGCTAGGTCGTAGGGGAATGTCAAGGCCTTAGGTGCCGAAGCCGAATTCCAAATCCTAAGCCTGGGGCGTTACATAATTAATTATTTATTAAAATTAGATATTGTTCAGATAATAGATTTGAACTTATTCATAGACCTTTTCCTATTAGGAAAAGGTCTTGGCTTTTACCTATATATAAGACCCCTGGGGTGGGGTGAAAGGCATCTCATTGACTCTCCTTCTCTCAGATATCTCTCCCAAATGACTCCCACAAGCCTCCTGCTTCAAGAAGTCTTAGAGATATACCGGTGTAACCGATTGGTGGTGTTCGCACAAGAAGGTTGTTGCATTTTCGATCTTATTAGCAAGAAAAGGCAAATCAATCAAGGCTTTCTACAAAAGTAAGTTTTCTATGAAATCCTTGATCGCTAGAATCATCTAGATGAGATCTAGTTAATTTTCAGCATGTTTATAGCCGTTGTACAACCCTCTAAATATTGATTTGTCGTTGTATTCTTTTGCAAATTGTATTGGTATTTCAATTAGAATCTAATACTCTGAGTAGGTTCGGTAATTCCTTCCGCTATGCAGGGCTTTTATCCCTTCAGCTCCACCTCTCCCCAATGAACACACACTATGTAGACACGACTCATATGCAGCATAGCCAACAAACAATAGTATCTCTGAAGGGGTAAAGCCCTTGCTCAGCAGAAATAATCAGAACCTTAACTAGGATTTTAATTCGGATTAAAATATCAATACGTTAGAAAATAAATCACAACAGTAAAATAGAATAAATCATGTTGTAAATACATTATAAAACATGTTAAACTTTATATAAAACATTTAGATCTAATCTAATATGGACCCCAATGATCCAAGATCAAGAAACCTTTACCGTAGATGAAGTTCTTGATCGTTTCACCAAATTTCCTTGGTTCTCCACCTAAAAACAGCAATAAAAAGACTCATTTTCTTGCTGGAAATTTATCACAAACACAACCACAATAGATTACACTGGTATCCTCTTGAGGCAATTGATGAAGGTGCTTGTGGGAGTAAGATTTCTAAGGTATGGAGAATTTTCTTCTTTGTTTTCTTGAGAGAAAAAATGCAGAATGCTCTGGAGAGAACAAGAGAGAGATTGCGTGAATGAGGCTTAGGTATTCTGAATCAATGACTGGGAAGTTATCTAACGGGTAGAGAAACTCCCTCCCTGAAAAAACCCTCTAGTTCATGCATCATGCTAGGTTAGTGGGGTTGTTTTTTTCTTATCAGTTATATTGATAAGTTAATTAATTATTAATAATAAAATTAATAATCAATTAATCAAATTAACAATTAATTTAATTAATACTTATATAAATCATATTTATACAAATATTACCACTTAACCTATAGTTTTAATACAAGTCAATTAAATAAAATTTAATTAAATTAATTAAAAATAATCATTAATTAATTCAACAATTAATTAATATTATAATTAAATATCCTATATTTAATTATATATCTCTCTTAAATAAATTATAGTATTAATGTACATCTAATGAACTTTAATTCTAACCTATAGTTTTAATATGAATAAAATTCACGTTTTAACTTAATATTTGAACCCCTTCGAATATTCAATTTTCCCTTAGAAAATTTACCTCATCGCCCTGATAGAGCAATTGGTGGGACCTAATGGACCTATAGATCAGAAGCTCCAACGATATGAGATTAATTGGCTAAACTCATTAACCAAGTTAATCAATATTCGTTAACTGTGGTTCACTCCACTACAGAACCACAGCTGCACTCTTCTCACTGCAGATATATTTCTGTGTCCATGGATATCGACCATCAACAGCAAGTTAGCCCTTCACGTGTGTACATACCCCTTTTAGGTCAAATTACCGTTTTACCCCTGACCTACCTCTTCATCCTTAAGTACCGGTGCTCCTCTAATGAACAACCTGTTTGAGGTCCAACCAACAAAAAAAAGTCCCTCTCGTGCCATAGAGAGGGCAGAACCCATTGTTCAAGACCCGGAGATATACCACTTAAGGGAACACACCTCTACTTACCTTAATGTCGGGAAGGAGTGAATTCCATCTTGTAAGACTATGTTTCCAGCTCCCCACTCGGTCTTGTCCCCAAAATGGTAGGCTTATTGAGGCTAAATCTTGAACATTGATCCCCGTATGTCCCTACATACTGATACGCAAATTGCTAACCGCAAGTGTATGGGCCCAAGTTATAATATAGTGATTAAAAATTGAATGTCGTCATCTGGATTGGTTTTCTAGTTCCCCTAATTATCAAAGGTATATTCGCCCAATTTTATTTAGAGAAAATAATCGAGAAATATGCAAATCAATGAAAAAACTACTCAAAGCAATAAAATATGGAAACTCAATGGAGAAAGGCCTTAGGGAATTGATTTCACCTATTAGATGCATGAATTAATTTAAAGAATAATTAGGAACAAATTCGTAACAAGTTCATAAACCAAGGATTATCGATACTTAAAAGCCTCTCCCGAGTACAATTAATTCTTTATGCAAATTAAGAAATTGATATCCCTATCTAATTTCAACAATAAGCATAAGCAATAAGAACAATCCTTATAACGATTTCTCAAGCAATCCCAAATCTCCCGATTAAGAAATCACCTAAGTCATGCAATTGGTAGTCTAATCTAAACTACCCTCCCCCGAGCGATTAGTTCAGAAACAATAACATACAATCCGTGATCAAGAGATTATAGGCATTAATCATACAATTGCATAAATAAACTGCGTTACGAAACGTCCTAAAAAAACCGTAAATTAATCCATACAAACTAATGGCTACATCAAGCCCCTAAGAAACGAAATTTAGCTACACATGGTCTCTAAAATACAAGTGAAATCAGTCCCAAACATCATAAAAATCAGTACAAGAAATGGGGGAGAAAGATTAAAACTCGCTAGCCGTGATTCCCGCGCGTTCCCTTCACGATCCTCCCGATCTAAGCTCCCAAATTAAGCTCCTCTTGGTTTCTGCCCTCTTCTGTCCAGATTGTGCTCTCAAAAGTCATATTTTTCTCCCCAAAACAGCTCCCCAAATCAGATGGCATCACAAACTATAAATACTGTCCATTTTGCACGACAGCACCGAGACGCTGAGGACACAGTGTCGCGACGCTGTCGCACGCGTGCCCTAATTAATTCTGGAAAGTTTGCAGCGTCGAGACGCTGTGGAGGTAGCGTCGAGACGCTGCCTCGATCTCACGCCTCTCCTGATTGTTGGCTAGCGTCTCAACGCTAGGCCAAAAATTTTGCTTCATTTGTTGTTTTCTTGGCTCGAACTTATTCTTTAGCTCATAAATCCCCGGTAATGTTCAAAAACGTCGATTTCCATTGAAATGCTTGATTCCTACAAAACAAACCAAATAGACATAAAATTGGCCAAAAAGTACCCAAGACTAACGATAAAATCATATAATAATATAGCACAATAAATTGCACTATCACATACTAGTTCAAGCCTCATTCTATTAGCCTAGGATGTTTAGTTTATTGGATTAGGGTTAATAAGACAGGATATAATACAAACATATATAAATACATCACTTTATTAATGTTCGGTCAAAAGTACATTTACTATCTACGAGTTTTAGGGCATAAAACCCAACAATCTCATGCTTATGAATTAAACAAAGCAACATACTTAAAACTTGTTCGCACGATGGCTACGATTATCCGCAAGCGCACGGGTCGTCACAAGTAATATAAAACGGTAGGTAATACAGAGTATCGAATCCACAGGGAGGCGAAGCGAAATTTAAGCAAGCAAAGATTCTTTGAACACTAAAAATACTTAGGTGAAATAATATTTAGGGACCAGATCATGCAATCAAAGAATTTAAAAACCAAGGCAATTAAAGAGAAAATTTGATCAATCGCGGAAAAATGAAATATGGAGAAAGAGTTTTTTCTTTTAATGGGAAGAGGAATCTTGAAAATCAATTATTAGCTAAACAGTTATTACAATTATTCTATCTCAATGCCCAACTAATTATAATCCTAGAATCTCCGTTAATCACATAGGTTCTCTTGTCGGTCTCCCCTAATTGTAATTAATCCATTTTAACAACCTAAGTGTCCTTAGCGCCATTAGAATTCGTTAATTAATACACTCTGATTCATTTTAGGAATCTAAGTTTAATCAACTAATCTCGTTGTCACGACGAACAATTAAACTAGTTGCATGGATTATGATCTATCCTAACTTCTCTCCGTCGAGTTTCCATTAAGAATCGAATCATTACACAATTGGCCAGATTGCATAAAGCATTAAGCACATCCATACAAATAATTAGGAAAAAGGCCAAGAGATAGGCAATTATAATAACATTTAAACTATAATTTCATTTCAAGATCCCAAATTGGGGTTTAGCTATACATAGCTAAAATATCCACAAAATTTACAATGGAAAGCATAATTAAGAGCATAATAAAAGGGAAGGAATTGATCGTCGAAGACCCCTTCGCTGCGCTAGGTCCCTCCGACAACTCCTTGAGCAACCTCTTAGGATGCTCCCCAAAATTCCCCAAAATTTTCCCACTAAGAAAACTCTAAAAAAGGCTAGAAAGCCATGAGAGAGGCTCCAAAGGAGCCAAGGAAAGAAATGAAAGAATGGAGGAAATGGTGATTGATGCCAAAACAAGGCACCAAGGGGCGCCTTATATAGGCTCGTAAAGGAGGTAGCGTCACGATGCTATTTGGCACAGCGTCATCGACTTGGCGCCCAAGAAATGGACAACGTCTCGACGCTAGGCAATTTCCAGAACTTCCAGTTGCGGATTGGACTTCTTTTCTTGGGTCAACTTCAATTCTTTTTGGCTTTATCTCCATGGTTGACCTCTTTTGACTCACATTGACCCAAGTATGGAAATTGGGCTTGAATGGCTTCTTTTTGGACACTTTTCCCCCAAAATCCATAATTCTGCTCCTAAAGACCAAATAACAAGATACATTAAATATTTTCAATAAAAACACAATTAAAGCACTAAAAAGCCTAATAAATTGGGACTAAAATAGCGACATTTCTGCTCACTATCAAAAGTCAAACAAAGCAGCTTGCTTATTCACATAGCAAGCTACATACATATATTAAGCACAACGTATAATAACAAAATAAGTAAATCAAACCACATGCTCAAACAAACAAACAAACTCATCCAGGTAGAAACTACTTACACTAGCTAAAGAGCACTCCTAAATCCAACTAACGCTTGCTGGAAAATATTAGAATAGACTCTAAGCGGACCTACGAGCACAAAAGAGACCTTCTAAAGGTTAGGGAATAGCCTAACAACCTTTCCAACACCTAACATAAATTAATAGGGATCTAAAACGTGTTGAAACTTACCGAACAGGGGCGGAAACCTTGCTGGAGTTTACCAATCAGCACCAAAACTCCATGAATAAGTGTTGTTCAAGATCCATAATGAGCCCAAACGACACTTTAAAGAGCACCCAATGGTTATAAACTATACCAAAGCTACTCTAGATAAATTCTAAAGGTTTAAGGGGGCAGAACTTACCATTCGACACCTAAACGACCTCGATTGATAGCTGCCCAATGGTCGAATGAGTTCAAAATCACTAATCCGGACCTCCTAGCTTATGGGCATTCAGTCCCAAGGCTGTTCGGGTTATGGGTATTCGTCGAAAGCCAATTTCGAGCCCAAACGCTCATTGGTTGTCTTTCAAAGAACCTCAAACCTAAAAATTAGAAGTCATTACAAAATGGGTATCTTGATTTTGAAGTCGAATGAGCATGGGTAAAACATATCTAGGCCATTTGGGTTATGGGTAACTCAATTTGAAGTCGATTATGGATGGGTCATGTTTTAGACATAATTTAGAGTCTAAATCAAGTGGGTAAATGCAGAAACTTGAAGAAAAATGAGTGTATTGAGGCTAAACTTACCAAAAATGTTGAAATGCTTTGTTGGAGACTAAAACCCATGGATTTGGATGAGATTGGAGTCGTTCGCGGAGGAATACGATGTTGATTGCACGTGTGTGGGCCTCATTTCGACTCATCTGGTCGTGGGTACTTGCGAATCTAAACCGGATAAGAAGGAAAACGAGAGAGGGAGAACGAAGGTGGCGGTCGTGGGTCTTGCTACCGACGAAAGAGCATCAGAGAGGGAGATGGAGAAAGAAATCGCTGCTCGTGGGTGATGCTTGATAAGAATGGCGCGAGAAAGAGAAAGAGAGCGTGCAACGGTGACGTGGGTATTGTGGCGAGAAGAAGAAACCGAAGGGGAGGGGGGCTAAAACAACGTGGAGAGGAAGGAGAAAAAGATGAGGGGAAGATTTTTCTTTAGGGCTTCTTTATACTTAATATCTTTTTCTTTTCCTTTTTATTTCTTTTCCTTTAAGAGAAATAGCCAAAAAATAATGAAGGGAAAACTTTAATTTAAATTCCAAATTAAATCTCTTACCCAAAGTTTAAACCCAATTAAAGTTCTTAAATAATTGGGAAATCATAAATCAAAAGGAATTGGGTTTCTGTTGAAAATTGGAGATACATTCCAAGACTAAATTCTTGAATTATCGAAATTTAATTTACCCAACTTATGAACTAAACTAATGTTTCTAATTTTCCAAATTAGAACTTTAGTGAATAGGCTCGACTATTCCAAAATGGCTTAATTTCGAAACGCGAGACGTTACAGATTTAATTAATAAAATATAATAGTGTATATAATACATGAAACTTTCCGTCCATCCAAAAATCACATTCGTGATCCTATTTACAAAGAAAAAAAATAAAATTGCTAAACAAAATAAGTACACAACTCTAAAATATTTCAACTTTGAACTAAAAACCAACCAAGTGAACTGGAGGGATGGTGAAAGGCATGTTTACTATAGCTACCTCCTCCTTAAGCTTCTAGTGTCATATGTGACTTTCTCAATTATGTTGTGTTAAAGTGTATCCCTTGCACCTAAGATGAGATGATGATAATTAACAAGGAAGGCAACCAATATCATCAAGTAGATAACACTATGATGAAGTTCAGATGCTACGAGAATCCCTTCAAAATAGAGTCAATAGATCATTAGGGCCAACAAAACAATCATGAAGAACAAAATCATCTAAGTGTAATGAAATCCAAAACTAAAATAGAATGCGTATCAAGTGATAGAAATTTGAAACTACAACACGTTTTGCATGCTTGTGAATTGTGCATCACCTCTTTGGAATATTGTGCATAATATGTATGAAATTGAAACTCGTTGAGAAAAAGAATCCCAACACTCCTTCTTAATCAAATGAGCAATGACAAGAGTGAAAACTACTAAGGAGTAATGACAAGAATTCTTTCTAAGAGTGTCAAGAAAATTAGCTTAGTAAGGTGTTTGAGAAAGCTTACCACTTCTAATAAACTGGCTCCTTCACCAAGTCCCTCGAGCTCTCTTGGGTCTTTAGCAAATGGTGCAGCTGCTGGATCAAATATTTGTTCTATCTTTTGTGATTAGACCCTGCACAATAAATAATTTGTTTCATTCTGATGACACATGTAGCACACGGTTAAAAATCTAGTAACACCACCCTACTAAAGTCCATTACATCCAAGTATTTGTCATCATGATTCAAGTATTTCTCAACCACTCCAAGTAATTCTCAACACCTCTCCCACTAAAACAACCATTTACAATATGCTTGTCCCAACCATATCACAAAATATTTATTTCTTACAAACACATTCCTAACTCAATTAATTTTAAGCTTAACATGAATAACTATAAACATCTTTCGCCTCACAACCAAAACAAGGACATCCTACACTTAAAAGTAATGAACTTAACATCAAAACTAACTTATCAAAACTTTGAACATAACAACTAAACCAAAACTTAACTAAATTCATCAACACCAATGAAATATTCCTTCACCATCAAAACCAACTAAACCACAAGTATTTGAACAACAAAAGTTCATAACAAAAGTCATATTAGCATAAAAATACAACATCAATTATCTCAATTCAGTCATACTTCATTCATTTTCTCTTGTCCAACACAACCACAAGTAGTAACAACACCAAAAGAAGTCTTATATCACAAAAATGTCCAACACAACCACAAGTAGTAACAACCTCAAACTCAACTAAACTTATAAACCAACACAAACAAACAATTTGTTCAACTTCCTAGTGAATAAAACTTTTAACTTTTGAAGCTTTAGATCTTGCTGGAGGAGTCAATATCCTAACAGCCTACCAAATATCAATGCATCATAAGATAGAGTAATACAAATTTGACATAAAGAATAAGTAATAAATGCATCATAAGATAGAGTAACACAAATTTGACATGAAGAATAAGTGATAACCATTTTAACTTCAATCTTACACCACTTGCAATTATCTCAAATGGAAGTTCAAAGCAACAGACAAAAGTGAATTTTAAAAAATCTATAAACCAGAGAGATTTGTTGAACCACAAAAAATGCTACATAATACATTAGAGAAGATATATGTATTTCCCAAACTGTACTAAGCTAAAATTAATTGAATGCTAAAAAATGTAATGCAACTGAGGGCCACCTCAGGATCCAAAATAACAGCATCTAGCAACAGCCAAAATTTAAGAAAAATGGTAGCCAGAGAATTTCCACATTAAAACAATAAATTATATTTGTAAATCTCAATGTGATACGGTGTAACAACTGAAAATTCTTAGCTTGTAAAATTCCATCATCATTTAAACTACGATAAAGTATATAATCAGCATTTTATAATTGATGTGGGATGACTACCACAAATAAGTGTATTAGTTTAGCTTGACCTGCAATAATCCTAAACTTTAATGTCTTGACTTTGAAGAGATTAAATGTCATTCAAATAAAAATGTCAAACCTCCATTGTCTCTGACTCTCTTGGTAACAAACAAATGGTCCAGCTAAAAATCTTAGTCAATTATGAAAGTAAACTAAAAATAGAAAGGTAAATTTCCCTAATGTTTGGATATTTTTTCAAGATAATCCCCTTTTTTTTTTTTTTTTTGAAATTTCAATTTGGTTCACTATGTTTTAACATTTTGAAATTGAAAAGAGAAAAAAAGATATCTTTGAGAAGAAAACTCATAATTTCAATCAAATATTCAAAAATTTGGAGGCATTTGTAACTTTCTCGAGCTTTTTCATCTTCTAAATTTCCTTCAGTTTTTTAAGTATTATTATGTGATGTTGATATAGTTTTAACATGTTCTGCTACTGAATTGAATGGTGTTAAAACATAGGACTAAACTAGAACTATTTAACAAACATTAGGACCAAAGCCAAGTTTCAAAACCATTTAAAAAAAATATTCTGTGGGTACTTTCATCAAACAAATTGCGTGCTTGAGCTTAAAGCCACAATTTCAATCTTCAATTGTAATCCAAATACTTGACACAATTCCAACATCTTCAAGACGAGAAAGTTCGTGTTGACACGTAACTTTGAAGATGGAACACGTGGAATAAAATGTATATTTGTATTGAAATTTGTATGCGTGTGGATGTACAATCTCTAATGTTAATCCTCTCTGATTCTCTCTCGTGTGTGTGGATATGTTTCACTCGAGGACGGGAACGCTTGATCTCGAGTCTGAAGCTTTAATGGATTCTTGGAGCTTGAAGTCTTCCAATCTTGAAGGAGTCTTCAATCTTCAACAAATGTTCAGTACTTTGAAACTTATGGATTTCTAGGAGTCTTCAGTCTTCAGTCTTCAATCTTGATGGAGTTTCTCTGAATTCTCTGACTCTGGCTTGGGGCTTCAAAATTCTCACCCCTTAAAATGGAAGAGAACCTCTCTATTTATAGAGTTCTAACTAGATGGGCCCAGGTGACTTTTGGGCCAACAACTTGGGCTTGGACTTTATTGGTCTTGGGCTCAACCATTTAGTCTTGGGTCTGGTTCATATTTGACTCAAAACCATATGACCCAAATATTTAAAGAGAAATTTTGGTAGATAGACTGTTTTATATACCTATTTTCATAAATGTCCATAGTTTTGTAGATTTTCAAGATTAGATTTCCAGCATTTTTCCTTACCATTTTACTCTTCTTGTCATATTTTATAAGATTTTATAAGATATTATCTTAACTAAATCCTTAATATTTTGAAAATATGATTCTTGAGATTTGATTTCTTGCCATAATGATTCCAACGTATTTTCCTTTTATTTCATTTGACAATATTCATCCATTTTCGTTCTCTTTTGGTAATTTTCGGTTGATCCATTTTTTTCTCTTTTTTTTTCTTTAATTTTCTGTTGATCCATTTTTTTTCTCTTTTTTTTCCTTCTTTATCGATTTATTCCTTCACGTTTTTTCTTCATAGCAGCAGTATTCTATTTTCTTCATTAACCGAACAAAAGCTAATCGATTTTTTTCTTCCCGTTTTTTTTCTTCCCGACAGCAGTATATATAATATATTCTCCGGAATATCTAAAAAATGTGTATATATTTCGATTAATATTCATTTTACTGACATAACTTTTTTGGTTATTATATATATATATATATTCCCAGTAATATACCGTTTACAATCTATGCATATATTGCATTGATTATTATATATTCTGGTTAATATTCAATATATAATAGTTTAGTATATATGTCCCATAGTCGACGTATTTTTTTTTTAGATTTTTTCATTTTACAAAAAAAAACATTTATATTCATATATAACTTCATATATACCAGCTTATATATACTATGTACATAAGTTTTCTTTTTTTTACTCATTATTGTAGCCACGTATACCGAGTTTTTTTCTTGTCTCATTACTATAGTAATAAATATACACTTGTATATTAGTTATTTGCCAATATATATTATATATATACATGTATGTATGTATATTAAATATACCAATGCATTTAGGAGAAATATAGATATTGGAAAAAAAAACCTGTATATAACTATAAAAAAACCTTATTTTTTAAATAATATATACATAGGTATATATTAAATATACCCCGGCGGTGATGAAATTCAACGATACCCACGATAAAACAGCAACAATTTGAGGGCAATAACTAGGTTGGTGGTATCCATTGATGCATGGGTGCTACTTATTCGAGTTTGGAATGGCGATGGTTGGACGGCGGCGGCGCTTCCGGTGGTGGTTAGTCGTCGGCGGCAAGAAAAGGATCGGAGATGAAGAGGGAAAGAGAGGTTGAGACACCATGAGGGAGGAATGAATGGAGGAATGAACCGTGTGTGAATTGAGAAAAATAGTGAGTGGTTTTAGGGATTTTTTTTTTGAAAAATTGGGAAGTGATTTTAGGATCTTTCAAAATTGGAAAGTAATTAAAAAATCTCTTTCCTTTTATGTTCTCTATCTCTCACCCATGATTTGTGTTTCCTTTTTTTGTTTTATTTTATTTATTTTATTTTTTAAAAATAGCTAGTAGTGGATATGAGGGTTGAATCGTAATAGGACCCTGATTTTTATGAAAAAAAGTTGGGTCATTAGGCCTTTTCTGTAAAAAAATTGGAAACTTGGATATTTATGAAATATAGGGTCCAAATTTAGGCTATCTAAGTACTTTTTCCATATTTAAAAGACCCAATTTTGATCCAAATAATAATTATTTTTAATTAATTGGTCAAATTAATTAATTTGATCAAAATAATTTAATTTTATTTAATTGATCAAATAAAAATTTGGCTCTATATATTTATAATTGGTCAACTTTGTCTTCAAATTAAATTTGAGACACATGTCAATTTATAATTGGTCCCAAATTTAATTAAATATAATTTTGTCATTAATTTCATGTAATGACGTGACAATTTGTGATTGGTCAAAATTTCTCCTTCAACGGTCCGATACACAAGGCTCCTTAATCTAATCATACAAGTACAGAAACTATTACCATTCACTTTGTAAGAAAGCTCTTCCGAAATCAAGGCACCAAAGCCAGTATACGTAGTTGTACAGACAGAGTATACGTAGTTGTACAAAACTTCAGAACAAAACGAAAAACCTAAAATCAATGATAACGCATGCCAAAAACATACTAAGAGGTAATCCATTTCTGATTCGTTTGTAATCCAATACCTTCCAACAACAACGGGTAGAGTTTCTAACATAAGAGTTCACCATCTCCTCCTCCGATGGTTTCGGGTCATTTGGAAACTCCATAACGATCAGCCAGTGCTCGTATTCACAACCATCAAGGAGTATCGTCTCCTTTGGTTTTAGACTACTATTTTTTTAGACTATGTGGTTGAAGTGTTGTTTTAGACCATGATTGTTTTAACCATAGTGGAAGGACACATTTTAGACTATGGTTTTTTTTTTGGAAAAATACACTTTTGGTTCATGAGTTTTCAAACTCGACAATTTAGTCCTTGAAGTTTGGATTTCGTTTCATTTTGGTCCCTCCATCCAATTTTTCGTTAATATTTAACGAATTGCTGACGTGACATTGATTTTTTATTAAAAAAAAATATTTTCTAATTCTTTAAAATATTTATTTATTTATTTATTTATTTCCTCTGGCTATAGTATGAATATTTGAACTATATGTGGAGACATAAGAGTGGTTCAAGTTCAAGTAAATAACCAAAACGTTCTATAGTATATGGATAGGGCTAGATACCATATTATGAGGACACTATGGACGTGACCCACTTTGTATTTAGTACAAACGATGTGATCCTAAATCGTTCACGTGGAGACATGCGAGTGGGGGGCGTCCTATGCAATGAGTTTGCATAAGACTGGACCGTGAAATAAGTCTTAAAGAATGGAATTCCGAATTCCGTTAGTGGAAGCGCAATTGGGACCGTTCGTATTTAACTTTTGCATATTCAAAATAGCGATACATTGGCAACGATTCAAAACCATGTGTATGGTTATCACATGACCATATTAATCAATTGATTAAAATTAATTAAAATTAATTCAATTAATTAATTAATTAAATGTTAATTAACTAATCATATTAATTAATTAAGCATATGTGCATTTTTTTTAAACTAAGCATATGTGCATTTAAATCATATTCAAATGCATTGCCCACACATAATACATAGTTACAATTAAAATTAATTAAATCGAATTTAATTAAACTACACAATTAATTAATTCATAATTAAATAACTCTTTGACCAATAAAATATCACATACTAAATTAATCAAACATTTGAATCATATTCAAATGTGCATCTCTCTTATAACCTATAGTTTTAATATGAATCAAATTCACATTAAAATAATCTATAGATTTAATTTGATTAAATCACACTTAACTAAATTAAATTGAAAAATCAATTAATTCAAAAATAATTAATTTTATAATTAACTAAATATCACCCATATTTAATTAAGGATAATTGTAATGGGTGGCAAAATTAGGCTATTTAATGGCAGATTTAACAAAGTTTTAAAATAATTGCAAAAATGGCAAAATTTTTAAATGAACTTTTAATATTCCGGATTTGTCCCTGAAATTGGGCGTATGTTCTCCTTCCTTTCCCCGCGTATCTTCTCCTTCTTTCCTCTTTTTTCTTTTCTTTTTTTTTTCCCTTTCCGATTGATTTCGAACGGATCTCGTTTTCTTTATTTTCGATCAGCATCTTCTCCTTTCCTTCCAATCAGCATCTTCTCATTTCTTTCTGATCGCTTCTTCTTCATCGATTTGGATCTTCTCGTTCATTTTCTATTTGGATCACGTGGATTTCAACAAGCTACCGATTAATTCCTGGTTTCTTCCATCCCACGTTCTTTTCTTTTCTTTTTTTTTTTTCTTTTTTTTTTTCGATTTGGTCTCTTCGGATTGTTTCAACATCATTAGCATCATTATTTTCTTCGGAATCTTTTCCATCGCATCTTCTCTTGAGTTTTCTTCTTCTTAATTACAGCTTTTTCTCTTTGGATTGATTCCAGTTTTCATTTTCCAGAATTTTATCTGATAGAATTTTTTACTCCAGTGATAGAATCTATCTATCAGTGATAGAGTTCTATCAGCGATAGAATTGAATCTATCTATTAGTGATAGAGTTTTATCAGTGATAGAGTTCTATATGATAGAATTCTGTTACTCAAGTGATAGAATCTATCTATCAGCGATAGAATTCTATCCGATAGAATTCTGTTACTCTAGTGATAAAATCTATCTATCAGCGATAGAATTTTGTTACTCTAGTGATAGAATCTATTTATCAGCGATAGAATTCTATCTGATAGAATTATGTTACTCCAGTGATAGAGTCTATCTATCAATGATAGAGTTTTATCAGTGATAGAAATGATAGAATTCTATCACCGATAAAAATGATAGAATTCTATCAGCGATAGACCTGATAGAATCTATGGGTGATAGAATTCTATCACTGATAGATTCTATCAGTTTTATCACTGATAGAATTCAATCAGTGATATAACTGATAGAATTCTATCTATCGATGATAGAATTCTATTAGTTAAAAAGGGTATTTTAGTAAATTCACGTTCCAGACCTTGAAATTTTGTCATTTTTGCAAAATGTTTCGTGGGCCACTAAATCTGCAATTATTTTGGATCGGTTTGCTATATTTGCAACCGACCCTTTAATTAATTACATATTAAAATCATATTCTAATATTTCTCTCATTTATTATAGTTATAGTTTAATTAAATCACATTTAATTTAAACTAAATTGAATAATTAACTAATTCATTATTAGTGAATTTATTTTCTAATTAAATATAATATATTTAATTAATTATATGTTTGAACTCCTTCAAATGTATTATTCTCTCAATATAATAAATTTTAATCACATATATTAAACTTTATATTATAATGTATCACTATACATTGTATCTTATACAATTAACTTGATTCCCATATTGAATTTGAACTATTCAAATTCTTTCAAGATAAATTCTTCCCAATTACTCTTTACGAGCTAGTAAGGGGACCTAATGGACCTACAGATCAAAAGCTCCAATGATATGAGGTTAACTAACTAAACTCATTAATCAAGTTAACCAATATTCATTAATTGTGGGTCACTCCACTAAAGACTCACAGTTGAACTCTTTTCATTGTAGAATATTTCTGTGTCCACAGATATAGACCAATATCGATAAGTCAATCCTTCACGAGTGTTCATAACTATAGTTGGGTCAAATTACCGTTTTACCCTAGTGTTACATTTGTCTCCTTTAAGTACCAGTGTTCCTCTAATAAAAAGCTTGTTTATTGTCCAACCAGTAAACAGAAAGTCCCTTTCGGGTCAGTGAGAATGAGGGATCTCTTTGTTCAAGACCCAGAGTCACCACTTAAGGGAACACTCATCTATTTCTCCTAGAAGCGGGAATGAGTGAATTCTTTGTTGTGTTGTCATGTCCTCAGCCCCCCACTCGGTCTCGTCCCCATGAAGGTAGCCTTATTGAGTCGGCGTGCTGGCCAGTCTCACTCATACTAATCAAAGTATAATCCCTCGTGAGAAGGAGTTCATGACACACTCAGGATTAAGAATTAGTTACCTAGGTCATCCTATTGAACATAGTAATCTAACTAGTTAACGGTGTTACATCTAGTGGTTTACTATTTCGTGGTCCGGTCTTATACAAACTCATTGCATATGATACCCCCACTCGCATGTCTCCTACATGGACACCTTGAATTAATACTTCTGTATCAAATACAAAGCGGGTCGTATCTCATAGTTTACCAGGATAAGGTACCCAGCCTTATCCCTGTACTATAGACCTTTTCGGTTGTTACTCACTGATCCCCGTATGTCTCCACATACTAATTCAAGTTACATATAAACAACCTTGGATCTTAGTTTATTGGATTTGGGTCATATTGTGCAATTTTAGACATAAATTAACAATAACACTTTATTGCTTAAACCTCAATAACACTTTATTGATACAAGTATATATAATTCGTTAACATTCAATATCTACGAGTTTTCGGACATAAAACCCAAAAAATTTTACTTTATAAGAACGTCATTTACTGTTGAGACTAACTATTTCATGTGATGACCTAGGTAACTCGATCTTAATATTAAGCTAATTATGAGAGTAGATAGCTGGAGACATAGTCCTGCAAGACGGAATTATCTGGGATTATCCTTTGATCTGCATGGTTGAGAGTTTCCTAAGTTCGCCGACTCAATAAGCCTACCATTTTGGAGATAAGACCGAGTAGATAGCTGGAGACATAGTCCTGTAAGACGGAATTTACTCTTACTCGTTTTAGAGATAACAGAGAGGTTGTTCCCTTAAGTGCTGACTTCAGGTCTTGAACAAAGGACCCTACCCTCTCATTGGTCCGAGAGGGACTCGGTTTAGTGGTTGGACCATAAACCAATTGTTCATTAGAAGACCAGTGGGACTTAATGAACAAGAGGTAACTTCAGGGGTAAAACAGACATTTGACCCATCTATAGTTACGAACAACCTGTGAAGGATCAAGTTACTAATCATGGTTATATCGAGCAGATAGAAATATATCTACAGTTAGGAAAGTGCAGCTGTCGGGGTATAGTGGAGTCTCTTGGCAGTTAACGAATGTTGGTTAACTAGGTTAAAGAATTTAGCCAATTAATCTCAGATCGTTGGCGCTCATGATTTGTAAGTCCATTAGGTCCCACTGTTAGCTCATATCGGACTAAACGTTAGAACAGTGTGATGGAAGAGTTTAAATCGTTCAAATTCGGTTTAGGAAATCAACTTTAATTATATGCGATATTATTAGCGTATTAGTTTAATTTGAATTAAGCTATATTTTAGAGAGTGTAGAAATATTTAAATATGATTTAAATATTTCACACTTGAAAAGGGATTCATGTTCGAGAGATTAATTTTTTAGAACAGTGTGATTTTAAGAAAATAAAAAATTGGGGATTTTTTTGGAGGTGGTGGAATTACACCAACCTCATGCATTCATCCTTAAACCACCACCTAATCCCACTCCCAAATGCTCCTAATTTGGTGTCTTCATGTGATTAATCTTGGTTGCATGTAATCTTCTATATATAGGGGATGGTATAATGAAAGATTAACGGGTTAATCTATCTATTATGCTGCTAAAATTTCACCCCAAAGACCAAAGACTCAAACTCTCTCTTTTCTTGAACATTCAAGCTTTCCTCTCCCAATTACCTGTTGGGTTTTATGCCCTAAAACTCGTAGATAGTGAATGTAACCATTGACCGGATATTAATGAAATAATATTGATATATTTTTCCATTAATTGTTATTAGTTATTTTATATATGTCTTTGCCTAATAATAACCCTAATCCAATAAACTAGACATCCAAGGTTGTAATATGAGTCTTGAACTATATGTAGTGACATATGGATCATTGTTCAAGAAACAGCCTAAAGGGTCTATAGTATAGGGATAAGACTGGGTGCTTTATCCTGATGACACTATGGATACGGCCCACTTTGTATTTGATACAAACGTTGCGATCCAACGCGTTCGTGTAGGAGACATGCGAGTGGGGGTATCCTATGCAATGAGTTTGCATAAGACCAGACCGCGAAATAGTAACCACTGGTTATAACACTGTTAACTAGTTGGTTTTCTATTTCACTAGGACGACCTAGACAACTTAGTCTTAATCCTGAGTTGATTATGGACTCCTACTCATGAGAGATTGTCCTTTGATTTGTATGGGTGAGAGTGGCCAATACGTCGACTCAATAAGCCTACCACTTTGGGGACAAGACCGAATGGGGAGCTGGGAACATAATCGTACAAGATGGAATTCACTTCTTCCCGACTTTAGGGAAGCAGATGAGTGTTCCCTTAAGTGGTTACTCCGAGTCTTGAACAAAGGGCCCTACCCTCTCAATGACACGAGAGGGTTTTCTGTTTGATGGTTGGACCACAAACAGGTTGTTCATTAGAGGAGAATTGGTACTTAAGGAAATAGAGGTAACCCAGGGGTAAAACGGTAATTTGACCCAGCTGGTGTTACGGACACTCGTGAAGGACTAACTAGTCGATATTGGTCTAGATCCGTGGACACAGAAAATATGTCTGCAGTGAGAAGAGTGCAACTGTGAGTCTATAGTGGAATGTACACACAGTTAACGAATATTGATTAATGTTGTTAATGAGTTTAACCAATTAATCTCACATCGTTGGAGCTTCTGATCTGTAGGTCCATTAGGTCCCACTGGTAGCTCGTAAAGTAATTTGAGGCAACTAAGTAATAAATGTAAATTGAAAATGTTCAATTTACTAAGGGAAACAAATATAATATATATTGATATATTATTATGAGAGAAATTAATATTTGAAGAAGTTCAAATATAAATTTATGGAAGATTGAAAGAGTTCAAATAATAAATTAATTAATTTAAGTCCTAAAATGTGTTTGGGCAAAATTAATTAATTCAAGGCCGGAAATTAAATATGTGATATTTAATTGGTGGTTAATTAATTAAAGAATTCATTAACCATGAATTAATCAATTATGTAAATAATTAATCACTTAAGGAAGTGATTAATCATTTATGGGAATGATCTAATCACTTATGGAAGTAATTAGTCATTTGTGGAAAAGATTAATCAATTGGGGAATTGATTGATCATGATTGATTAATTAAGGAATAAGATTGAATCAATTTTGGGAAAGATTGATTTAATTGAATATTTTATTCATGGTCTCTCTTCTATAAATAGAACACTAGACCTAATTGGTCATGACACTTGACACTCTTGAAAGACAAGACCTAGAATTCTCTCTAGCCTCCCTCTTAGAGCAAGACTCCCACAAGTCTTTTGTCTCCTAGACTTAGAGACATACCGGTGTAACCTCTGTGGTGATTGTGTCAATCAAAGAAGAATTTCCAGCGAAGAAAACCTTAAAGCGGCTGCTGCGTTTTCGTTCGTGGAGCGTCGTTGGCGAAGAACGGTCAAGTCTACAACGGAGGTTTGTAACGATTCTTCCTCTATTCTTTAGAAAAGTTTTAAAAATAAATTTAGATTTATTTTAGCATGTTTAAACCGATTTTACAGCGGCTTTAAAGGTTGTTTAAAGTTTTGTTTGAGTTATCGTAACGGTATTTTAATGTTAATTAATATACGGCGTAAGGTCCAATCGATGCGCTTCCGCTGCGTGGGGACTTTTATTCCCTTCAATCGGCATCAGAGCCATCGTTGTCCCTATTAATTAATTTTAAAAGTTGTGATAGGCTCTAATAGGTTGGATTTATGCATAATGTATGTTCGGTTTGCATTGAACTGTTTGGGTTAATTTTATGGCCATAGATTTTATTTTTATGTGATTTTGATCATGTAAGGCCCGGTGTTTCGGGTATATTATGTAAAATCGAGTCCTATGTAAGTCCGGGTCTAGAATAGGTTTTTATGAGATGAAAATCGAAGCAATCGCCGCTGAAATCGAAGCCAAAACCGAAGAAATCGTTGCTGTTTTGCCCAGATTCTTCCTCCAGACGCAACAGCGTCGGGACGCTCCTTCAACAGCGTCTCGGCGCTCTCTCGATACCGAAGGCGCTCGGTAAGGAAAGCACACAGCATCGGGACGCTACCTCAACAGCGTCTCGACGCTGTCTCGATTACGCAGGCGCCAGATATGGAAAACGCACAGCGTCGGGACGCTATCAACACAGCGTCTCGACGCTGTCACGATGGAGGTGCGACCTAGGGTTTCAAAAGGCGCGGTTCAAGGCGTGGCCGGTCCGGTTCGGACCGGTTCGGCTGGGCTGGGACCTATTTGGTCCGGTTCAGCCAATTTTTGGCATGGTTCGTGATTTTGGAGGCCGGTTCGAGGTGGTTCGGGGCGGTTCGTGCTGTCTAGACCAATTCCGGAGCTGTACATGGATTTTTTTTTATAGAATTTAGCTAAATTAATGTAATTTAATGCTTTATTTTATCCTAGGGGCCAAAATTAACCGGTTCAATTGCTATTTATATGCTTTATGGATGTCATATAGAATATTTAATCCCACCTTAGGTTATAAACATGCTCATGCATTTTTTATATATTATAAATTGTTATAATGTATGTTTAAATGCATGGAATTGTTTTTCATATTTTTTAATATAAGTGTATATTAATTATATGAAAAATTGGAAAGCATGAAGCATGTCATTACTTAAATTAAATATAAATAGTTATGTTTAATGTGATGAATGAAGCATGCTTGGTTGATTTTCTTGATTGGCTTATAATTGTTATAATAAAAGAAAATCAAAATTGCATGAAGCATGAAACATCCATAGTTAATAATATAATTGTTATATTATTCATGCAATTGATGTGGTTTAATTATTTAATTTGAATGAGATTGTTGAATGAATTAAACCCTAGATTCTTTATTATAGGATTAATCATTAAAATTTGAAATAGTTCTTCAATATTAATGATTAGAAACCGTCAATCTATAATCAAGATTTGCATGCAAACATAAGATCATAGGATAAATTGGATTAATTTTAAATTGTTTAAAATTGATTAGACCTAGATCGATTTCTAATAGGATTATAATCTTTTCTTACTTAGAATTAAAAATAGTTTTAATTTACTAAGTAAGAAAAACATTGCTATGATTATAAGGGAACTCTACCGGTAAAGTTCTGTCTAAGGTTGGGGGTATTTAAGTTGACGGTTTACGGAACACCTCCTACCTGGGAACTGACCTGGAATACCGGAGTTGAATTAATCATAGTTAAATGTTAGCATGCAATGTCACTAGGTTTATTAAAAGTGTTTAATGCACCTAGATCTTTAGAGTAAAGACCTTACATTACTGAGGTTATAAGGGAACTCTCTCGGTAAAGTTCTGTCTAAGGTTGGGGGTATTTAAGTTGACGGTTTACGGAACACCTCCTACCTGGGAACTGACCCGAACATTGAGTTGAATTAACCATAGTAATGTTGACTTGCAATGTTGGGTTTATTAAAAGAAGTTTAATTCACCCAAAAGATTGTAGTTGAATCCTTTCCATAATTGTTATAATAGGATCAAACTTAGATAGATTGACTTAGTCGAATACTATCTAAGTTAAACAACCCTATATTAACCTTATGACATTTTCAGTGGGAGGAAAATTACAAAACGAGATTTAAATCAAGTTTTGCTCCTATGTCCCTATATTCACAACGTGAGATTCATGCTCGGCTTCGAGTCGCCTTAGGAGCGGCCTCCCTTCGGAAAGTGTTTGCATGAATCAATATCAAGATGAATGGGAAAAATGTCTAGAGTAAGTGGGAGCGGGACACGTGTCAACGTATCCCTCGGTCTCCGCCCATAGTTCACACCGTGAGAGTCCTATGATCCGCTTGCAGGTTGTCCTGGCGCAACCATCCCTTTGGAGGGCCTGGTCATAGGATTCGGAACATCGTGAACTCCTGAAAAGGATAGGAGCTCTTAGGCTAATCACCAACAGTTGTCTTTCTCTTCGGTAGCCTGTTGGTGCGTGCCTCTGAGATCTGAAAGTGGGAGGGTTACACTTACGAGGATGAGTTAAAAGTGTTAAGAAATCCTTGACCGAACAACGGTGGCTAATGTCTATAGGAATATGAGTTATTCTGGAATTAGAATTAGCTGAGAGGTGTCTCATTTCAAAGGATGAGTACCTGATCACCCTTCGGTGGCTGATATTCTAAACCTCTGAAACGTCGTTGCAAAACTAAATCGATAGTTTTAGGGTTCTGTGATTGTTTGTTTTGCTAAATTGATTGGATTGTGTGCAATTGTTTGCTTGTATGATGGGTTAAGGCAAAGATAAATAATACGGTCATTGTTTGTATAAATTTCAGCAATGTCTTCCTCAATTGTCTCTCTGCTTAAAAATGAGAAATTAACCGGCGAAAATTATGCTACGTTGAAGTCGAACCTGAATACGATTCTTGTTGTCGATGATCTGCGGTTCGTCTTAACGGAGGATTGTCCTCCAACCCCTGCTCGTAATGCATCCCAGGCAGTTAAGGATGCTTATGACCGCTGGACAAAGGCCAATGATAAGACTCGCGTCTATATCTTAGCCAGCTTATCTGAAGTTTTGGCTAAAAGGCATGAGAGCATGGTAACAGCGAGGGAGATTATGAACTCTCTCCAGGAAATGTTTGGACAACCGTCCTACCAACTCCACCATGACGCTCTCAAATACGTTTATAGCTGTCGCATGAAAGAGGGCACGTCTGCTCGGGAGCATGTCCTGGATATGATGGTCCAATTCAACGTGGCAGAGGCAAACGGGGCGGTCATAGATGAGCGTAGTCAGGTTGCATTCATCTTAGAATCTCTTCCGAAGAGTTTTCTACAGTTTCGAAGCAATGCAATGATGAATAAAATAACATTCAACCTGACTAGCCTCCTGAATGAGCTACAACTCTATCAGTCTCTTCTTAAGAACAAGGGACAGATAGAAGGAGAGGCAAACGTTGTCCACTCTAAAAGAAAGTTCGAGAAGGGTTCATCCTCTGGAACTAAATCTGTAGCCACTTCTTCAAAGAAAACTCAGAAGAAGAAAGGAAACAAGGGCAAAGCTCCCAGCACTGCTGCTAAAAGCAAGGGAAAAGCCAAAGCTATGGCAGACAAGGGCAAGTGTTTCCACTGCAATGTAGATGGACATTGGAAGAGAAACTGTCCAAAGTACCTTGCTGAGAAAAAGAAGGAAAATGAAGGTAAATATGATTTACTTGTTTTAGAAACATGCCTGGTAGAACAAGATGAGTTTACCTGGATACTTGATTCAGGAGCAACTAATCATGTTTGCTCTTCTTTTCAAGAAAATAGTTCCTTTCGGCAGTTGAATGATGGGGAAATGACACTCAGGGTCGGAACTGGAGAAGTCATTTCAGCTAAAGCAGTGGGAGCTGCGAAGTTATTTTTTAGAAATAGATTCTTACTTTTAGAAAGTTTGTTAATCGTTCCCAAGATTAAGAGGAACTTAATTTCTATTTCATGTTTGATTGAACAATCGTATACAGTTACTTTTGATATGAATGAAGCGTTCATTTATAAAAATGGTGTACTTATTTGTTCAGCCAAATTGGAAAATAACACGTACGTTTTAAGACCAACCGAAAACAAAGCACTTTTAAATCACGAATTATTTAAAACTGCTGAAACTCAAAGAAAAAGGCAAAAGATTTCTCCATCAAGTAACAATACTAATCTTTGGCATCTTAGACTTGGTCATATAAACATCGATAGGATCGGTCGTTTGGTAAAGAATGGACTTCTAAGCTAGTTAGAAGATGATTCACTACCACCTTGTGAATCTTGTCTCGAGGGAAAAATGACCAAGAGACCCTTTACTGGAAAAGGTTACAGAGCCAAAGAACCCTTAGAGTTAATACATTCGGATCTGTGTGGTCCAATGAATGTAAAAGCTCGAGTAGGGCACGAATATTTCATCTCTTTTATAGATGATTATTCAAGATATGGTTACTTGTACCTAATGGGACATAAGTCTGAAGCCCTTGAAAAGTTTAAGGAGTTTAAGGCTGAAGTTGAAAACCTATTAGGTAAATCTATTAAAGTACTTCGATCTGATCGAGGAGGGGAGTATATGGATCAAAGATTCCAGGATTATATGATAGAACATGGAATCCAATCTCAACTCTCAGCCCCTAGTACACCTCAACAGAATGGTGTGTCAGAAAGGAGAAATAGAACCTTGTTGGACATGGTTCGATCAATGATGAGCTATGCTCAATTGCCTAGCTCGTTTTGGGGGTATGCAGTAGAGACTGCATTATACATCTTGAACAATGTTCTCTCGAAAAGTGTTTCTGAAACACCTTTCGAATTATGGAAGGGGCGTAAACCTAGTTTGCATCACTTTCGCATCTGGGGTTGTCCAGCACACGTGCTTGTGAAAAATCCTAAGAAACTGGAACCTCGTTCAAAACTGTGCCAATTTGTTGGTTACCCTAAAGAAACGAGAGGTGGTTATTTCTACGACCCACAAGAAAATAAGGTGATTGTATCGACAAACGCCACTTTCTTAGAGGAAGACCACATGAGAGATCATAAACCACGAAGCAAAATAATATTAGGAGAAGCTACTGAAGAATCATCAAGAGTCGTTGATGAAGTTGGACCTTCAACAAGGGTTGATGAAGGAACTAGTTCTTCAGATCCATCCCGTCCATCTCAAACGTTGGGAATGCCTCGACGCAGTGGGAGGATTGTGTTACAACCTGACCGCTACTTGGGTTTAACTGAAACTCAGGTTGTCATACCTAATGATGGCATTGAGGATCCATTGTCCTATCGACAGGCAATGAATGACGAAGATAAGGATGAATGGGTCAAAGCCATGAACCTGGAAATGGAGTCAATGTACTCCAATTCTGTATGGGAACTTGCAGATCTACCAAATGGGGTAAAACCCATAGGGTGCAAATGGATCTATAAGAGAAAAAGAGATGCAGCTGGAAAGGTACAGACCTTCAAAGCTAGACTAGTGGCAAAGGGTTATACCCAAAAGGAGGGGGTTGACTATGAGGAAACCTTTTCTCCTGTAGCCATGTTAAAGTCCATAAGAATTCTTTTATCCATAGCCACATATTATGACTATGAAATATGACAAATGGACGTCAAGACTGCCTTTCTGAATGGTAATCTTGAAGAGAATATCTTTATGTCTCAACCCGAAGGGTTCATAGCCCAAGGTCAGGAACAAAAGGTTTGTAAGCTAAATCGATCCATTTATGGATTGAAACAAGCATCCAGATCATGGAACATTAGATTTGATACTGCAATCAAATCTTTTGGCTTTGACCAAAACGTTGATGAGCCTTGTGTATACAAGAAAGTCAACAAAAGGAAAGTAGCTTTTCTAATACTTTATGTAGACGATATCCTACTCATTGGGAATGATGTAGGATACCTCACTGACATTAAGAAATGGCTGGCAACCCAATTCCAAATGAAAGATCTGGGAGAGGCTCAATATGTTCTGGAAATCCAAATCATTAGGGATCGAAAGAACAAAACGCTAGCTCTGTCTCAAGCAACGTATATTGACAAGATGTTGTCTCGATATTCGATGCAAAACTCCAAGAAGGGACTACTACCCTTCAGACATGGGGTACACCTGTCTAAGGAACAATCTCCTAAGACACCTCAAGAAGTTGAGAACATGAGACACATTCCCTACGCCTCAGCTGTGGGCAGCTTAATGTATGTTATGCTCTGCACTAGGCCTGACATATGTTATGCAGTGGGAGTAGTCAGTAGGTATCAGTCTAATCCAGGGTTGGACCACTGGGGAGCGGTTAAGAATATCCTCAAGTATCTTCGGAGAACGAGGGACTACATGCTTGTGTATGGAGCTAAGGATTTGATTCTTACTGGATACACTGACTCTGACTTTCAAGCTTATAAGGATTCAAGGAAATCCACATCAGGGTCAGTATTCACCCTCAATGGAGGAGCAGTAGTATGGAGAAGCATCAAATAAGGATGCATAGCAGACTCAACCATGGAGGCTGAGTATGTAGCAGCTTGCGAAGCAGCTAAGGAGGCAGTATGGCTCAGAAAGTTCTTGACTGATTTGGAAGTGGTTCCGAATATGAACGTGCCCATAACACTATATTGTGACAATAGTGGGGCTGTAGCCAACTCAAAAGAACCTCGAAGCCACAAACGGGGTAAACACATCGAGAAGAAGTATCACCTGATACGGGAGATTGTGCAAAGAGGAGATGTGATCGTCACTAAGATCGCCTCAGAACACAACATCGCTGATCCATTTACGAAGGCTCTCACGGCTAAAGTGTTTGAGGGTCATCTAGAAGGTCTAGGTCTACGAGATATGTATGCCATCTAATCTAGGGCAAGTGGGAGAAATGTATAATGGGTATAAGGATGCCCTAGTTCATTGTATTAATATACATGACATTTCCAGCTTTAGATTATTGCATTTACATCCCACTAACTAGTGTTTTAGTTCAAGTGGGAGTTTGTTGGGTTTTATGCCCTAAAACTCGTAGATAGTGAATGTAACCATTGACCGGATATTAATGAAATAATATTGATATATTTTTCCATTAATTGTTATTAGTTATTTTATATATGTCTTTGCCTAATAATAACCCTAATCCAATAAACTAGACATCCAAGGTTGTAATATGAGTCTTGAACTATATGTAGTGACATATGGATCATTGTTCAAGAAACAGCCTAAAGGGTCTATAGTATAGGGATAAGACTGGGTGCCTTATCCTGGTGACACTATGGATACGACCCACTTTGTATTTGATACAAACGTTGCGATCCAACGCGTTCGTGTAGGAGACATGCGAGTGGGGGTATCCTATGCAATGAGTTTGCATAAGACCGGACCGCGAAATAGTAACCACTGGTTATAACACCGTTAACTAGTTGGTTTTCTATTTCACTAGGACGACCTAGACAACTTAGTCTTAATCCTGAGTTGATTATGGACTCCTGCTCATGAGAGATTGTCCTTTGATTTGTATGGGTGAGAGTGGCCAATACGCCGACTCAATAAGCCTACCACTTTGGGGACAAGACCGAATGGGGAGTTGGGAACATAATCGTACAAGATGGAATTCACTCCTTCCCGACTTTAGGGAAGCAGATGAGTGTTCCCTTAAGTGGTTACTCCGAGTCTTGAACAAAGGGCCCTACCCTCTCAATGGCACGAGAGGGTTTTCTGTTTGATGGTTGGACCACAAACAGGTTGTTCATTAGAGGAGAATTGATACTTAAGGAAATAGAGGTAACCCAGGGGTAAAACAGTAATTTGACCCAGCTGGTGTTACGACACTCGTGAAGGACTAACTAGTCGATATTGGTCTAGATCCGTGGACACAGAAAATATGTCTGCAGTGAGAAGAGTGCAACTGTGAGTCTATAGTGGAATGTACACACAGTTAACGAATATTGATTAATGTGGTTAATGAGTTTAACCAATTAATCTCACATCGTTGGAGCTTCTGATCTGCAGGTCCATTAGGTCCCACTGGTAGCTCGTAAAGTAATTTGAGGCAACTAAGTAATAAAAGTAAATTGAAAATGTTCAATTTATTAAGGGAAACAAATATAATATATGTTGATATATTATTATGAGAGAAATTAATATTTGAAAAGTTCAAATATAAATTTATGGAAGATTGAAAGAGTTCAAATAATAAATTAATTAATTTAAGTCCTAAAATGTGTTTGGGCAAAATTAATTAATTCAAGGCCGGAAATTAAATATGTGATATTTAATTGGTGGTTAATTAATTAAAGAATTCATTAACCATGAATTAATCAATTATGTAAATAATTAATCACTTAAGGAAGTGATTAATCATTTATGGGAATGATCTAATCACTTATGGAAGTAATTAGTCATTTGTGGAAAAGATTAATCAATTGGGGAATTGATTGATCATGATTGATTAATTAAGGAATAAGATTGAATCAATTTTGGGAAAGATTGATTTAATTGAATATTTTATTCATGGCCTCTCTTCTATAAATAGAACACTAGACCTAATTGGTCATGACACTTGACACTCTTGAAAGACAAGACCTAGAATTCTCTCTAGCCTCCCAATTAGAGAAAGACTCCCACAAGTCTTTTGCCTCCTAGACTTAGAGACATACCGGTGTAACCTCTGTGGTGATTGTGTCAATCAAAGAAGAATTTCCAGCGAAGAAAACCTTAAAGCGGCTGCTGCGTTTTCGTTCGTGGAGCGTCGTTGGCGAAGAACGGTCAAGTCTACAACGGAGGTTTGTAACGGTTCTTCCTCTTTTCTTTAGAAAAGTTTTAAAAATAAATTTAGATTTATTTTAGCATGTTTAAACCGATTTTACAGCGGCTTTAAAGTTTGTTTAAAGTTTTGTTTGAGTTATCGTAACGGTATTTTAATGTTAATTAATATACGTCGTAAGGTCCAATCGATGCGCTTCCGCTGCGTGGGGACTTTTATTCCCTTCATTACCATCACAAACGGTTCCCACAAGCCATTCTAAGACCGGAGAATAGCGGGGAAGACACTAGCGATAGTCCATGTTGAGTTCGTGTTCAGAAACAACAAATGGAGTGCATCAATTTTGAGCTACCAGAGGTAGGCGTCAAATACCCTGTTTTCGGTTCTTTAGACAAGCATGCTTAATTCCTAAAATTGATGTAGATTAAGTGCCTAAAATCCTAATTGTCTTCGCATGCGTGATATTAACTCCTTCAATGTTAAGCGCAACTATCACATTTTCTTCTTTTTATGAGCTAACTTGGCACAATAATCTCTTTTTCTAGCTCCTTTTAATTTAGATTTGGATGAATAATTGCAAGTTATCAAACCCTCAAACTTAAATTATTGTTTGTCCTCAACCAATGCCTTCTAGTCATTCTACAAATTACTTAAGCACCAATGCCTTAACTAAAGCACCCAAAATTTTCTAAACTTCCCTCAGCTTGGTTTTTTCTCAAGAATTTAAACTTTACTTAGGAATCCTTATCTACTTAGAAATTTTCTGACTCTAAGCTAACTAGGCTCTACCGCATTAGACAGGCTTGCTAAACCTCAACTTTTCTGATGCAACACTAGTAAGCCCCCCTTTTTTTCTAAGAGAAATGATCGACATCAACACGCATATCTTCGCTTTGGCTTGCCCACATTTATGATGAAAGGCATCCAACTACGAGCATCCATTTTTTACTGCCCTAAAAGCACATAGCATTCAAACTCACTTTCATGCAAAGACAAACGATGGGTGTCATGAATGCCCCTGACTACTAACACATTGGTGCTAAAGGAGCGCATCTTTTGCAACGCAACGCTCTAACGCCTAGTACACCTCCCATCTTAAAATGGACAATGTCCTCATTATCCCCAAAACTTATAAAAGGGCGCTAGCTCACAGAGCGAAAGAAAATTATTTAAGGAAATAAGGAAAACTAAGGAAAGAGAAGTTCTCTAAAAAAACACTTTGCTAAGGGAACTCATTGAAAACTTGGGCGCTGGAGTTAATGCACTAGGGCTAATGCAGAGACTTTTAAGGCTAAGGCAATATTTGAAAGCTCTAAGGAGAGAATGTGATAGATGGTTCAAGATGAGAAATTTCATTGATGCGATAAGGGTACAACAATTAATATTCAGGAATAACACATCACAAAAAAAAATTACAATAATGATTGAAAGAAATCACTCCCTTGGCCTTGGAGACGGCGACAACATCTCATAATTTGGAGGCGTTGGAGGCCTTGGATGACGAACCTGCAATGGACCAGATCCATTTGAGCGCTGTGGCGGACAAGGTTGTGATTGCTGACTCGACCTGGTAAACATCTACTTTCATTGCGAGCTCATTTAGATCTTGCCTTTGCACCTTCTGCTCGCGAATGATCGATGCTAACAGGTGTTGGAGGTGGCGTCGTGGTTCAAACTTAATGACTTATTATTATGCAAAATAATCAGAGGACTTATCATTGCTATGCATTAATCCAATTATAAATATGCATAACCAAGTAATACCTGGAGCATTCCAGGGTCAGAACATAGGGAAGAGAATGAAATAATCTTAACAGTACTACTCAACATATACTCATTCGCATGACACTTGAAATAAAGATGAGGTAAGATTGCAGTAGTAATAATGCGATAGAGAAAATTAAGAAAGCAAATGTGATTAGGGGGTAAAAAAAAAAAGAGAGAAACTATTAAGGCCAATGAGAGGGTGAGATCCCTTTGTTCAAGCCCAGAGTCGGAGAACAAAAAGGAAAAAGGAAAAAGAAAAAAAGCCTCGGAGTCAGCACTTAAGGGAACAACCTCTCTACTATCCCTATATCCCTAATGGCGGGTAGGAGTGAATTCTGTCTTGCAGGACTATGCCTCAGCTATCTACCTCGTCTTATCCCAAAATGGAAGGCTTATTGAGTCGGCGATAATGAGCCACTCTCACCCATGCAAATCAAAGGATAATCTCGAAATAAACAGGAGTTCATAGTTAACTCAGGATTAAGATCGAGTTACCTAAGTTAACGCATGAAATAATCAATCTCAACAGTAAACGACGTTATAAAGTGAGAGTGACTTATTTCTAGGTCTTGGTCTTATGCAAACTCATTGCATAGGTCGCCCCCACTAGCATGTCTCCACATGAACGATTCAGGATCACATCGTTTCTACTCACTACAAAGTTGGTTGCATCACATAATGTTCCCAGATAAGGTACCTAGCTCTATCCCTATACTATAGACCGTTTTGGCTATTACTTCAACCTGATCCACCTTTATGTCTCCACATAAAACTCGAGTACGCATTACATAGCCATAGATCCTAGTTTATTGGATTTGGGTTAGCTAACGTGCAATTTACTTATTCAGTAACGACTTTACTGAATGAACCTCAATAACGACTTTATCAAACAAGTATATAATTTGTTTAACATTCACTATCTACGAGTTTTAAGGCACCAACCCCAACAATCTCCCATAAGAACGCATGGTCTAAAATTTAATTTAAACCACGATTGAAAAGGTTCAAAATTCAAAAATAACGAAAATAATAGTTTTAAATTTAACTTTGCATATTACAATAAAAAAAACTATTATTTAAAATTCAACTACATAACATAACTAGGTTTTTACCACGTGCGTTGCACGTGTAATGATTTTAGTAAAATATTTTGAAGTAAAATGATTTTAAAAAAACTAATTAAGATTAATTCGGTACATTTTTATATAAGTTTTATTTTTTATACTTTCATGACGATTTTTTTTTTTTTACAACATTCCATGATGATTTCTGTTAGATAATACACAATTATATTACAGCTTCTTTGCGTACATTAGAAAATAATGTTATCATTATCAATATTTTATATACAACAAAACATTATTAAATAAATAAAAGATGGATATACATTATATGAGTAAAATTTATAATTACTTTTTTTTTATGAAAGAAAATTAATATATAGTCTTACTGAAAGATTATATTTATATTTTAATAAATAAACTATTAAAAGTCAAACTAAAAAAAATACCTGAAATACACGAACAATTGAAGGAGATGTAATTTTAGACTTGAAGAATAAAGTTTGAGGGGAAAAAGAAATTAAAATCATATAACATAAAATATTTGATAATGACTTTCTTCTAATTAAATTGATAAAATTAAACAAAACTATTATACTTATAATTCGAGGTACCTGAAACCCAATATGGAAGAGATAAATAGTTTTTGATGTGAAAACTAATGGGAGGAGGTGAACAATTTATAGATTCAAATTCTAATTTGATTAGATTTTGGATAAAGTTTATATATTGATAAAATATATAGAACATAATATGATTCAAGGTTATCAAACAAAAAGGATAATAAAATATAACAAAATCAATAAGTGGAAATCAAATTTCGTAATGGTTGTAATTAAAAAAATAAAAGATAAAAAAAAATCTTATTCTATTTGTTTTTATTAAAAAAGGAAAAATTAGAAAAAAAAACAAACAAATTCCATATTAATCGTTTTAATAATTTAAAAAATAAAAGTTAAAAAATTAAAAAAATCTTATTCCGTTTCTTTTTATAAAAAAAAAAAAAAAACCCAATTTCCTATTCATTGTTTAAAACAAAAAAAAAAACATCAAAAAGTCTTTGTTTATATTAACAATTTTTTATCTTTTATTTTTTTTAATTATTAAAACGATTAATACGGAATTTTTTTATTTTTTATTTTTTTTAATAAAAACAAATAGAATAAGATTTTTTTTTTTAATTTTTATCGGATAAGATTTTTTTATTTTTTTTTTCATCTTTTATTATTTTAATTATTAGAACAATTAATACGAAATTTGTTTGTTTTTTATTTTTATTTTTATTATTTTTTTAATAAAAACAAAGCGGATAATTTTTTTTTGTACTTTTTTTAATTACTACAATTACAAAATTTAATTTCCACTTTTTTATTTCTTTATTTTTTATTTTTTAAATTGCATTTTTTGATTTTGATTTTTTTTTTTTAATAAAAGCAGTAGAATAAGATTTTTTTTATTTTTTTATCTTTGATTTTTTAATAATTAAAACAATTTATACGATTTATTTATTTTTTTAATTAAAAGAATTACGAAATTTGATTTTCACTTCTTGATTTTATTTATCTTTTAGTTTTTTAATTGAAACAATTAGATTTTAACTAAAGTAATTATCTTAAATTTATTTTTAATTATTAAAACAATTAATATGAAATTTGTTTGTTTTTATTTATCTATTTTTTTATAAAAAAAAAATGGTTAAAAAATTTTAATTTTTTTATCTTTTGTTTTTTTAATTAAAACAATTACGAAATTTGATTTTCAATTTTTAATTTTTTTATCTTTTAGTTTTTTTAATTTAAACAATTAGATTTTAACTAAAGTAATTATCTTAAATTTATTTTTAATTATTAAAACAATTAATATGAATTTTTTTTGTTTTTTAATTTTTATTTCTATAAAAACAATTGGGATATGATTTTTTTCATTTGTTTATCTTTTATTTTTTTAAAATAAATAGGATAAGTTTTTTTTTGGGCTGGTTGCAAGGATAGCAATTTGGGCCAAAATAATTGCAAATCTAGCAACCCACAAAAAAAATTGCAAAAATGGCAAAATCTAATAGTTTGTGTGTTGCATTTACTAAAATACCCCTCTAGATTTTCTTTCACTGATAGAAAGTTTTTCTATCACTGATAGATTCTATCAGTGATAGAAATTTTCTTTCACTAATAGATTCTATCATATGATAGAAAATTTTTCTACTACTGATAGATTCTATCGGCGATAGATATTTTTCTATCACTTGTTCGGTGTTCTATCAGTGTTTGGTTGTTTTTATTTGGTTTTCTATCAGTGTTTGGTTTTTGCTTTTCAGTGTTTGATTTCTATAATCGTTCGTTTTTGCTTTATTTTTCAATGCTCGATTTCACCATGTATCACCATCGCTGATAGAAACAAAATATCTTCTATCACTGATAGAAAAGTATTAGTGATAGAAAGATTTTCTATAACTCGCGAAAAGTTTTTCTATAAGTGATAGAGATAGAAAGTTTTTCTATCACTCATAGAAAATCTTTCTATGAATGATAGAAATTTTTTCTATCACTCATAGAAAATCTTTCTATGAATGATAGAAATTTTTTCTATCACTCATAGAAAAAATTTCTATAAGTGATCGAACATTTATATCACTGATAGGTTCTATCAGGGATTGAAAGATTTTCTATCAAGAGTTTTCTATCATTGATAGAATATTTTTCTATCACTGATAAAATAGTAAAAATTTCTATCAGTGATAGAAATCTTTTATCACTGATAGAAAGCTTTTCTATCGGTGATAGAAAGTTTTTCTATCACTTATAAATTATATCGGTGATAGAAAGATTTCTATCGGAGATAGAAAGATTTTTATGGGTGATCAGGGATTGAAAGATTTTTTATCAAAAGTTTTTCTATGATTTTCTATAAAAAAAATTTTTTATCACTGATAGAACCTATCAGTGATAGAAATCTTTTATCACTGATAGAAAAAGTTTCTATTAGTGATAGAAATCTTCTATTCTATCAGTGATAGAAACTTTCTATCACTGATAGAAAATTTTTCTACCACTGATAGAATCTATCAGTCATAGAAATATTAGTGATAGAAACTTTCTATCGCCGATAGAAAATTTTTCTACCACTGATAGAATCTATCAGTGATAGAAATATCACTGATAGAAACTTTATTCTATTAGTGATAGAAAGTTTCTATCGCTGATAGAAACTTTATTCTATCAGTGATAGAAACTTTCTATCACTGATAGAAAATTTTTCTACCACTGATAGAAACTTTCTATCACTGATAGAAAATTTTTCTACCACTGATAGAATCTATCAGTAATAAAAAGACTTTCTGTCAGTAAAAAAAAAAAAAAAAAAAAAAAAAACTGACGAGGAAGAAGAACATGGGCACACATGGGCAATTTAGGAATATAAAAAATTAATTCAAAAATTTTGCCATATTTGCAAATATTTTTAAAAATTGCTATATTTGTAATTATTTACCTTCATGTTGCCACCCATTACAATTATCCTTTTTTTTTATCTTTTATTTTTAAAAAAATTAAACAATTACGAAATTTGATTTCCACTTCTAGATTTTAACTAAATTAATTGTCTTAAATTTATTTTTAATTATTAAAAAAATTTATACATGACAATAAATATGTGTAAATATTTTCTTAAAAATTATTTGAGAATCATGTTGGGAAAATTTCAAGAAAGGTACCAGAAACGAAACATTGAAAGAGATGAATAGTAATATGTGAAAATCAATTGCAAAAGATGAACAATTTATAGAGAATTCATGGGGAAATTTTGATTCAAATTCTAATTTGATATGATTTTGAATCTAATCACATCTTGTTTTGAATTTTATTAAATTACAGATTTTGATTGATATATGAGATTTGAAAATAAGCCAATTTTGAACGATGTAATTAACTTAAATTTAAAGGGATATTATTGGTCTAAAAATGTTTTTCAGAAATCCTACTTTTTAAATTTGACAAGTGTTTCACCACGTGCAAATGCACGTGTGTGTTTCTTTTTTTTTTCAATTTTGAATGCTGAGTAATATTTTGAAATGTAGTCTTTGACTTTGGACGAATTGAATTGGCTAATAGAATAAGGGGAAAATTACACTTTTGGTCCCTGAGATTTGGGTTAGGTTTCATTTTGGTCCCTGAGTTTTCAAACTCGACATTTTAGTCTCTGAGGTTTGGATTTCGTTTCATTTTAGTCCCTCCATCCATTTTTCCATTAGATTTTAACGGAATGGTGATGTGGCACCTATTTTTTTTATTAAAAAAATATTTTTTTTTCTAATTTTTTTTAAAATAAAATAATATATTAAATATATTATTATTTTTTTATATTCTTTTTCTTTTCCCTTCATCTTCTTCCTCCATCTTCTCTCTCCCTATCTTCTTCTTCAAACTTAGTTCAAGCTCCATCGCCGGCCACCACCATCTTCGTCGCCGGCCACCACCATTGTCTCGCCGAATTTTTTTTTCTTTTTTTTCCCTACATTCTTTCTTCTTCTTTCCCTTCCTTTCTTTTTCTTCTCCTTTCCCTTTCTTTCTTTTTCTTCTCTTTTCCCTCTCCCTTCCATTTTTCTCCCTTCCCCAAGCAGCAACGCGGAACCACGAACCAGCAACCAGCGGTGTCCAAATCAGTCTTCTGTTTTTCTTCACCCTTGTTTTCTTCGACTGCAACCCACGAACCACGCGCGACGTCGCATCCGCAAACCAGCAACCAGCGGCGTCCACGAACCACGCCGACGCCTCATCCGCGAACCAGAAACCAGCGGCGTCCAAATCGGTCTTCGCGCGAACCTTTCTCTCTCTCTTTCTCTCGAAATTGATCTGAAATGAAGGGGATATCCCTTCGTTTCAGATCTGAAACGAAACCCAGATCTGGTTTCGTTTCAGATTTGAAACGGAGGGGATTTCCCCTTTGTTTCCTTTGCACGCGAGGAGGTAGAACGATACCCACGGAGGGAGAGAATCGAAGTTGAGAGTAAGTAGCGGCGGTTCGTGGGTCTGCTCTGTGCGTCTTCATGACGAGCGGCAAGGGAGAGAGAGACGAGGGAGGGAGAGGTAGGGAGAGGAAAAATAAAATGAAGAAAGGAAGGAAAAGAAGGAAAAAAAAAGTGTCGCCGTCGGCGAGCGGCGGTCGTCGGTGGACCGGCTGCCGGCGACAGTAGCAGGAGGAGGAGGGTGGTGGTGGTGGTGGGGAGGAGGAAGAAGGAGAAGGAAAGAGAGAGGAGAAGGAATAAACATGTTTTAAAAAATAATACTTTTATTATTTTATTATATTTTTATTTAAAAAATTTAAAAAAATAATTTTTTGATAAAAAATTCATGCCACGTCAACCATCCATTAATTATTAACGGAAATTTGGATGGAAGGACAAAAATGAAACGAAAATGAAACCTCAGGGACTAAAATGTCGAGTTTGAAAACTCAGGGACCAAAATGAAACCTAGTCTAAACCTTAGGAACAAAAAGTGTATTTTTCCCTAGAATAAGCTAAATTAATTGGGGGCTTTGCACCGATAGCAAAAACCGGCAAAAATATAGCAAAATTAGCAAAAAAATAAAATTATTTGCAGAAATAGCAAAAAATACGTTAAATTACGAAAATACCCTTAGTATCTCCAATAGTCTATCAGTCCCTATTATTGATAGTCACTGATAGACTTCGATTAATCGGAGTCTATCAGTGATAAATACTGATAGACTTTGATGATAAGGTTCAATTAATCGAAGTCTACTAGTGATAGACACTGATAGACTTTGATTAATCGAAGTCTATCAGTGTGTATCACCGATAGACTCTGATAATTATAATCTATAAGTTTTTATCGTGTTTAATTCAAGCCTATCAGTAATAGCCACTGATAGAAAACAATTTAATTCAAGGCTATTAGTTCAGTTTAATTCAAGGCTATCAATTTCTATCCATCAGTTTAATTTAAGTTTATTAGTGATAATCACTAATAGAAAACCGTTTAATTCGAGGTTATCAGTTTCTATCACTGATAGAAATCAATTCAATTCAAGACTATTAGTTTCTATCACCGATAGAAACCGATTTAATTGAAATTTATTAGTTTCTATCATAAATAAATTTAATTGAAGTTTATTGACTTGTATCACTTATAGAAATTAGTTTAATTCAAATCTATCATTTTCTATCGAGGATAGAAATCAGTTAATTGAAGTCTATCAGTTTCTATCCCTGATAGAAATTAGTTAATTATCAATTAATTGAAGTCTACCAATGATTGTTATTGATAGAAATCAATTTAATTGAAATCTATCAGTAAAGTACTTTCCAATTGCAATTCATCTCGGTAATTAGAAACCCATCCAAAATTATTATACTACAATCATAAATTGAACAAAAATTTTAAGTCTCTTGTGGTAATTGGAACATAAAATCCAAAAATAACCATTACAAACAAGCGACTCTTAATCAACAATATAATTTTTAAAGCCTAGCACACAAGCTCCGTGACCACCACCATAAAATTGTTATTCTTGTATTCTTTGTATTTCATTATCTATCAATCAGTGATATACTTTGATATACCTATACAAACACTCACCAAAATTGCTATTTTTGTATTCTTGGCATTCTTGAATTAAAAAGAAGGCCAACAAGAGCTTAGCTCAATTGGCATAAAGTTGTATCCCCACATATTATCAAAAATATATATTATATATATATAATTTAAACAAGAAGAAACAGTCATAATAATACTGCTCAGAAGAGGGGAAAAAATCATATTAATCACACAAGAACTCCACCCTCATAAATGCAAAAAAAAAAAAAAGAAATCGTAATAGCTCATTATAAAAAAAATAAAAAAAAAAAGAAATCATAACAAATCATAAATGAAAAAAAAAAAAAAGAAGAAGAAAGTAAAAAAAAAAAAAAAAAAAAAAAAAAAAAAAAAAGAAGAAGAAGAAGAATAAATCCTATACACAAGAAAGGGTAAATGGGAAGGGAGAGGAAGAGAAGGGTAAAATTGGAATATTCTAATTTTTTTGCCATATTTGCAATTCTTTTTACTTGGTGCTAAATTTGCTATTATAGATAATTAATTTGTCACCCACTGCAATTACTCAAATTAATTGGGTTTGGTTCATGCACAAGCTAGATGATTTTATTATTGGCAAATAATACATATGTATTATTTTTCTTACTACTACAAATGTGAATTATTATGTATTATTTTATTTAAACGTGCATTTGGATTATATATATATATATATATATATATATATATAATATAATCTGTGCACTATTTATCATGATAAAAAAAATGTAAATGTTAAATGTAAGCACATTACAATAATTGTATCATACAATACACATAATAATAAAACAATTTATTTTACATAGTCAAAACTTCCTTATATACAATGTTTTTTGTCCAACGATCCTTTAATTTTACCAATACTTTTGTTGTTGCCATAGAGATACCTCTTGATAGTGCTACATATAGTTGACCGTGGGAAAAAACATCTTGAGGAAGATAAACTCCTACGTTTGGTATCGTTTGCCCTTGAGCCTTATTAATTTTCATGGCAAAGCATAATCGTATTGGAAATTGTTTTCTCTTGAATTTAAATGGATATCCTTCATCATTTGCAGGACTCATTGGTATGCGTGGAAGAAAAACCTTTTTCCCTGCATTTTGTCCAGCTGTGATTTCTGCATAAATTATGTTTTTGTGAAACTCACGGCAAACCATTCTAGTTCCATTACATAGACCATTACCTGGGTCTAAGTTTCTCAATAATATAACTGGACAATCTTTTTTGAGAATTAGCTTGTGTGGAGGAACACCATTAGCAATAATGAATTCAAGAATTCTTCTTGATAATAATTATGCATGTCGTCAATGGTCTCATCAAAACTCATGTACTCTTCAATTTGTCCTGGAAATAGTTCATTCATTTTCTCGTTGATCTGGTCAACATACTCATTTGTAGTTGATAGAATTGTCCTGTTTGTCATATATTGTGTTGAAGTTGCATTTTTCTTAAGATCAGGATAAACAATATTCAATAACTTCAATACTGCATCTTCTTTGTTTTCACCTGTAACAATAATACTGTCTGGAAGGCAAATATAATCATCCTCTGTTGATTGTTCAGTTCCATTGCCAATCTTTAAGAGATATTCTGCAAATTGGTTGTCACTTTGAGCTCTCATGTTTTTGGTTAGTCGTATTTTTTCCATTTGCTTCCAAAGATATGACTTTACCAAACTTTCGTTAATAGTTTGTTGTCTTGTAGCTCGTGGGACAACAGGTAACACTTGTCGAAAATCTCCTCCAAACACAACAACCTTTCCACCGAATGGTTTTGAACTATCCATTATATCTCTGAACGTTCTGTCAACTGCTTCTACTGTGGTCTTTTTTGCCATTGGTGCCTCATCTCAAATAATTATTTTTGCTTGCCTAATCAATTCCGCCCTATTACTTTGCTTAGAAATATTGCATACATATGACTCAACTGCTTGTAGTGGAATATTAAATCTATAATGAGCAGTTCGTCCTCCTGGCATGATTGAAGTAGTGACACCTGATGTTGCTGTTGCAATTGCTATCATCCTTTTTTGATCTTATAGTAGCTAGTAATGCCCGATATAAGAAAGTTTTTCTTGTTCCTCCTGGTCCATCGATAAAAAACACTCCACTTTGATTAGTGAGGATTCTATCAACAATAATATCATATGCCAATTTTTTGTCTTCATTCAACTTTGATGAAGCTTCAATATCTTTGTGTGACACCACAATTGATTTTTCATCCACTATATCTTTTATGTGGCACATATTTTCACCCACTGGCATATGTTTGATTTTCGGCAGATCATACATAGTGATTTGTTTGCCCATTGACTCCAAGAATACTTTTATGTCTCTCAAAACATACTGCACTTGGTATTCAACATTTTCTGGCTCATCTTTTCTATAATTTTCTGATAATTCATGAGAATAATTTTCCCACAATTTTCTCACATCAAGAGGCTCACAATACACTAATATTGTTGCAAAAAGTCTTCGGAAAGCATAGGGCATCTCAAAGGACACTACTCCATCCAAGCATTCTGTTACACTTTGATCTGAATCTAAGAGTCCTCTTTCTTGTGTTGAATCTTTAAATGTAGGTACTCTTTTTCCATTGACCATAAATAAGGACTCAAATGACGTTGGTCCTCTAACATAGTTTAGTAACAAACGCAAGTAATATCTTTCTCCTTCTCTTCGATTCGATCCTACAATACGTGATACAACTACTCCTTTTTTCCTTTCCTTCCATATTCGTAGTTGTTTGTCCCATACATAATGTTCAGGAAACTCTTTATATAAATATTTTCTGGCAGTTTCATATGTTTGACACATATGAAAGTACTCTGTTAACATCGTTTTCGGGACATGGTCCCAGTGAATCAGTTTCTTCAAATTTTGATTTTCCCAATAAGAAACACAAATTTTGATTATCAAAAGTCTTCTTTCTTACTATTACCTTCAAATGTTTAAAATTTTAATAGAATTAGGAAAATATTTTCCAAATACTAAATCTAATAACTTAATCACTATTACGAAATAATAAATAATTGATATTAATATAAATACCTGTGTTTCGTCGTCCCTTCTCCTGTATATTGGGTATGCATCTTTTCCTTGCATTGTTTTTGTCGAAAATTGTCGTGGATAATGGAATTTACATTTTCCATTGATCATACATGGACAATTTTTGTTATCTTCTCCGCATGGGCCATGTAGCATGTGCTTCACAAAAACATTGTGAAGGGCAAGATTTGTTTCACTGTTTGGAATTTCTGTGCTAACATACTTGTCATACTGGTCAACATTAGTGATCTTGAATTCTTTTTTCAATATGACCAACATGTGCACATGTGGTAGACCTCGTTTCTGAAATTCAATCACATATACAAAAGCTGCAACTTCTCCAAATATTTCTTTATGAACAATTTGGTCCTTTAAGTCCATTAACTTTCCTCTAAAAACTCTAGAAGTCAAATCTGGCCTATCTTGAGATTGTTGCCCTTCCATCAATTTCTCTCTTATATCTTTCCATTCAGCATTACATGTCATTGTTATGAAAATATCTGGCTTCCCAAAATGTTGTACTAAGGGCATGGATTCTAAATATCGACGTCGCATATCTCTTGGACCACCAATAAATGTAGAAGGAAGAACAACACGCTTTCCAACTTTGTCTCCCCTTGTTTCTCCTACATTAACAACATCAACGATTCCTTGATACAACTCAGACCGAATCTGTGATTGTTGTGTTTTATAGAAATTAAGTCTAGTTGTTTCTAGCTTTATGTACATATCAACAACATATTGTTGGAATAGTCGTCCAGCTAGAAGCAACACCGATTGAGTAGATCGACGTATTTGTAGCTTATAACAATAATATTCTCTACATGAAACTGTGGATGATCGACCTTTTGAAATTCCTATGAAGATAAAATAAAATGTTATGTTATGAATAATAGATTAATTATATTTTTTAAGTATATATAAGCTAATAAAATTATAATGACAGACCAAACGAACCTTGTTTTTCACTGTTGATTATATCTTCAATGTCGTTAAGTTGTTGGATGTTGGATGTTCCTTCTGTCAACTTCATCTTTGATCCATTGTCATGATTTTGCTTACCATTTCTTTTGATGTCTTGATGCCAGCCAGCCTCTCCATTTGGTAATAGTAAAGGATATTGAAGTGAATCATAACAACTAAAATAATGTTGTATTCTGTGTCGTTTTCCAGAATGGCCATGTACCACTATATCTCTCTTAAATGGAATGTTGTGGTTGTTTCCTTCAATCCAAATGGCTGCTACTTGATCCACTCCAGGGAGGTTATAGACACGTTGATCAACTTGTACATTCGAAGCAATATGTATATGAGCATCTTCAATAGATTCGAGATCTTTCAAGCTTCTAAAAAACTGGGCATATGGATTGTCTTTTTAAATATCCACTAACTTTTCAGTAATACTTTCATTCAACCCAACGTCTCTTAATCTTTCCATACGATTGTGAATCTCATTCATGGTATCATAAAAATATAGTTGAAAGAATATCGGCTTCTCTTCTGGCAATAAACTCGGGAGGTCATGATATATTTGTCCTTGTACTCTAAATGTATAAACTCCCTTATGTGAAGATGCTAGATTTCTATCTAAATTTACTCCGAATGATGTGAAAGAAAAAATGCTATTATAAGCCCGAATGATTTGAGTGTTGAATCTTGCTCGGGAGAGGGGATTTGGCCTAAGACTTACTTTATTTAATTGCATGACTAAAGTAGAAATTCTAAGTTTGTGACGGGATTTGGAATAACTTTAGAAGTTGCTTGAAGAACTAAACTCAAAGCCTTGCATGTTAATGAACTTAGATAGGGATATCAAGTTGGTTGCATGCATGAGAATCAATTATGCTCGGGAGAGATAATTGTGATAAAAGGTTTCTAGACTTGGTAGAATAATTGCATGCTAAATTCATCCCATTAACTAATCATCAATCTTAATCAATGAAATCAATTCCCTAAGAGTCTTTCCATTTGAGTCTCCCCCCTTTATTTTATGTTTTTTTTTGTCTTTAAATTTATCTTTTCCATTAAGTTTTGCTCCCTAAATAAAATTGGACAAAAGTATTCACGGTACTTAATTTGCTAGAAAACCAATCCAGAGGACGACACTCGTTTTACATGAAAACACTATATTATTACTTGACCCGTACACTTGTGGTAAGCGAATTGCGCATCAAGTTTTTGGCGCCGTTGCCGGGGAGTGGCATATTTAGTTAAATTAATATCGTGGAAAAATTGTTCGGTCTTAATTTAGGGTGTATTTTATTATTATTATTTTTTTTTTATTTTGTAGATAGATTGCATTTTTTTTCCTTATTTGTTTTTATTCTCCATATTTGTTGCATTCCTATTTTAGTGTTTTCCTTATAATTTGGTTTTCTTTCCATATTTGCTTTTCTAATTTAGTTTTTCTTTTAGTTGTGTAATCTTTTCCTTATTTGTTTTTTGTGTTATTTTCTTGATTTTTTTTTCTTTATTTAGATATTTTTCTTTGTTAGTCTTTTGCCTTAATTGTAATTTTTCATATTTGTTTCTTGTTTTCCTTAATTAGATAGTACTTTCCTTTTCTAGATTATATTTTCCATATTTAGATTTTTTCATATTAGATTTTTTTTTTGTTTGAGTCTTTGTCATTTGTTCTTGTTGGGTTATTGTTTGATTGGAAGCCTAATTATCATTGTTGCTTTAATTGATTTGAATGACTTTTTATTCAACACCATATTCCAATTTTTCATCTTCAAGTTATACCCCTTTAAATGAAAATTCTCCCTTGGAAAGCATAGTTCAAAATTATATTGAGGAGTCTAGAGCGAGGAGTCTAAAAATTGATGAAATCATAAGAGGACTTCAAAAAATTGATGAAATCATAAGAGGACTTCAAGCTCCACAGGAAGTTAGTGAGGTGGGATCCACTTCCATAAGTTGTCTAGTGAGTCATGTGGCCGATGATTCATTGGCACTCATTCATGAGCGTAGTTCTTTCGATCTTGATGAGGATGAGCAGTTAGGGGTGAGTTGCTTGAATAGTGGGGATGAATTGGAGAGTTGGAGCACCTATCAAGAACATGGTTGTGAGGTAGAAAAAGAAAATGAGCTTGTAGTGTCAGAGGAAGTTCAGGAGGTAGAGTTTGAGGTTGAAAAGCCTTCGTCTGTTTTATCTTCTTGATCCTTTGTATATTTTGATCATTCCTTTTTCTATTCTCACGAGTCAGTTTTAGAGTCAGAGTCTCTTTATTTTGATCTTTCTCCTTTTATGTTTATTTTAGTCAAAAATACCAAAAATAATTCTATTTCAGGGGCCCATGAGAAGCTGGTAAAGCTTGCTAACAATAGTGAGTTTTATTGATTCAAGAAAGAAGGGTCCAAAGAAATACAAGAATTTTTATGTGTCTTGACAGACTTCACGAGCACGTTGAGCTAGAGACGATAAACAAGTGCTTATGAGAGGCAACCCAAGTTACTTTGTTATTGTTTTTTATGTCTTGTTGTTTTTGTTTTGTAGGAGTTCCCGTGCTCTTGTCTTTGCCAAGCAATCATGAAAAGGTCATCATTCCAGGGCAGTATCGTTCACTCCTCCTACTCTTTTATTGTTCTCATGATTGATTATGCTTTATTTTCTTTATACATTGAGGACAATGCATGCTTTAAGTTTGGGGGTGGATTATCATGTTTGTGGAGCCTTTGAGCATCTGAGTTCGGGCTATAGTTTTGAGCTTTTTTTGAATTGAGCATATGGTTGTTTTCTGGATGCTATTTTTGCATGGCTATGATGTCCTAGGATAGACTTTCTTGTCAATTTTCAAGCTTTCGATCAGTTGTAAGCATGAGTGCCCAAAAAGGGAGATTTTTTAAACTTTTTCTAGGAGATGTCTTGCATGAGTAGAGTATTTGTCTTGGCTAGATTTGGATTTGAATGCTTAGGAGCGAATTATTAGGTTCATATGCTTGTTGTCACCTCGATAGGTGTAGGGAAGAGCTAAAGAGTTAATTTTTTGCAAATTAGCATGTTTGGTCTTGCTTAGTTGGAAAGAAAAGAATATATGTTTATCATGCTCATAAAGAAAAATCATTCTTGTTGTTACAATTTGAAAAAAAAAAAGAGTCATGACTTATGCGCGCAATGCAATGAGTAATAAAGATTTAGGCAAAAAGAGCTACCCCTGTTGTGATCAGTTAGGCCAACCAGAGAACACTCAGGTTAAGGGTCCCTGCAATAGGTGTGTGAAAGCTAGTGCCTCATATAAATGCTTGATTTAATTTTCAATATTAAGCACCTAAGTATGGAGGAAAACAAACTAATTTGTTCCATTAACTCGTTAGTGAAACCTTAGTGCCAGTGTAGAGGGAAGATGAGCTGAGAGTTTAATAATCCAATCCCGGGCTAGTAGAGTCTGATCTTGTTAAGTTAGATCTCGCTTGTGCAAGTTAATTTTGGAAAAATTTTAATTTGTCTCCCTCATTGGTCCTTGTGTGCATGTCTCTTGCTTGCTTCACTATTGACTTTTGAGCCTTGAGGATTGAGTCATGTTTGTTGCATCCATTCTTCCACTGTATGCTTGATTTTTAGTTTGCTCGAGGACTAACAAAAGCTTAAGTTTGGGGGTATTTGATAGCGAGCATAGCTAGCTATTTTTCTCTGATTAATTGAGCTAGTCTTTTACAATTATTTGCCCAAATTTATGCATTTTTATGTTTTATTTGTAGGAAGTATGTGTTTGAAGCTTAATTCAGCAATTGGAGTCAAATGGAGTCTTTAATCTTAAAAAAAAAAAAAAATTCATAGCGTCGCGACGCTATCGACAAATTTTCCAAAATTGCAGATCGCGACAGCGTCTGTAGCGTCTCGACGTTATCGGCAGATTTTCTATATAATCTTCTTTTCATGCTATGGCCAAGGGGAGCCCAATTGGTGAGATTTTAGCCCTAATTTTGACTAGAGACCTTTTGTGGGAGCTAAAGGCAAGGCCAAGGAGCGAGAATCAAGCGAGAAGACGTGGAGATCGTGACGGGGACGTGCGGTGTCGGCGGATTCGAGATTTCCTTTCTCTTTCCCTTAACTCTTGTAGTTTTTATGGCTTTTCTTTCAATTAGTGTTTGTGGTTTTAAGACTATGAATTTCTAGTTGTTTGTCTTAGGGTTTGATGTAGTTGTTTTTAGTTTGTTGGATTAATTTGTGGTATGAATATGCATTTATTTTACCTATGCAATTATGGTTAAATGCTTTCAATTACTTGATCACTAGTTGAATGATTTGAGTGTTGAATCTTGCTCGGGAGAGGGGATTTGGCCTAAGACTTACTTTATTTAATTGCATGACTAAAGTAGAAATTCTAAGTTTGTGACGGAATTTGGAATAACTTTAGAAGTTGCTTGAAGAACTAAACTCAAAGTCTTGCATGTTAATGAACTTAGATAGGGATATCAAGTTGGTTGCATGCATGAGAATCAATTATGCTCGGGAGAGATAGTTGTGATAAAAGGTTCCTAGACTTGGTAGAATAATTGCATGCTAAATTCATCCCATTAATTAATCATCAATCTTAATCAATGAAATCAATTCCCTAAGAGTCTTTCCATTTGAGTCTCCACCCTTTATTTTATGTTTTTTTTTTGTCTTTAGATTTATCTTTTCCATTAAGTTTTGCTCCCTAAATAAAATTGGACAAAAGTATTCACGATACTTAATTTGCTAGAAAACCAATCCAGAGAACGACACTCGTTTTACACGAAAACACTATATTATTACTTGACCCGTACACTTACGGTAAGCAAATTACGCATCATAGAGTATGTTTTCTTTTTTCTGCTATCCTACATACTTTTTTTAACAAAATATATGCAAGTAAAAAATTGAATTGTTAGAATAAAAAGTATTTTGAAGTATTTTGTAAAATGTTGTGTTTAAAAAAGATGTTACAACGAATAATAAATGTTTAAACTTTATCAAGTGAATGTGACATCATATAAGATAAGATTTTTATTTTTATTTTTATTTTTATTTAACACATTAGGTCATCTTATTTAAAGTAAAAATTACATACTTAACTTTTAATTTCATTACACTTTGCCTAAAGCCTACAATATATTATTTAAAAACTATATATTGAAACTTTAAACCTAATCAATCATTTAGTTTTAATTAACATGACACATGGTATGGATAAATTAGAAATATAGATGAACGAAAGTTTTTTTAAGGGATGAACAAACTTTTTAAAATGAGAAAAATTGGAAGAAAAAAATCAACAAATGTTAAATAACAATAAATCTAGAGTGAGCAATAATTTGTAAAAGTACAAAAATAAATAACTTAATAAAGTAACTTTATAAAATGATACCTTTAAAAGGGTGCTAGAAAGTGTGTACTTCTCAACAATGAATTTGTACATGTATACATTTAAAAATGTACATGTAATCTTGGTATTCGAACAAAATTGTGGAAGATGGCATTTCTCAAGAATTTAAATCTACCCAAACTAACCAATAAATTTGTTCCGCTATTCTAACTTTAATTTGAAAAAAAAAAAAATTGTTTTAGACTTTGAAAATACAACATCAATTGAATAAATTTTGAAAAATTGGAAAAAAGTTTAATTTGTTTTACACCTTCCAAAATTGTTTTCAATAATATTTTAAAATATATTAATAATATTTGGAAAGATTGCAATTTTCAAGAATATCTTTAAAACAAATTGTGGAAGATTGCAATTTTCAAGAACATCTTTCAACCAAATTGTAAAAGTTTGCAATTACAATTTTAATCTCTCTAAACCAACTAATAAATTTGTCTCATACTCAAACTTTAATTTGAGAAAAAACGAACACGTATCAAATTTTGAAAATACAACTTCCATTGAATAAATGGTTGAAAATTGAAATAAAAATTGTTTAATTTGATTTACACTCCCTAAAATTGTTTCTAATACTTTATCTAAATATATTAATGATATTTTGAAAAATTGTAATTTTCAAGAATATCTTTAAACAAAATTGTGGAAGAATGCAATTTTAAGAATTTAAATCTCTCTAAACCAACTTAACAAAATATAATAAATTGCATAAGATTACATTTCCAAGAATCTTAATATCTCTAAACTAATTTTTTTTTATATATATAACTGTTAATTTGAAAAAATAAAATAAAAAGAAGAAACAAAATCTAACATAAATTTGGTTTCCTAGGAAATATGAGAAATTTTTATGGAACCTCACAAAATGACACCTATCTTGTCAATCAAATTTGAAATTTTCAACACGTTTCCCTAAATTTGATCCAAATATTATTCCTTAATCTCCCTAAACCAACTAATTGTGTTGATACTTTAACTTTAATTTGGAAAATAAATAAATAAATGTGTCCAACTTTGAAAATACAGCATCAATTGAATAAATTGTGAAAGTTTGAAAAAAAAATGTTTAATTTGTTTTACACTTTCAAAAATTGTTTCTAATAATTTTTTAAATATATTAATAATATTTTAAAATTTGCAATTTTCTAGAATATCTTTAAACAAAATTGTGGATGTTGATGGAGAAATTTTGACCAATCACGAATTGCCACGTCGTTACATAAAATTAATGACGAAATTAAAATTAATTAAATTTGGGACCAATTATAAATTGACATGTGTCCCAAATTTAATTTGAAAACAAAGTTGGCCAATTATAAATTTATAGAGCCAAATCTCTATTTGATCAATTAATTAAAATTAAATTATTTTGATCAAATTAATTAATTTGACCAATTAATTAAAAATAATAATTATTTGGATCAAATTTGGGTCTTTTAAATGTCTGGGTCATATGGTTTTGGGTCAAATATAAACCAAACCCAAGACTAAATGGTTCAGCCCAAGACCAATAAAACCCAAGCCCAAGTTGTTAGGCCCAAAAGTTACCAGGGCCCATCCTGCGAGAACTCTATAAATAGAGGGGTTCACCACCATTTCAAGGGTTCAGAATTTTGGAGCTCTCAACCAGACTTAGAGAATTCAGAGAAATTTTCCTCAAAACGGAAGACTGAAGACTCTTTGAATCTACAAGTTTCCAAGTACTGAACACTTCTTGAAGACTGAAGACTCTTTCAAACTCAAGGGACTTCAAGCTCCAAGAATCCATCGAAGCTGAAAACTCGAGATCAAGCATTACAACCCTCGAGTGAAACACATCCACACATAAGAGAGAGAATCAGAGGATTATGTACTAGAGATTGTATACTCACGCGCATACAACATTAATACGAATCAAAGTTTATTCCACGTGTCTCCATCTCCGAAGTTAGGTGTGAACAAATTGGCACGTCCAGTGAGACATCTCTACCTCTCATCTCTTTCTCTTGTTTAAAGATCCAACCAACGTGATGGTACCAAAGAAAGCTCCCGCGAAGGTTACCACATCAAGCGACTCTTACACTGGTCCTGTCACTCGTAGTCGCTCCCAAGGAATTGAGATCAAGGAGGATCATACTCCTCTTGCTGTTGCAAGCAGGATCTCAAAGCTGATTGAAAAATCCTCTAAGGATAGGGTTGCAGTCAAAGACAACCCACTATTCGAATCTGTCGTTCCAACATCTAAGCAGCCAAAGGATACACTAAATCCTGATGTGATGTCCGTCATGATGGCTGATGTAGACCAAGATGAAAGAATGACAGAGATGGAAAGGAAACTCAATCTCTTAATGAAGGCAGTTGATGAGAGAGATCTTGAGATTGCCTATTTGAAGAACCAGCTGCAGAGCCGAGAAGTGGCTGAGTCTAGCCAGACCCCTGCTGCAAGAAAGAATGATAAAGGGAAGGCTGTCGTGCATGAGGATCAACCGCAACACTCCACGTCAGTTGCTTCTTTGTTTGTCCAACAACTGCAGAACATGATCATGAATTCCATCAGGGCTCAGCATGGTGGACCACTCAAAGTTCCCTCTTGTATTCTAAACCTTATACAAAGAGGATTGACAATCTCAGACTACCCACTGGGTTTCAGCCTCCCAAATTCCAGCAGTTTGACGGAAAGGGCAACCCAAAGCAACACATCGCCCACTTTGTTGAAACCTGTGAGAACGCCGGTACTCGGGGAGATTTGCTTGTTAAGCAATTTGTCCGAACACTGAAGGGAAACGCGTTCGATTGGTACACTGACCTGGAGCCTGATACAATTGACAGTTGGGAACAGATGGAGAGAGAGTTTCTGAATCGCTTCTACAGTACGAGGCGAACAGTTAGTATGACAGAACTCACGAGCACAAAGCAGCGAAAGGGTGAGCCAGTCATTGATTACATCAATCGTTGGAGAGCCTTGAGTCTTGACTGTAAAGATAGACTCTCCGAGGTGTCCTCTGTTGAAATGTGCACCCAAGGTATGCACTGGGGACTTCTTTACATCTTGCAGGGGATAAAACCCCGGACCTTTGAAGAATTGGCGACTCGCGCTCATGATATGGAGTTGAGCATTGCTAGTAGAGGGGGCAAGGATCCTGTAGTCCCAGACATGAGGAAAGAAAAGAAGGAAGTCAAGGGCACTGAGAAAGTTGCAAAGAGTGCCACGAAAGAATCCATGGTCGTCAACACGACCCCGTTGAAATTTTCCTCCAAAGGAAAAGAAAGTAAATCCAGTAAGCAAATAGAGACAGGCGAGAGACGTCGCCTAACTTTAAAAGAAAGACAAGAAAAGGTATATCCATTTCCAGACTCCGACGTTCCAGATATGTTGGAACAGCTGTTGGAGAAGCAGCTGATTGAACTACCTGAATGTAAACGACCGGAAGAGTTAGGAAAAGCCAATGATCCTAACTACTGTAAGTATCACCGAGTTGTTAGTCATCCAGTGGAAAAATGTTTTGTATTGAAAGAGCTAATCCTTAAGTTGGCTCGTGAAAGGAAAATTGAGTTGGACCTTGATGAGGTGGCTCAAACAAATCATGCAACCATAATGGCAAATGTAGGGAATGAAAATACCCTAATCTCCTCATGTGATTATGAAGAAAGATTAATTCAATTTGGGACCCTTGATCCTGTAGTGGTTCGATTTCAAAAAGAAGCCACAATGAGGGGACCCCAAGGAAAATATAATTCCGTTGAAGATGAGAACGAAGGCTGGACCCTTGTCGTTCGCCGCAAAAAGCAAAAGCAAAGTTACGTACGGAAAGAGTCCTGTCGATATCGAGATAGTAAAAGAAAAGTTAAGTCTCAAAGGAAGAAAGGAAAAAGAAAGTCAAGAAGGTCAAAGCCTGCCGTGGAGGAAGGTGAAGATTTCTTTTGCCCTCCACAACCCATAACTTTGGCAGAATACTTCCCAATGCGCTTTCTCGATGATAGTGAAGGGGAGACACTTGAAACTGTCACGTGTCACATTGTGGACGTGGTGGAAGATGATAACGTCCTCGCTAGCTCCTCGGGAGTGGTGGCAGATTCAGGAGACTTATCCTCCTTCAGCATAAAGGACTTATTGTCACTTCCTCAGGAAGCTAAAAACATCCTTGTTAACGCATTGATAGAGTCTGATGGTACAAACGTCCCAACCTCCGAGGCACGTACATGTGCTTCGTGTTGCATGTCTATCGGATTTTCTGATGAAGATTTGCTGCTAGGGTCAAAGCCTCACAATAGACCTTTATTCGTCTCAGGATACATTCGAGAACAGAGGGTTAGTCGGATCCTCATCGATGATGGATCAGCTGTCAATATAATGCCTAAGTCAACCATGAAGCAGTTAGGCATCTTGATGGAGGAACTATCAAACAGTAAATTGGTGATCCAAGGTTTCAATCAGGGTGGACAACGGACAATTGGCATGATATGCCTTGAACTCATCATTGGAGACTTAAAAGTTGATACTTTGTTCCATGTAATAGATTCTAAGAACACCTATAAGCTGTTTCTAGGTCGTCCTTGGATCCATGGTAATGGGGTCATAACCTCTACATTGCACCAATGCTTTAAATTCTATCAAGATGACATCAAGAAAGTTGAGACTGACACTAACCCATTTTCAGAAGCTGAGTCTCATTTCGCTGATGCAAAGTTTTATCTGAAGAATGAAAACACAGGGGAAACCATACCTGCAGAAATCCCCTTGATAAAAAAGAATGATAAACTCGATTTAAAGCCACAAGCAGATGCAAGAAAGGAAGTTGTTGAGGATGTCAGTACTTCCGACCTAAAAAAGGGTGAAGTATCCACGAGCCTTGTGAACCCTAAGGTTGTAAAGGATGAGAAATGTTCAAATTCACCTGTCCTACGATACGTCCCCTTGTCTCGACGTAAAAAGGGTGAATCACCTTTCACTGAATGTTCAGAAAGCATAAAGGTCGGTGACGTTGGAATTTTGAAGGAAAATTTCACTACGCCTCTTACGAAGATCACATGACAAGAGGTTAAGAAACCCGAGGATGATCAGATAAAAGCGATCTTGCCTGATAAACGAACTAAAGACGGGTTTGACCCCAAGGCATACAAACTTCTAGCTAAAGCAGGATATGACTTCACAACTCACACTGAGTTTAAAAGTCTAAGAGTTTTTTATGACAGATCTGAGCTCTCTGCAACATAGAAGAAGCTTCTAAAGGAAGGTTATAGTCTGCCAACAATAAGAAAAGGGCTTGGGTATAAGTCGCCAGAGCCGGTTCGCATAACAAGAAGAGGGAAGGCGAAAGTGGCAGACACAAATCATATAACAGTAGAGGAGGTTGATGACTCAAAAGAAAAAGAGAGTGTCGACCAACAAACTTCTGTTTTTAGGCGCATCAGGCCGCCAGTTGCTCGTGCTTTAGTCTTTCAGAGATTAAGTGTCAATGAAACGAAAAAAGAAAGCACACAACCTACCAATAGCTCCACTCGACCTTCAGTTTTTCGAAGGTTAAGTATGCCCATTGGGGAAGAGGATAGTACATTTTCAACTCCGAATGTCACTCGACCTTCAGCTTTTCAAAGGTTAAATGTGCCCGTTGGGAAAGAAAAGAGTACATTTTCAACTCCGGATGTGACTCGACCATCAGTTTTTCAGAGGTTAAGTGTTACCACGAGAAGAGACAAAAAAGAACAGTCTGCTTCATCAATATCTCACCGACTTCAATATGAAGATGCGATGAAAAGTGAAAAGATCGTGAAGGCCGATGGAGAAATTCGTAGTGCAGTTCCTTCACGAATGAAAAGAAAAACCTTTGTTACGGTCAATACGGATGGTTCTTTGAAGGTAAAGCGACGTGATGTTGTCATCACCAATCCTTCGGAAGAAGATAGTGACCAGGAAGAAGAACAAACCTCTTGTCTTCATATCACCCTTGAAGAGGAAATGAAGGTCGAAGTGTCTGAGGTAGATGAGGATGAAGCACCTTTATCACTTGAAGACGGCAGCGAATCCACAGTGGATGAGCTTAAAGAGGTAAACCTGGGTACACCAGAAGAGCCACGCCCAACTTTTGTAAGCATGTCACTTACTCCTAAAGAAGAGGGTGAATACATGAGTTTACTCGCTTCGTATAGAGACATCTTCGCCTGGTCATATAAAGAGATGCCTGGACTTGATCCAAAAGTAGCGGTCCATCATCTCGCAATTAAAGAAGGGTATCGACCAGTCAAGCAAGCTCAACGATGCTTTCGCCCAGAACTTATCCCTCAGATTGAAATAGAGGTCAATAAGTTGATAGAAGCAGGATTCATCCGTGAGGTAAAATACCCTACATGGATAGCCAACATCGTTCCTGTTAGAAAGAAGAATGGACAACTTCGAGTTTGCGTCGACTTTCGCGATTTAAATAACGCTTGTCCCAAAGACGATTTTCCATTACCAATCACAGAAATCATGGTGGATGCCACCACAGGGCATGAAGCTTTGTCTTTTATGGATGGGTCATCGGGTTATAACCAGATTCGAATGGCTCTTGCAGATGAAGAAATGACTGCCTTTCGAACCCCAAAAGGGATATACTGTTACAAAGTGATGCCTTTCGGATTAAAGAATGTTGGAGCTACTTATCAACGTGCAATGCAGAAGGTTTTCGACGATATGTTGCATAAACATGTTGAGTGCTATGTCGACGATCTTGTTGTTAAGTCAAAGAGACGACAAGATCACTTGAAGGATCTAAAAGTGGTCTTTGATCGTCTGAGAAAGTACCAATTGAGGATGAACCCTCTCAAATGTGCATTCGGTGTTACTTCTGGGAAGTTCCTGTGGTTCGTTGTTAGACATCGAGGAATCGAGATAGATCAGTCAAAGATTGACGCCATTCAAAAGATGCCAAGCCCTAAAAACTTACATGAGTTGAGAAGCCTGGAAGGTCGTCTGGCCTACATTCGAAGATTCATCTCTAACTTAGCCGGTCGATGTCAACCTTTTCAGAGGCTAATGAGGAAAGGAGAAAGATTCGAGTGGGATGAAGCATGTCAAAACGCTTTTGAAAGCATTAAAAAATATTTGCTTAATCCTCATGTCTTAGGAGCCCCCATAGCTGGAAAGCCATTGATTCTATACATCGCTGCTCAAGAAAGATCACTAGGAGCATTATTGGCACAAGAATGCGAGAAGGGAAAGGAACGAGCCCTTTATTACTTAAGCATGACTCTGAATGGAGCTGAGATAAATTACTCACCCATTGAAAAAATGTGTCTTGCTCTTTTCTTCGCTATCGACAAGTTAAGGCATTACATGCAAGCTTTCATAGTGCACTTGGTCGCGAAAGCTGATCCTATCAAGTACGTTCTGTCAAGGCCGGTTATTTCTGGACGCCTAGCTAAATGGGCCATCTTACTCCAGCATATGACATTGTTTACGTACCTCAGAAGGCAGTTAAGGGGCAGGCATTAGCAGACTTCTTGGCGGATCATCCAATCCCGTCGGATTGGAAGCTATGTGAAGACTTACCCGATGAAGAAGTCTTCTATGTTGAAATCACCGAACCTTGGACCATGTACTTTGATGGCGCAGCATGAAGAAGTGGGGCAGGGGCAGGAATCGTCTTTATTTCGCCTGAGAAACACATGCTCCCTTACAGCTTCATGCTTGGTGAATTATGCTCAAACAATGTGGTTGAATATCAAGCGCTGATAATTGGCCTCCAAATGGCCTTGGAAATTGGCATAACATATATAGAGGTCTATGGCAATTCAAAGTTGGTCGTTAGTCAACTCTTACTCCATTATGAAGTGAAGCATAAAGACTTGAAGCCTTATTTCATCTATGCAAGGCAATTGCTAGAAAGATTTGAAAGTATAGTACTGGAGCATGTTCCGAGATCATAAAATAAAAAGGCAGATGCCCTAGCAAATTTAGCGACTGCCCTAACAATCCCAGAGGATATGTCAATGAACATCTCACTTTGCCAGAAGTGGATTGTACCGCCAATAGAAGATGAAGGTTAAGAGGCAAATATGATCTCTGTTTATGCAATTGAGGAAGAGGACTGGCGACAACCCATTATAGATTATCTTCAACATGGAAGACTTCCCACAGATCCCAGGCGTAGGGCCGATATACGAAGAAGAGGCGCCCGACTTATCTACTATAAGGAGACCCTTTATCGTCGTTCTTATGAGGGACTCTTCCTTCGATGCCTTGGAAAGGAAGAAGCAGTGAAAGCATTAGAAGAGGCACATTCAGGTGTTTGTGGCGCCCACCAATCGGGTCGGTTATTATTGGCCTACAATGATTCGAGACTCAATGGAATATGCAAAGAAGTGCGAAGCCTGTCAATTCCATGCAAACTTCATACATCAGCCACCAGAGCCTCTTCATCCAACGGTGGCTTCTTGGCCTTTTGAGGCTTGGGGACTTGACCTTGTTGGCCCTATAACACCTAAGTCTTCAGCAGGACATTCTTATATCCTCGCAGGGACGGATTACTTTTCAAGATGGGCCGAAGCTGTCGCGTTGAAAGAAGCCAAGAAAGAGAATGTTGTGAATTTCGTCCGAACTCATATAATCTATCAATACGGTATCCCTCATCGTATCGTAACAGATAATGGACGACAATTCTCCAACAGCCTAATGGACAAGTTGTGTGAGAAGTTTAATTTCAAACAATACAAGTCCTCTATGTACAATGCCGCAGCAAATGGGTTGACAAAAGCATTCAATAAGACGTTGTGTAACTTATTGAATAAAGTAGTCTCCAAGACGAAGAGGGATTGGCAAGAAAGGATTGGTGAAGTGTTGTGGGCTTATCGAACTACTCACCGCACTCCTACAGGGGTCACACCTTATTCTCTTGTCTATGGGGTAGAAGCTGTGCTCCCGTTAGAAAGAGAGATTCCCTCATTAAGGATGGCCATCCAAGAAGGATTGACAACAGAAGATAACGCTAGGTTGCGCCTTCAAGAGTTAGAAGCACTTGATGAAGGGAGGTTAGAGGCTCAGCAGGCGTTGGAATGCTACCAAGCACGGATGTCTAAAGCCTTTGATAAGAATGTGAAGCTTCGATCATTTCAAGTTGGTGATCTTGTACTCGCTGTTCGAAGACCCATCATCACGACACGACACACAGGGAACAAATTCACACCTAAATGGGATGGACCCTACGTTGTCAAAGAAGTCTACACAAACAGAGCATGCAAGGTTGTAGATAAAGACGGATTAAGAATAGGCCCAATAAATGACAAGTTTCTTAAAAAGTTTTATGCATGAAATGTAATACTCCTTATCGTAAGAGTATAAACTACATGATACTCCTGGCCCGCATGAGTTAAAAAGGTGAACGACCCAAAACAAATTTGTTCATTGAACTACGTTATGACTTGATCCCTTCCCACTTGAGGGGTACGTAGGCAGCTTAAGAAGAAAAACTTAAGTTCAGTCAAAGCAAAAAAAAAAAAAAAAAGTCCATGTTGTAGATAAATTCTAAATTTTTATTAAGGCATAAATAAAGTAAGAGTGTCTAATACAATGAATTAAAAAATGTCTAATACAATGAACTGAAACAATATCTAAAAAAAATTCTTGTGCGGTAAAAAAAGCTTAGGGTGAAGTAAAGAGATCATAAATTAAGGATTCCATTGAAGTGCTTTAAGCTCGTCACGGGTACTCTCCAAAAGCTCACGAATCATCGCTAGAGTGCGAACTTCTGAAGCACTAATGGTGGGGGCACACTCGATGTCACTAATCTCCTCACGTATTCTCGAAATGGCAAGTTTTTCATGAGCTAAGTCCTTTTCCTTTTCAGAAACCGAATTGGACAGGCTTTCTACCTTGGTCTCTGCAGCTGTTAACTTGGCCTCTAGTTCTGCAATCTTGGACTTTAGATCTGCAACCTCTGCGACAGAGCAGGTAAGTTGTTTCTGAAGTGCGTCTTTCTCCTCAACAACATGATTTTCGGTAGACAAAGCCTTCTCTAAATGGAGCTTATTTTTCTCCAACTGGTTATCCCTACTTGATGGGGTCAGATGAGTAGAGAGCGAAGATTGTAATCCATTGAATTCTCGCGCTTTCTTGAAGTAGTTGCCTACAAATTCTTGCAGAGGTTTCAAGTTGTTCGTGGTGACCTCTGCCATTACATCAAAGACCTTGTGAGATTCTTGCTCAAGGTGCTCAAGGCTAGCAACATCTTCAAGAGAGGTGCGTACGATCTTCTGTTGTATGCTTGTCCATAGGGATAAAGCAGCTTGTCGTCGAAAGGTGGAAATTAAATCATCAGCATAGAACTGAGAAACTTCAAAGACTGGGGCAACCACTTTCTCATGAGTATGTTGAGGGGTTTTCTCAATAGAACGCGAAGACGAATTCATGACTTGTTTGCTCGAGGATGCATGGGACGGATTACTTTTCAAGATGGGCCGAAGCTGTCGCGTTGAAAGAAGCCAAGAAAGAGAATGTTGTGAATTTCGTCCGAACTCATATAATCTATCAATACGGTATCCCTCATCGTATCGTAACAGATAATGGACGACAATTCTCCAACAGCCTAATGGACAAGTTGTGTGAGAAGTTTAATTTCAAACAATACAAGTCCTCTATGTACAATGCCGCAGCAAATGGGTTGACAAAAGCATTCAATAAGACGTTGTGTAACTTATTGAATAAAGTAGTCTCCAAGACGAAGAGGGATTGGCAAGAAAGGATTGGTGAAGTGTTGTGGGCTTATCGAACTACTCACCGCACTCCTACAGGGGTCACACCTTATTCTCTTGTCTATGGGGTAGAAGCTGTGCTCCCGTTAGAAAGAGAGATTCCCTCATTAAGGATGGCCATCCAAGAAGGATTGACAACAGAAGATAACGCTAGGTTGCGCCTTCAAGAGTTAGAAGCACTTGATGAAGGGAGGTTAGAGGCTCAGCAGGCGTTGGAATGCTACCAAGCACGGATGTCTAAAGCCTTTGATAAGAATGTGAAGCTTCGATCATTTCAAGTTGGTGATCTTGTACTCGCTGTTCGAAGACCCATCATCACGACACGACACACAGGGAACAAATTCACACCTAAATGGGATGGACCCTACGTTGTCAAAGAAGTCTACACAAACAGAGCATGCAAGGTTGTAGATAAAGACGGATTAAGAATAGGCCCAATAAATGACAAGTTTCTTAAAAAGTTTTATGCATGAAATGTAATACTCCTTATCGTAAGAGTATAAACTACATGATACTCCTGGCCCGCATGAGTTAAAAAGGTGAACGACCCAAAACAAATTTGTTCATTGAACTACGTTATGACTTGATCCCTTCCCACTTGAGGGGTACGTAGGCAGCTTAAGAAGAAAAACTTAAGTTCAGTCAAAGCAAAAAAAAAAAAAAAAAGTCCATGTTGTAGATAAATTCTAAATTTTTATTAAGGCATAAATAAAGTAAGAGTGTCTAATACAATGAATTAAAAAATGTCTAATACAATGAACTGAAACAATATCTAAAAAAAATTCTTGTGCGGTAAAAAAAGCTTAGGGTGAAGTAAAGAGATCATAAATTAAGGATTCCATTGAAGTGCTTTAAGCTCGTCACGGGTACTCTCCAAAAGCTCACGAATCATCGCTAGAGTGCGAACTTCTGAAGCACTAATGGTGGGGGCACACTCGATGTCACTAATCTCCTCACGTATTCTCGAAATGGCAAGTTTTTCATGAGCTAAGTCCTTTTCCTTTTCAGAAACCGAATTGGACAGGCTTTCTACCTTGGTCTCTGCAGCTGTTAACTTGGCCTCTAGTTCTGCAATCTTGGACTTTAGATCTGCAACCTCTGCGACAGAGCAGGTAAGTTGTTTCTGAAGTGCGTCTTTCTCCTCAACAACATGATTTTCGGTAGACAAAGCCTTCTCTAAATGGAGCTTATTTTTCTCCAACTGGTTATCCCTACTTGATGGGGTCAGATGAGTAGAGAGCGAAGATTGTAATCCATTGAATTCTCGCGCTTTCTTGAAGTAGTTGCCTACAAATTCTTGCAGAGGTTTCAAGTTGTTCGTGGTGACCTCTGCCATTACATCAAAGACCTTGTGAGATTCTTGCTCAAGGTGCTCAAGGCTAGCAACATCTTCAAGAGAGGTGCGTACGATCTTCTGTTGTATGCTTGTCCATAGGGATAAAGCAGCTTGTCGTCGAAAGGTGGAAATTAAATCATCAGCATAGAACTGAGAAACTTCAAAGACTGGGGCAACCACTTTCTCATGAGTATGTTGAGGGGTTTTCTCAATAGAACGCGAAGACGAATTCATGACTTGTTTGCTCGAGGATGCATGGGAGCTTCCGAAGTTCTTCACAGAAGAAATAAAAGCATCAGGACTTGTCAAAGACTGGTCGCTCGAACATTCTTCCTCTTCTTGAGCACGGTCATTTGAAGGAAGCTGCAAAAGAGAAATAAAACGGGATTTAAGTAAAAAAAAAAAATAAAAAAAAAGAAAAAAAAAAGAAAAAAAAAATTCAACCAAAGTCTCAATGTCATCAGGAGTCTGTGAAGCAGTAGAGGCACTCTTGATAGACTTGTCTGCGAGATCAGAATGTTTCCTGGGTCTTTTGGCTCTTTTCCAGTGTCAATCTCCAGTGCTGTTTTGACTCTCTTCTTCGGTCGAATCATCTAGAGGCCTGGCAACCTTGAGCAGACGGAGTTCTTTGCCCCCAAATTTAGAATCGTTTTTTGTAGGTGGCTTAGGCTGGGTTCGAGAAGGAGTAGTATTGTCAACCAACTTACTTACGCCGTCCCCTAGGTAATTATCATACTTTTCAGACCACCAACTTCGATAACGTGAGGTGACATGGTCTTGAGGGTTCAATGTACGAGCTGGAAGAAATATTTGAAACTCCGCACTAGTTCGCAGGCAAACCCGCCAGTGGTGTAAAATGTTTTCCAAGGTGACTAGGGGCAAAGTTCCTCCTAAGTCATTAGGTATGTCTTGATAGAAGCCAAATTGGCGGCCGAATCTGTGGGGATTGTAGGGTTCGATAATTAAGGAATCTTTACATCGCGCTGACAGATAGCATGAGCGAAGGCTCGGAAAATAGGAAAGAGGTATGAAATTTGAAGTCTTTTCATACTTCATGGTCTCGTTTTTGTTCCTACTGAGGTTCTTGTGCCATAGTATGGATGCGCCCCCATGGATCAGTTCGCGAGCCTCGAGCTCATCAAAATATTTAGCTCCGCCTTCGCCGGAAAAGTCAACTATGCTAGGACCTCGAACTTTTGCTGGAATCTTATAATTGGTGCTAAAATAATGGGCGAGCCAACCAAAAATGTAATGCACGGGGAGAGAAGCATCTATGCGTCCAACTGAAACAGGGGCATTGGAAACTTTGCCTAACCCGTGGTAGATGTTAGCGAGGACAGGGACTGCAAGACTGAAAGTTTCCCCCTCAGCCATTAAGCTGGCAGCCTTGAAAACACTAGGACGAATGTGGTTAGCATTCCCTTGGGGAAACACAAAGACTCAAAGCCAACAAGATAAAAAAGCCGCCAAGTATGTCTGGTCTCTGTGTTTCATGTCAATCTTTAGCCCGCGAAACAAGTTATTCTCCTCATCTGACCACTCGCCACGCTTGATATTTGTGTCGTCTGGGTTATGAGTCGTGTTAGGGCAAGAGTGCTTCCTGGGTCTCCGTTGAGGAGACTTTGCGTACCTTTGTTCACCCTTGAACCAAAAAGAAATCCAGGAGCTAATTGGAACATGGGAATGGTCAGCTCTTGAAGCGCTAAGCAGGTAGAATGCATGAAATAGATGCTCGCAACTTTTTGGAAGATGTCTTGCCTGGTTCTTGGAACCAGTTAACTCTTTAAAGCTAGGGATAACTTCCTCATAAAATCTACCTCTAATGGGCAAACCCCCAATGGTCCAAAGGTCCCATAGGGAAATAGAAAGTTCTCTCGCATGAGTGTGAAGCGTATTGGTTGCAGGACACCAGGCTTCACAAAAAGTCCGAACTATGTCATTGTTTCGATCGTAAGTGTAAAGGGAAGCCATTACTGCATCCAATAAATAAGCATTATGAAGCACCGCTTCACTCCGACCAACGACAGATTCTAACCACTCCCAATAGCGAGGAATGAAAAGAAATTCACTTGAAATTTTCAAGGCGGATTCCCAACGAACTGATCCACCAATTATTCGGCGCCCTAACGTCACCTCTGGATGTCGGTTAGGATTTCGTGTATGGATTGAAGATTCTAGAAACCAAGCCTTAGAATCTTGGTCTAGAGACCTTTCTACGGACCAATTAGAAATGGTATAAAAAATTTAGTGGTGGGGGCCATGGGGCTGCAAGACGTCCAGTCATAGGTTTTTCTACTAAGAAGCTGAGTCCGCTTCTTGTGGGTTGATTGTTGTCTTTCAGAAGAACAAGGTACGTTTTTTCAGAGACAATATGTTCTGCAAAACACACCACGATTCTGCAAAATTTAAAGAAATGAAAGTTAACACAAGAAAAAGAATAACATATTTACGAAGATAAGTTAAAATAATAATAAATGCATCAAGGAAAATTTCCTATGACTAATGTTGCGCAACGTCATAACAACAAGATTTCAAGGAACACGTCCTTGCACTCGTGCTGAAAGGCGTGGCGGCGACACAAGTCCAAGGAACATGTCCCAACGCCAGGAACAAGTCCGTGCACTCATGCTGAAAGGCGTGGCGGCGACACAAGTCCAAGGAACATGTCCCAACTCAAGGAACACGTCCTTGCACTCGTGCTGAAAGGCGTGGCGGCGACACAAGTCCAAGGAACATGTCCCAACGCAAGGAACACGTCCTTGCACTCGTGCTGAAAGGCGTGGTGGCGACACAAGTCCAAGGAACATGTCCCAACGCAAGGAACACGTCCTTGCACTCGTGCTGAAAGGCGTGACGGTGACACAAGTCCAAGGAACATGTCCCAACTCAAGGAACACGTCCTTGCACTCGTGATGAAAGGCGTGGCGGCGACACAAGTCCAAGGAACATGTCCCAACTCAAGGAACACGTCCTTACACTCGTGCTGAAAGGCGTGGCGGCGACACAAGTCCAAGGAACATGTCCCAACCCAAGGAACACATCCTTGTACTTGTGTTGAAAGACGTTGTACCTGCAAGTAAAAAAAAACAACACTACAAAAAAAATTCACCTAATTTACCTTTTGACGAATTAAAATTGTGTTCCGAAAGAATATCGGCAATGAGGTGTTAGTTCAGAAAAGTAAACGTTAAGAAAAAAAAAAGGAAAAAGAAAAAAAATTACTTAGAGTTTGTCTCTCGGATTGGGGGCAAAAGGCGGTCAGAGTATAGATGTATTCTCCAAGTCTCTAGCGTCAAAGCTTCCTTCCTTCCTTCCTTAAAAAAAAAAGGGAAAAAAACGAAAATTCAAAAAAAAAATTCAAAAAAAAAAGAAGGAGAAGAAAGTTTCCTACTTGAATCTTTTCTTGAATGCTCCCTGCAATTGATGTGTGCTCTCCCCTGCTGAGGTTCAACCTTATTTATAGAATGGAAGGTTGGATTCAAATAGATAAATCTTATCTCCAACGATAATCTTTATCAATTTTGGGATGAGTTCAAATATGGATCTTACTCCAACGGCAATCTCCATCAATTTTGGGATAAGTTCAAATATAAACCTTATCTCCAACGACAATCTTCATCAATTTTGGGATGGGTTCAAATATAAATCTTGTCTCCAACGACAGTCATCAACTTTGAGATGGGTTCAAATTTTAACCCAAAGATGTGAGATTTGATTTAAATCAAATTGAAAGATAAAAATTTAGAGATTTTGTTTCAAATTTTAATCCAAAGTATGAGATTTGATTTAAATCAAATTAGGAGATAAATTCAAATTGATTTGATAAACTCCTAAATAGATTTGGATTGAATTCAACTGAATTTGAATATAATTAAACTCTTATCCCAAATCAAATTTTCTAAGTTCCATATGAAAATTTTATTCCAAATTCCCACCAAATTTTGGATGCAGCCTTAAATTTACTTATATTAAATTTTGGGCATAATCCAAATTTTATCCCAAATGAACCAAAGTCAAAACCTCAAATTCTATTCCAAATGCGAGTTAAAATTGGGTAGGATTTTACCTCAAATCAAAATTTGGGTATAAACCAAAATTTGCTCAAACTTCAAATCAAAGTTTGCTGTCGAATAAAAAAAAAAAATCAAACTTTTGACCAAAATTCATATTTTGATTAAATTGACACACCAAAGGGAGTCAAAATCAAGAACAAATATCTTGCATTTTGATCACAAAATATCTTTTTCGAGATTCATCCCCACATAATTTGTGCCTAAATCTCGAAAAGGGGGCATTTGTTGATGGAGAAATTTTGATCAATCACGAATTGCCACGTCATTACATAAAATTAATGACGAAATTAAAATTAATTAAATTTGGGACCAATTATAAATTGACATGTGTCCCAAATTTAATTTGAAAACAAAGTTGGCCAATTATAAATTTATAGAGCCAAATTTCTATTTGATCAATTAATTAAAATTAAATTATTTTGATCAAATTAATTAATTTGACCAATTAATTAAAAATAATAATTATTTGGATCAAATTTGGGTCTTTTAAATGTCTGGGTCATATGGTTTTGGGTCAAATATAAACCAAACCCAAGACTAAATGGTTCAGCCCAAGACCAATAAAACCCAAGCCCAAGTTGTTAGGCCCAAAAGTTACCAGGGCCCATCCTGCGAGAACTCTATAAATAGAGGGGTTCACCACCATTTCAAGGGTTCAGAATTTTGGAGCTCTCAACCAGACTTAGAGAATTCAGAGAATTTTTCCTCAAAACGGAAGACTGAAGACTCTTTGAATCTACAAGTTTCCAAGTACTGAACACTTCTTGAAGATTGAAGACTCTTTCAAACTCAAGGGACTTCAAGCTCCAAGAATCCATCGAAGCTGCAAACTCGAGATCAAGCATTACAACCCTCGAGTGAAACACATCCACACACAAGAGAGAGAATCAGAGGATTATGTACTAGAGATTGTATACTCACGCGCATACAACATTAATACGAATCAAAGTTTATTCCACGTGTCTCCATCTCCGAAGTTAAGTGTGAACAGTGGAAGATTGCAATTTCAACCATTTAAACCTCTCTAGACCAACTAATAAATTTGTATGTTGATACTTTAACTTTAATTTGAAAAAAAAAAATCAATGTGTCCATCTTTGAAAATACAACATCAATGGAATAAATTGTGAGAAATTGAAAAAAAAAAATTAATTTGTTTTCGACCTTCCAAAATTGTTTCCAATAATATTTTGAAAGATTTCAATTTTAAAAAAATATCTTTGAACCAAATTGAATATCTCTAAAGTAAATAATAATTTTTTTGATATAATTTTTAATTTGAAAAAAAAAATACTAAACCTAACATAAATTTGGTTTTCTAAGAAATATGAGGAATTTTTATGGAGCCTCACAAAATGTCACCTATCATCATAGTTGTCAATCTAATTTGACATTTTTAACACTGTTGAAGGAGAAATTTTGGCCAATGACAAATTGCCACGTCATTATTTAAAATTAATGACAAAATTATAATTAATTAAATTTGGGACCAATTATAAATTGACATGTGTCTCAAATTTAATTTGAAGACAAAGTTGGCCAATTATAAATTTTTAGGGCCAAATATCCATTTGATCAATTAATTAAAAATAAATTATTTTGATCAGATTAATTGGTTTGACCAATTAATTAAAGAAAATAATTAATTGGATCAAATTTGGGTCTTTTAAATATTTGGGTCATATGGTTTTGGGTGAAATATAAACCAGACCCAAGACCAATAAAGCCCAAGCCCAAGTTGTTAGGCCCAAAAGTCACCAGGGCCCATCCAGCGAGAACTCTATAAATAGAGGGGTTCTCCATCATTTCAAGGGTTCAGAAATTTTACACTCTCACAAAGACAAGAGTTCAGAGTTTTCAAAGCTCTCAAGCAGAACCAGAGAATTCAGAGAGACTCCACCAAGTCTGAAGACCGAAGACTCTCTGCAATCCACAAGTCCAAGTGTTGAACACTTCTTGAAGACCAAACACTCTTCAAGACTTCAACACTCCTTGAAGACCAAACACCCTTCAAGACTTCAACACTCCTTGAAGATCAAATACTCTTCAGGACATCAACACTTCTTGAAGACCAAACGCTCTTCAAGACCTCAACACTCCTTGAAGATCAAAAACTCTTCAGGACATCAACACTCCTTGAAGACCAAACACCCTTCAAGACTTCAACACTCCTTGAAGATCAAATACTCTTCAGGACATCAACACTTCTTGAAGATCAAAAACTCTTCAGGACATCAACATTTCTTGAAGACCAAACACTCTTCAAGACTTCGACACTCCTTGAAGATCAAAGACTCTTCAGGACATCAACACTTCTTGAAGACTGAAGACTCCTTCAAGACTAGAAGACTTCAAGCTCCAAGAATCCATTGAAGCTTCAAACTCGGGATCAAGCGTTGTCCAGCCCTCGAGTGAAACACATTCACACACAAGAGAGAGAATCAGAGGATTAAAGTTAGAGATTGTACACCCACACGCATATTACATTAATACAAATATATTATTTATTCCACGTGTCTCCATCCCCGAAGTTACGTGTGAACAAACACGTTTTCCTAAATTTCCTTTTTAAAATAAAAGTCATCCAAATACTATTATTTAATCTCTCTAAATCTATTTCAAAAGAAAAAAAAATCTCTCTAAATCAACTAATAAATTTGTGTTGATACTTTAACTTTAATTTGAAAAAAAAAAATTGTGTCCAACTTTGAAAATACAACATCAATTGAATAAATTGTGAAAGATTGAAAAAAAAAATGTTTAATTTGTTTTACACTTTCAAAAATTGTTTCTAATAATTTTTTTTAATATATTTATAATATTTTGAAAATTTGCAATTTTCAAGAATATCTTAAACAAAATTGTGAAAGATTGTAATTCCAACCATTTAAATCTCTCTAAACCAACTAATAAATTTGTGTTGATACTTTCACTTTAATTTGAAAAAAAAAATGTATCCAACTTTGAAAATACAACATCAATTGAAAAAATAGTGAGAAATTGAAAAAAAGTTTAATTTGTTTTACACTTTCAAAAATTGTTTCTAACAATTTTGTATATATATTAATAATATTTTGAAAGATTGCAATTTTAAATAATATCTTTGAACCAAATTGAATATCTCTACACTAAATAATAATTTTTTTATATAACTTTTAATTTGAAAAAAAAAATGAAACTAAACCTAACATAAATTATGTTTTCTTGGAAATATGACAAATTTTTATGGAGCCTCACACAATGACACCTATCATCGTGCTTGTCAATCTAATTTGACATTTTCAAACACCTTTCCCTACATTTTCTTTTTAAAATCAAAGGCATCCATATACTACTCCTTCTAAAAAATCAAATCTCCTTTTCCATGAAACAATATTCTCAAAATTCTCTTTTGCATTCCTTTGTTTCCATACTAAGATTGAGGAACTCTCTCTAAACCTTTTGCATTGTTGGTTTTTTCTTTCGTTTTTTTTTTGGAGGAAGATGTGTGGATGGTTTTGTATATTGAGTATTGTTATAGGTGATTTTGGATCACCCCGATGTACAAGGAGCTGACGAAGACAACCGGACAAAAATCGGACTGGAGGGTGGACCCCGGGGCAAAACAGGCCAATGGGTCAGGCCAAGATCGAAGGGGTCGGGCTTTTGGCCCCGATCCCCTGCCATGGGTCGAGGCTGACCCTCGGCCCGCCTGTGCGGGTCGAGCCCGTCTGGCTTCGAATGGTTCCTACCGCCTCTGGCCGCCCCGGTTCCACCTGGTTTGTCCCAAAACGCCTCCGAATACCTAAAAACCCTAGGAGGACGTCACTGAAGAGAGGACCCGAATTCTACCCCCAAACACTATTCTCTATTCTCTAACTATCCTCTTGCTCTTACTTTCTTGCTTCCCATCGTTCTTTTTGATGACTTTAAGCATCGGAGCCGGTGTGGCAAGCACTACACCGGTGTGCAGGTTTACCGTCTTGCAGGTCACGTCTTCCCCCCCATCTACAAATTTACCGTTGGTGGCACGTGAAGGTCAGGTGAGTTCCTCCTGACCAAATTTGACCATCAACAGTTGGCACCGTCTGTGGGGAAGAAAGCTTGCCAAATCTGCGCACCGATCATTCCATGAGTAAGGGGATGGATAAGAGAAACCAAGACATGAATACCACAAATTCGGATGGTGACCGCCACCAGCGGAGGTCACGAGAAGATTGACAGCATGACCAGCAAGATCAGGGGGCTCAAACCTACAGATCGAACAGTTCTGAGGAGTCCATAACCAAGTACCAGCCATAGGACAGACCTGAGGCATCTGATCAAAGAGAAGCGCAAAAGTGCCAAGGCTGCCAAAGCCGAGGCCAAAACTGTCGAAGCGGAAGCAAGGTCTGCCGAGCCCATGGCCAGGGCAGCCGAGGCCAGGGCTAAATTGCCCGAGGCCGAGGCCAAAAAGGATGATCTCCTTAGGAAGACCGAGCTTCTAGACACCCAAAAAGAACTCGAAAATCCTCAAGGAGACCTGCAGAAGCTAAATGACTTCAAGACGAACAGTGCGAAGGAAGAGACAGAGGCCGACCAGGCCGAGGTCGACCAGAGATGTTCATCCAGACTGATTAGGAGGAAACACAAAAGAGATCAGAGCCATCATTGGAGGACAAGTCAACAACAAGCACAAGACTTGACAAGATTGAAGACACCAGAAAAACAAGGTTGTCAAGGAGTAGGAAGCCATCTCATCTACATCCAAGACTAATGCAACGAGTACCAGAACAAAACTGGGGGCTAAGAGGAAGAAGCTATCAGGCTGAGACCAACCCTAAACTGTGGTCATCCTTAGGCCGAGGCCGAGGCCGACCCTAGGCCAAAGCCAAAGCCGACCATCCAAGACCCCAAGATCACATAATCAAAGGCAAATCAGATTGCCAATGCAGTTGAACACAAGGCAAGATCCAGATTGAAGCAAAGAAGCTAGATATGGAAGACGACAGATTGTTCGAGGCTAAGGCCAAAGCCAACCCCAGACATGGCTAAGGCCGAGGCCGACCCCAGATTGTTGGGATTTATGCCCTAAAACTCGTAGATAGTGAATGTAACCGTTGACCGGATATTAATGAAATAATATTGATATATTTTTCCATTAATTGTTATTAGTTATTTTATATTTGTCTTTGCCTAATAATAACCCTAATCCAATAAACTAGGCATCCAAGGCTGTAATATGAGTCTTGAACTATATGTAGCGACATATGGGATCATTGTTCAAGAAACAGCCTAAAGGGTCTATAGTATAGGGATAAGAATGGGTGCCTTATCCTGGTGACACTATGGATACAACCCACTTTGTATTTGATACAAACGCTGCGATCCAACGCGTTCGTGTAGGAGACATGCGAGTGGGGGTATCCTATGCAATGAGTTTGCATAAGACCGGACCGCGAAATAGTAACCACTGGTTATAACACCGTTAACTAGTTGGTTTTCTATTTCACTAGGACGACCTAGACAACTTAGTCTTAATCCTGAGTTGATTATGTACTCCTGCTCATGAGAGATTGTCCTTTGATTTGTATGGGTGAGAGTGGCCAATACGCCGACTCAATAAGCCTACCACTTTGGGGACAAGACCGAATGGGGAGCTGGGAACATAATCGTACAAGATGGAATTCACTCCTTACCGACTTTAGGGAAGCAGATGAGTGTTCCCTTAAGTGGTTACTCCGAGTCTTGAACAAAGGGCCCTACCCTCTCAATGGCACGATAGGGTTTTCTGTTTGATGGTTGGACCACAAACAGGTTGTTCATTAGAGGAGAATTGGTACTTAAGGAAATAGAGGTAACCCAGGGGTAAAACGGTAATTTGACCCAGCTGGTGTTACGGACACTCGTGAAGGACTAACTAGTCGATATTGGTCTAGATCCGTGGACACAGAAAATATGTCTGCAGTGAGAAGAGTGCAACTGTGAGTCTATAGTGGAATGTACACACAGTTAACGAATATTGATTAATGTGGTTAATGAGTTTGACCAATTAATCTCACATCGTTGGAGCTTCTGATCTGCAGGTCCATTAGGTCCCACTGGTAGCTCGTAAAGTAATTTGAGGCAACTAAGTAATAAAAGTAAATTGAAAATGTTCAATTTATTAAGGGAAACAAATATAATATATGTTGATATATTATTATGAGAGAAATTAATATTTGAAAAGTTCAAATATAAATTTATGGAAGTTTGAAAGAGTTCAAAATAATGAATTAATTAATTTAAGGCCTAAAATGTGTTTGGGCAAATTAATTAATTATAGGCCGGGAATTAAATATGTGATATTTAATTGGTGGTTAATTAATTAAAGAATTCATTAACCGGGAATTAATCAATTATGGAAATAATTAATCACTTAAGGAAGTGATTAATCATTTATGGAAATGATCTAATCACTTATGGAAGTAATTAGTCATTTGTGGAAAAGATTAATCAATTATGGAATTGATTGATCATGATTGATTAATTAAGGAATAAGATTGAATCAATTATGGAAAAGATTGATTTAATTGAATATTTTATTCATGGCCTCTCTTCTATAAATAGAACACTAGACCTAATTGGTCATGATACTTGACACTTGACACTCTTGAAAGACAAGACCTAGAATTCTCTCTAGCCTCCCTCTTAGAGAAAGACTCCCACAAGTCTTTTGCCTCCTAGACTTAGAGACATACCGGTGTAACCTCTGTGGTGATTGTGTCAATCAAAGAAGAATTTCCAGCGAAGAAAACCTTAAAGCGGCTGCTGCGTTTTCGTTCTTGGAGCGTCGTTGGCGAAGAACGGTCAAGTCTACAACGGAGGTTTGTAACGGTTCTTCCTCTTTTCATTAGAAAAGTTTTAAAAATAAATTTAGATTTATTTTAGCATGTTTAAACCAATTTTACAGCGGCTTTAAAGGTTGTTTAAAGTTTCGTTTGAGTTATCGTAACGGTATTTTAATATTAATTAATATACGGCGTAAGGTCCAATCGATGCGCTTCCGCTGCGTGGGGACTTTTATTCCCTTCACAGATATCATCGAGGCCAACCTGAGCCATGCCCGAGGCCGAGGCCGACCATGGCCATGGTTGTGATCGAGACCAATCCTGTTATTGCAAGCAAGATCAAACACCTGTGAGCCTAAGTCTTCGAGCTTAGCGTTCACGCCTCCATGCGAGCCTAGGCTTTTTAGCTTAGTGCCCACGCCTACATGCGAGCCTATAGAGCCCACGCATTATGCGAGCCTATAGCGCCCACGCCTACATGCGAGCCTATAGTGCCCACGCATCATGCGAGCCTATAGTGTCCACGCCTACATGCGAGCCTATAGAGCCCATGTTGGGTTTTATGCCCTAAAACTCGTAGATAGTGAATGTAAAAAAATTGTATTCTTGTTTCAATAAAGTGTTATTGAGTTTCTACAATAAAGTGTTATTGTTAAATACTGCACAATTTGACCCAAATCCAATAAACTAAGATCCAAGGTTGTTTACATGTGACTTGAACTAGTATGTGGGGACATACGGGGATCGGTGTTCAAGTAACAACCTAAAAGGTCTATAGAATAAGGATAAGGTTGGGTACCTTATCCTGGTAACACTATGTGATACGACCAACTTTGTATTTGAAACAGTCGTATTGATCCAAAGCGTCCATGTAGTAGACATGCGAGTGGGGGTATACTATGCAATGAGTTTGCATAAGACCGGACCATGAAATGGTAAACCACTAGATATAACACCGTTAACTAGTTAGGTTACTGTTTCAACAGGATGACGTAGGTAACTCAGTCTTAATCCTGAGTGTGTCATGAACTCCTTCTCATGAGGGATTTTCCTTTGATTAACATGGGTGAGAGTGACCAATACGCCGACTCAATATGCCTTCCTTTCTGTTTATTGGTGGGACCATAAACAGGTTGTTCATTAAAGGAGCACTGGTACTTATGGAGACAAATGTAACACAGGGGTAAAACGATAATTTGACCCAACTGTAGTTACGAACACTCGTGAATGATTGACTTACCGGTATAGGTCTAAATCCGTGGACACAGAAATGTTCTACAGTGAGAAGAGTTCAGTTGTGGGTCTTTAGTGAAATGACCCACAGTTAATGAATATTGGTTAACCTCATTAATGAGTTTAATCTATTAACCTCATATCATTGGAGCTTCTGATCTGTAGGTCCATTAGGTCCCCCTGCTAGCTCGTAAAGAGTAATTAGGAACAAATATATCTTGAGAGAATTTGAATAGTTCAAATTCATATTGGGAATTAAGTTAATTGTATGAGATACAAATTAATATAATGTATAGTGATGCATTAAAATATAAAGTCTAATTTGAGATTAAACTTTATTATATTGAGAGATTGATATATTTGAAAGAGTTCAAATATATGTCTAATTAAATATATGGTATTTAATTAGAATATGAATTAATTAATTATACAATTTAGTTTAAATTAAATGAGATTTAATTAAACTATAGTCTATGAGAGAAATAAATATTTGAAGAAGTTCAAATATTAATATGAATTTGATTAATATTAAATTTATAGGATATAAGAGAATTTGAAGGAGTTCAAATTTTAATATGAATTTGATTCATATTATAGAATTAATTAATTGATGACCTGAAATTAAATATATGATATTTAATTCGGTAATTAATTAATTAACTAATAGAAGGTCTGAAATTAAATATATGATATTTAATTGATGATTAATTAATTAAAGAATTAATTAATTAAAAATTAATCAATTATGGAAATGATTAATCACTTATGGAAAAGATTAATCAAATATGGAATTGATTGGTTATGGAATTGATTGATTATGGAAAAGATTAAATCAGTTATGGAAATAATTGATTTTAAATGAATATTTTATTCATGACCTTTCTCCTATAAATAGAACACTAACCCTAGGGTTTAGGGACTACAACATAAGGCCACAAGAATGCACTCTTGCATTCTCTTTAGCCTCCCTCTCATATTCTCTCAACTCAAGAACGTTAGGGAGAATTTTCTCTCTATAGTTTTTCTCATTCAAGATTAGGTAGTCCCACAACTACGTTTCTAATCTCAGAGTTATAGCGGGGAAGATCAAATGATGGTGTTCTTCGTTGTTGCAGAGCAATCAAGAATCATTCTTGATTTTCAGAGACGTCAACGGAGGTTTGCTTCTCTTTTCTTTATTATAGATTTAGATCTAAATTTTGTATGCTTAGCCTTAAGTTTGTATAGAATTTGTTCTATGTTTTTTTTTTTTTTTGCCAATGTAATAGTATTTTTGGATAAACAAAATTAACTACGAATAGGTCCCAATTACGCTTCCGCTTTATCAGAATTCGGGAATTCCAAATCCTTACAATTGGTATCAGAGCCGATCGTAGATTTAATTTCGTTTCTCTAAAATTAGCATTGGTTCAATGGTGGGTTTTTTAATTTCATATATTTGATATGTGGTTTAATTTACAAAATTGATTATTTTAGGCATATTTGTTGGGATTAGATTTATACTTTTGATTAAATCAATTGTAAATGTCAAATAGGAAAAGATTTGAAGACCAAGATATGTCTTGGATTTAAATTATTGTAATTTAAATTGCTTTCAATTTCTTAAGATATACCAAATATGCCGGTCAATTTTGGTAGTTTTAATTTAATTATGCATGTGATGTATGTATAAAATTAATTGATTGTTGAATAAAGTATGTCATTTAGCTTAAAATCCCACCATAGGTTAAATATATTCATGCATACTTATTATTATAAATGTTATAATGTATGAAATATGTATGAATTTTATTTTCATGAGTATTTAATATAAATTGTTATGATTAAATGGATGAAAATTGAGAAGCATTGAGCATGAAATTACTTTAGTAAAGAATATAAAAGTTATATTTATGAAAGTAATTTATATGCTTATTTATTTTCATGAGCTATTAATATAAAGTGTTATGTTAATGTATGAAAATGTGAATGCTTATTTTAATTTTTTTGTATAATTAATTTAAGAGTTAGATTAATTGAAGAAAATTAATTTGAATTGAGCATGAAATTACTTTAGTTTAAAAATATAAGAGTTATATTTATATTAGTAATTAACATGCTTAATTAATTTTCATGATATATTAATATAAATGTTATGTTAATGTATGAAAATGGTAATGCTTAATTTTAATTTTCTTGTATAATTAATTTAAGAGTTAAGTTAATTAAAAGTAAATTAAATTGCATTGAGCATGACATTACCTTAGATTAATATAATTGTTATATTTATGGCATGTCACGTATGCTAATGTATGGTTTTTAAAATTAATTAGAATTTGATTGTTAATTTATTCACCATAGTAGCATGTTATAGGGTTAATTCATTAAAATTTATAATAGTTATAATATTAATGAATAGAAACCGTTAACTTATAACATAGAATTGCATGCAAACATAGGATCTTAGGATAAATGAATTAATTTTAAAATGTTTAAAATTAATTAGATCTAAGATCACATTTCTAATAGGATTAGAATTATTCTTACTTAGAATTAAAATTAGTTTTAATTGACTAAGTAGGAAAAACATTACTATGATTATAAGGGAACTAACCCGGAATATCGGAGTTGAATTAATCATAGTTAAATGTTAGCATGCAATGTCACTAGGTTTGTAACGCCCCGCATTTCGAAATCGTGTCGTTTTGGAATCTATTGGGCGTTCTTATTCTAATTTGGGAAAATTAGAATTTAACTTTGGTCTTGGGTCGTTAAACTAAATTTCTAAAATTTAGGGGAAAGAGATTTTTAATTAAATCTTTAAATTTCCTAAAGTTGAGGTTTAATATTTGATATTTATTTTAAATATCAAAAGACCCAAAACTTCTCTTAATCAATTTTAATCCCAAATTCTTCAGAAGCTAAGATCTGGTTTAAGATTCAAATTGAGGTCTTAAAAATTGAATCTTAGATAATCCTTAAACCATTTTTAAATGGGTTTCCTATTCTTGGAGTTTTTTTTTTTTTTTAAGAAAAAAGAAATAAAACCCTAAACCAAATTATTCTCTCCCTCCATTTTCTTATCAGCCGCCCCCCAAATCTCGTTTCTCTCCTCTTCGTGAAGCTCCAGCCGCCAACCCCGTCAAGCTCCCTCGTGCGCTGTTCATCTTCGTCGGTAGCCACTCTCCCCTCTCTCCTTCGTGTGTAGTGCTGCAGTTTCCCCCGTGTCGTTCGTCTTTGCCAGCAGGGAGCCGCGCGCCGCGTCGCCTCTATCGTGTTCTTTAGCCGCCGTTCCTCCTCGTCTCAAGCACATCGTCCCCTCCTCGCGCCGCAAGCTGCAAGTTCATCGATCCGTGCAGCGGATCCGTGAGCATTCTTCTTCGGCCAGTCATCAGTCACTGTTTTCCCCTGTTTGCGTGCGACAACTCCATTGAAGACCCACGAGTTTTGGTTTCTTCTTCTCATTCGTTCTGGGCGTAAGTATCTTTTTCATCTTTCTTTCGTTGTCGATTGGATTTGTGCGAAGAAGCTCAAAATTTTCTCCCTCTCGTGTTCTGTTTCGTAGAGAACCGCCCTCTCCAATCGAGTTTTGCTTCCGTGGGTTTTGATTCACAGATTTCCAGCCCCCAACAAAGTGTTGCGGTGTTTTGGGTAAGTTTGGCTTACTCCCACTCGATTTTCTTCAAGTTTCAATTTCACTCATTCGGATTAGGACCTTGGATTGTGTTTAGAACATGACCCATTCATTATCAACTCTAGTATTGCAGGTTCAAGTCTCTTTGAACGCCAACCAGCAGCATTCTGGGCTTAAACTTGGCTATCTTCGAATGCCCACTAGCCCAACAATCTTGGGATTGAATGCTTTTAGGCTAGGGGACTCGGATTAGCGGTTTCAAAGCCTTTTGATCGCTGGACAACACTTGTTCAGGACCATTTGTGGGTTGAATAGTAAGTTCTAGCACCCTCTATTTTTCTTATAAGTCATTTAGGTGTTGTTAATTGGTTCCTAACCTTTGGAGGTCCTTTGCTTGTAGTTTGGGCTATTTTCAACTCTTCTGGTTAAGAATCAAGTTGGGTTTGGTAAGAAATCCCTTTCTTAATCGTTCTTTAGTTTTTAGTAGGTTCTTAGGCTTGGTTCTGTCTCTCAAGCAATTATCCTGTTGATTAGGAGTTGGTTGGGCTCTTAGGATTGCTTAGGAGCGCCATATAGGTAAGTAGTTCTTACTTGATGTTGTCTGTTTGACTGTGTGATGCATGCTGAGTGTTACTCGCTTTATAATTACCCTCATGTTTCTTGTTTCTCTGAATATATGCAAATATATATGTTATCGTTGAAAAACATGACTTTTGTTGCTCAATGACTGGGTGTAAAGCATGAATTGTTGTTGCATGTTGGCTTGATGTAAAGCGTGTTGGTTCGGTTGTGCATTCGAGAGTCAAGCATGAGTTGAGAGATGTGGTCTTGCGAATGCTTGGTGGGCATGATTCATAAGTCTAGAAGCATGTTGCAGGGCATATGCATTCTAGTAGATGTGAGATATAGGTTAGGGACCTAAAATGTGAAAAGGGCAAGATGGGTGAATGTCAGTGCACCTCGGGTACAAATGGTCGAGGGGTGACATGTCACCATGGATTTTAGAGAGGACTGGAATTGTGATTGAGATATCAGGGCCTCGGGTATAAATGGTCGAGGACTGATATTGTTTCGAGGAAAGTAAGTGATTATCAGGGTCTCGGGTATAAATGGTCGAGGACTGATACATCACTATTGGGTGTCGATGCCTCGGGTATAATTGGTCGAGGGTCGATATGCCAATATTAGATAAAGAGGAGCATCGAGGCCTTGGGTATAAATGGTCAAGGTTCGGTGTGATGAGTCTTGATGCAAGTATTGAGGTCTTGGGTATAAATGGTCAAGGGTCAATACGTTGCTTAGTCATCGAGGCCTTGAGTGTAAATGGTCAAGGGTCGATGCACAGTTCGAGGCCTTGGGTATAAATGGTCAAGGGTCGAATGTCGAGCTCTGTAGAGAAGTGTCGAGGCCCTGGGTATAAATGGTCAGGGGTCGGTGCAACTCGAAGGGTCAGTCTTGGAGAGTTTTGCGGAGCGTGACGCGGGAATCACGTGTGAAGAGCCATGTGAGGGATAAATGTGAGCGTTGAGTGAGCTCGTGGAGCTTGTGTGGTTAGCGAGCTGCATAGAGAGATGCATGAGTTATGGCTTAGAAGAGTCATTTGTTTTACTAGCTTTGGAGCATGATATTATGTTTACTGCTTTTAACAGTATGTTGCCTGCGCATGAAAAGCACGTTGTTTGTGGTTTGCTGTTTGATGGCTTCTCAGGTACCAGTACCTTAGTGTACTGACCCCCTCCCCTCTCTCTCCCCCCAACTACCAGATTTTGCAGGTTATGAGGACCGCGTGGACCATGGTGATGCGGAGGAGGCGTATGAGGAGGAACCATAATTAATATCATGTTCTTGCTTTCATTTTCTTAGGTTTTAGTTAGGGCAGTTGTGTTTGCTGCTTTTGAAAGTTGTTAAGTTTGGTTAGTCCTGATTCATTCTTGTTAATCCCTGGAATAAGTTGTTTCCGTTTTAAAGAACTCCATTGATTCATTTAGTTAGTGGTTTAATAAGTTTGTTTCGCATGAGGTGTCGTTTCAAGATTTTGTTTAAGATGTAATTGGTTTAGCTAATAGTTGATTATGCGAGATCTGTCTGTCTGTTGGTTCTGTTTATGTTCTGCTGAGTTGTGGAGTGGGAAATAGTTTAGTATTGCTTTGTAGAAGTGCTTCTCTTGTTCAGCAGGTGTAGGAAAAATTTTGGGTTAGTCCAATGTACGTCGTTATGCTGCCGAAATTTTCGGTGCTCACGGTTTGTTTTGGTCTAGGAGTTAGTAATGTCGCTAGGTTAGCTTTTAAAATCCTGGGGTGTTACAAGGTTTGTTAAAAGTGTTTAATGCACCTAGATCTTTAGAGTAAAGACCTTACATTACTGTGGTTATAAGGGAATTCTCTCGGTAAAGTTCTGTCTAAGGCTGGGGGTACTTAAGATGACGGTTTACGGAACACCTCCTACCTGGGAACTGACCCGAACCTTGAGTTGAATTAACCATAGTAATGTTGACTAGCAATGTTGGGTTTGTTAAAAGAAGTTTAATTCACCTAAAACATTGCAGTTGAATCCTTTCCATAATTGTTATAATAGGATCAGACTTAGATAGATTAACTTAGTCGAATTTTATCTAAGTTTAACAACCCTAAATTAACCTTAGGACATTTTCAATGGGAGGAAAATTACAAAACGAGATTCAAATCAAGTTTTGCTCCTACGTCCCTATATTCACAACACGAGGTTCATGCTTGGCTTCGAGTCGCCTTAGGAGCGGCCTCACTTCGAAAAGTGTTTGCATGGATCAATAACAAGGTGAATGGGAAAAATGTCTAGAGTAAGTGGGAGCGGGACACGTGTCAACATATCCCTCGGTCTCCCCCCTAGTTCGCACCGTGAGAGTCCTATGATCCGCCTACAGGTTGTCCTGGCGCAACCATCCCTTCAGATGGCCTGATCATAGGATTCGGAACACCGTGAACTCCTAAATAGGATAGGGTCACTTAGGCTAATCACCAACAGTTGTCTTTCCCTTCGGTAGCCTGTTGGTGTGTGCCTCTGAGATCTGAAAGTGGGAGGGTTACACTTACGGGGATGAGTTAAATGTGTTAACTAACCCTTGACCGAACAACGGTAACTAAACGCTAACAGAATATGAGTTATTCTGGTGTTAGAGTTTGGTTGAGATTGTCTCAATTCAGAGGAGGAGTAGCTGACCACCCTTCGGTGGCTGTTGTTCTAAATCTTTGAAGTATCGTTAAAAAAACTAAATCAATAGTTTTATAGGGTTTCTTTGATTGCTTATTTGTTTTTGCAGAATTTGATTGAATTATTTATAATGGGTTAGTGCAAATAATAATACAAGTAATTTGTTACTTCAATAATTATATAGTAATTTTATGTGTATTGTCTTACGTAATTTTTATAAATAACGGTAATACAACAAACTTAAACGACAAATAAGTCTAGGATTGTTCTTAACTGAGGAATGTCCTCATGCCCCATATGTTTAATTCATCAAGAATTGTTCTTGATGAATATGACATAGAACCTTGCTTAGCAAAAAGAGAACTTGTTCAAGACTGTAATTTTCATTTACTTGTCTTGAAAACGTGATTAGTGAAGAATAGTGCTTCTCCCTGAATACTTGATTCAGGGGCTACAAATCACGTGTGTTCTTCTTTTAAAGTTATAAGTTCCTGGCAACAGCTTGCTACTTGTGTAATAACTCTCAAAGTTAGAATTAGAGAGGTTATTTTGGCTATAACAGTGGAGAACATTAAGTTATTTTTCTCAATGGGAGAAAATACATATTATTAGATAATGTGTATGTAATTCCTAAGATCAAAAGAAATTTGATTTCTGTGTCTTATTTGTTGGAACAATGTTACTCTTTACTTTTCTCTGCTAACGCAGTTTTGTTTTAAGAAAGGGAGTTGGCATTTGTTTAGCTTTACTGAAAAGTAACCTAAATGTCTTAAGACTAATCAATAGTAAAGCAGCCATGAACACTGGGTTGTTTAAGACTGCTATTACTCAATGTGAAAAGAGGCAAAAGATTTCTCCTAAAGGAAAATACCTTTCTTTGGTTCTAAGGTAGACCATATTAATCTCAATTTGATTGGGAGATTGGTCAAGAGTGAACTTCTAAACGAGTTAGAAGATGACTCTCTATTACCTTGCAAGTCATGCCTTGTGGGCAATATGACTGTTAGGTCTTTTACTGGAAAAGATCTAAGAGCCAAAGAGCCATTGGAGCTTGTACATTTGGATCCTTGTGGTTCAATATGTTAAAGTAGTGGGAGGGCATGAATAATTCATCTCTTTTGGATTATTATTCAATGGTATGAGTATCTTTACCTAATGCAACTTAAGTCTGAAGCTCTTGAGATATTCAAAGGGGCTTAGGACTGAAGTTGAAAACTTGTTAGGTGAGATGATAAAAACACTCCGATCTGATCAAAGTGTTGAGTATAGGGATTTGAGATTCCAAGACTATTTGATAGTACATGGGATCACACCCTAAATCTCATTTAGGAGAGATAGAACCCTATTGGATATGGTTCATTCCATGTTGAGCTATGCTCAATTGTCTGGCTCGTTTTGGGGTCATGCAGTGTTGACTGCATTGCATACTGTAGTAGGCAACCCCAAAGGAAACGAGAAGTGAATACTTCTTCAATTCACAAGAGAATAAAGAATTTGTATTGACAAATGCTAAATTCTCAGAAGAAGTCCACATCAAAAATCATAAACCACAAGAGTAAAGTCGGTTTAAGTTAGTTAATTAATGAAGCTACAGTAACATCCACAAGAGTTGTTGATGAGGCTGACTGTTCAACAAGAGTTGTTGATGGATCAGTGCATCTAGTTAGTCACATCCATCTCAATAGTTGAGATTGCCTCAATGTAGTGGGAGGGTTGTTTGATAACCTGAACGTTACATGGGCTTGTTTGAAGCCTAGGTCATAATACTTGATAATGGCATAGTGTGTTCATTATCTTTTAGAAAGAAAATGAATGATGTTGACAAGGACCAATGGATTAAAGTCATGGACCTGGAAATGAAGTCTTTTTTATTTCACTTCCATCTGGGATCTTGTAGATCTGCTTGATGGGTAACACCTATTAGTTACAAGTGGATTTACAAGAGAAAACGAGACATTAAAGGTCTTAACCAGAAGGGTTCATACAGCAAGATCGAAAGCAAAAGGGTTTGCAAGCTTAAGTGATCCATTCATGGATTGACCTAAGCATTTCGATCTTGAAATATAAGATTTGATATAGTGACCAAATCTTTTGGCTTTAATCAGAACATTAATGAGTCTTGTGTTTACAAGTAATCATCAATAGTTCAGTAGCTTACTTAGTGTTGTATATGATTGATATCCTAATCATTGGAAATGATGTAGGTTATCTTACTGACATTAAAGGAGCTAGCAGCTCATTTCCAAATGGAAATTTGGGAGAAGCCGAGTTTGTTCTTGGGATCCAAATCGTTAGGAATTCGTTAGAACAAAAAGCTAGGCTTGTCTCAAGTGACTTATATCTACAAGATGTCAGTTAGATATAAGATACAGAATTCCAAGAAGGGTTCACTACCTTTCAGGCATGAAATTCTTTTTGTCCAAGAAACCGTTTCCTAAGACACCTCAAGAAGTTGAGGAGATGAGACGAATGCCCTATGCAATAGGGATTGTCAGTAAGTATCAATCTAATCCAAGATTTAATCATTGGAAAACCGTTAAGAATATCCTCAAGTATTCGAGGAGAACGAGGAATTATATGCTCGTGTATGGTACTAAGGATTTGATCCTTACAGGATACACTGACACAGATTTTAAGACTGATAAGAATTTGAGGAAATCTACATCAGTATCTGTGGTCACTCTTTACGATGGAGTTATAGTATGACATAGTTACAGTCTTGACCGTATAGGCCGAAAAAATAGCTACTTGTGAAGCAGCGATAGAGACTGTATGGCTTAGAAAGTTTTTGATTGATTTGGAATGTGTTCCAAATGTGAACTTGCCCATCACACTTTATAGTGATACAGTGGTGTTGTGGCAAATTCAAAAGAACAACGCAGCCTAAGACAAGCAGACACATTAAATTGAATGAAATATTGCCGATTCATTTACAAAGACTCTCTCGGCTAAAGTGTTCGAGGGTCATCTAGAAGGTCTAGATCTACGAGATATGTGCAAAGGTGTAATCTAGGACAAGTGGGAGAAATGTAATGGGTATAGTGATGCCCTAGTTTATTGTATTTGTACATTGTATATGTTTTATACATGTATTTATACACCTGCTGCTGTATAGATTATTATACATCTCATTAAACTGAGTTTTAGTTCAAGTGGGAGTTTGTTGGGTTTTATGCCCTAAAACTCGTAGATAGTGAATGTAAACAAATTGTATTCTTGTTTCAATAAAGTGTTATTGAGTTTCTACAATAAAGTGTTATTGTTAAATACTGCACAATTTGACCCAAATCCAATAAACTGAGATCCAAGGTTGTTTACATGTGACTTGAACTAGTATGTGGGGACATACGGGGATCGGTGTTCAAGTAACAACCTAAAAGGTCTATAGTACAAGGATAAGGTTGGGTACCTTATCCTGGTAACACTATATGATATGACCCACTTTGTATTTGATACAGACGTATTGATCCAAAGCGTCCATGTAGTAGACATGCGAGCGGGGGTATAGTATGCAATGAGTTTGCATAAGACCGGACCATGAAATGGTAAACCACTAGATATAACACCATTAACTAGTTGGGTTACTGTTTCAATAGGATGACGTAGGTAACTCAATCTTAATCCTGAGTGTGTCATGAACTCATTTTCATGAGGGATTGTCCTTTGATTAGCATGGGTGAGAGTGGCCAATACGCCGACTCAATATGCCTTCCTTTTTGGGGACAATATCGAGTGAGAGGCTAGGGACATGACAACACAAGAAGAAATTCACTCCTTCTCACTTCTAGGAGTGTTCCCTTAAGTGGTGACTCCGGGACTTGAACAAAGGGATCCCGCCCTCTCACTGGCCCGAAAGGGACTTTTTGTTTATTGGTTGGACCATAAACAGGTTGTTCATTAAAGGAGCACTGGTACTTAAGGAGACAGATGTAACACAGGGGTAAAACGATAATTTGACCCAACTGTAGTTACGAACACTCGTGAAGGATTGACTTACCGGTATAGGTCTATATCCGTGGACACAGAAATGTTCTACAGTGAGAAGAGTTCAGCTGTGGGTCTTTAGTGGAATGACCCACAATTAATGAATATTGGTTAACCTCATTAATGAGTTTAATCTATTAACCTCATATCATTGGAGCTTCTGATCTGTAGGTCCATTAGGTCCCCCTGCTAGCTCGTAAAGAGTAATTAGGAACAAATATATCTTGAGAGAATTTGAATAGTTCAAATTCATATTGGGAATTAAGTTAATTGTATGAGATACAAATTAATATAATGTATGCATTAAAATATAAAGTCTAATTTGAGATTAAACTTTATTATATTGAGAGATTGATATATTTGAAAGAGTTCAAATATATGTCTAATTAAATATATGGTATTTAATTAGAATATGAATTAATTAATTATACAATTTAGTTTAAATTAAATTATATTTAATTAAACTATAGTCTATGAGAGAAATAAATATTTGAAGAAGTTCAAATATTAATATGAATTTGATTCATATTAAATTTATAGGATATAAGAGAATTTGAAGGAGTTCAAATTTTAATATGAATTTGATTAATATTATAGAATTAATTAATTGATGGCCTAAAATTAAATATATGATATTTAATTCAGTAATTAATTAATTAACTAATAGAAGGTCTGAATTAAATATATGATATTTAATTGGTGATTAATTAATTAAAGAATTAATTAATTGAAAATTAATCAATTATGGAAATGATTAATCACTTATGGAAGTGACCAATCATTTATGGAAAAGATTAATCAATTATGGAATTGATTGGTTATGGAATTGATTGATTATGGAAAAAATTAAATCAGTTATGGAAATAATTGATTTTGAATGAATATTTTATTCATGGCCTTTCTCCTATAAATAGAACACTAACCCTAGGGTTTAGGGACTACAACATAAGGCCACAAGAATGCACTCTTGCATTCTCTCTAGTCTCCCTCTCATATTCTCTCAACTCAAGAACTTTAGGGAGAATTTTCTCTCTATAGTTTTTCCTATTCAAAATTAGGTAGTCCCACAACTACGTTCCTAATCTCAGAGTTATAGCGGGGAAGATCAAATGGTGGTGTTCTTCGTTGTTGCAGAGCAATCAAGAATCATTCTTGATTTTCAGAGACGTCAACTGTAACGCCCCAAGATTTTTAAACTAATCCTAGTGACATTACTAACTCTCAACCCAAACTAACCGATTGCACCGAAAATTTCGGCAGCATAACGGCATACATAGGACTAACCCAAAATTTTTCTTTTAACCTGCTAAACATAAAAACACACTTCTAAATAACATTCAACCCACAACTACACTCCACAACTCCACTTTTTCACAACAGAAACCCATCCTCCACAATAAAGCAAGTCAGACCTCGCATTCACAACTTCAGAAATATAAACTTACTAGGTAAAAACATGCAACTCGATTATTAGCACGACGTAGCTTTATCAAAATAAGGCATCGAACTTCAAGTAAAACTTCTCAAAAGCTAAACCTATCCTCTCAAAACAAAACAACTAAACGAGCCTCTGAAAGAAGAAACATAACACTATCCCTTACAACCAGAGGAATAAAATTACTTTAATAACCAAAATAGAAAAACTAATTTCTAGATAACAAAAATGCCTAGGCCAGTGGAGTCACTCCTCGTCAGCACCACCGGGCTCATAATATCCGCCAACACCTGCATCATCTAAAATGTTGGGGGGAAGAAAGGGGAGGGGGTCAGTACAACCACGGTACTGGTAAGCAGCTCACACCCGGTGAGCCATCAAGCATCAAACAACAAAATCAACATGCTAGGCACACGCATCCAACATACTCTTAAGCAATAAACACATAATCATGCTCCACAAAACGATAACTCATCAAAAAAACTCATGTTAACTCAAAAGAATGGCTCATGTAAACACACGACATGCTATGCAACCCACATGGATTCCACGCCATGCTCGCTTTCTTAGCACATGATTTACGCGTCATGCCACGCACCAATGCACATGAATTCCGAGCCATGCAACGCAACTTAACACGTGATTTCCGCGTCACGCTCCACACCAAAACATGATTTTCGCGTCATGTAACGCACTCACACCAGCACATGAATTACGCGCCATGCGCAGCGCACACTCGCACGTGATTTACGCGTCACGCTCCGCACCAATAACATGATTTCCGCGTCATGTAGCGTAATCTTAACACGTGATTTTCGCGTCACGCTCCGCTCACACATCCCAGCTCAGCTCTCCATGAGCACTCAAGACTATGCAACTAAGACTCACATGCAACATAGCCCATAGACACTAAAGCAACATGCTTAAAACATCAATAGATCAACATGTTTTGAATCAATCAAAACAAACTACTTAACACATGAATCAAATTACATAACAAACAACGAAGCATACTAGGAAAGCGATAAACAACAAACATGCTCATGCAGTAAAACAGACTCAGTCGAGCAAGAACTACTTACCTCGAATGCTCCTAAAGCACTTCAACAACTCAAGGATCAAGATGAACTCCTAAACAACAAAGATAATTCTAAAAATAAGAAACAACCTACTGAAAGCTTAAGACATGCTAGAAAAGCCTAAATCGACTGAGGAAAGTCTATTTCCTTACCGTTTAACCACTAAAATTTCCCCAAATTAAAAACCCAAAGCCTTTAGACCATGGGCAACAATGTCTAAGGAACAACAAGCAATGGGTATTTACCGAAGGGCCATATTTAAGTTTTTTCAGTCGTTGGACAGCAAACAAAAGACATGAATTCACATTCTAAGGATTCCTAGGGGTGGGGTAATGCTACTCGGGCTTAGGCAATTGATAGAAGATATTTTAGCAAGCTTTTTAAATCACAAACGGCGAGCATAAACCTCCTAAATCATGATTTAAGAACCCAAAAGGGTTGGGGCAACACTTCAAGGGCCTAAACAACTAATGGGCATCGGTTAAGCATGCTTTTAAACCAAAAACAGCAATGAATACTACCCAAACGAACTCGATACCACGCTAGACGGGTTATACTAACCTCGAACAACGTGTTAGAATACTCCTTGGACAATGGGTATTCAAGTTTTAAGTGATTCGAACTCAATCGAACACTTTTACGGCGCTGCAGATCAGAATTTTCAACATTAAACTAAATTCCAGCACTTAAACAACTTGGGCTTTCTAATATTGAAGTCGAATAAGCATGGGTAAATCCTAATCGAACTCAAACAAACATGGGTAACGAAGAGAACTCACCAAGAGAGCCCGAACACGCCGAAACAAACCTTAAATCAGTCTAAACACGCCCAAAACGCTAGGACGATGAAGATTCAGCCTTCTACCTTATGGATCTGACTGAAAAACGCGAATAAGAGGAGATAAAACACGAATCTTTGCTGAACTTGAAAGGAAAACTAATGGGCCTTAAGAAAAACTTACTAAAACGCCAAGGAGATGAGAGGGTTCACGCGGAAGAGGGACGACACAGCGGCGACGGGCTGCTTCAGCGGATGGCGGCGTTCTCGAACATCAGCGGCAGCAGCTACACTCCGGCGGCGGGGAGGAACCGAGAGAGAGAGAGGGAGAGACGTGCGAGAGAGAGAGAAACGCGAAGATGGGTGGGGCGGCGCGACGGTTGGGTACTGGCGGCGATGGCGTCCTGAAACGTGGGTGCTGGCCGGCGGAAGGAAGTCACGATAGGGAGGGGGCTGCTGAACTACACGAAAAAGGGAGGGAGGAGGAGAGAGAAGGAGAAGATTGGGGCTAGGGTTTTTTTTTTCTATCCTATTTCATTTTCTTTCTTTTCTTTTCTTGATTTTTTTAAATAAACCCTTAAGAAATAAAACCCATTTAAAATAGGAATCATATCCCATCTAGGAATTTATTTAAAAACTTAAACTCCTAAAAAACTCGGGAAAGAAGATAACCCAACTGATTTGGGATTCCGGTCTTTTGATATTTAAAATAAATATCAAATATTAAACCTCCAAACTTTAGGAATTTAAGGATTTAATTAAAAATCTCTTTTTCCCAAATTATAGAAATTTAATTTAACGACCCAAGGCTAAACTTAAATTCTAATTTTCCAAATTAGAATAAGAACGCTCAACAGATCCCAAAAGGGTTCGATTTCAAAACGCGGGGCGTTACATCAACGGAGGTTTGCTTCTCTTTTCTTTATTATAGATTTAGATCTAAATTTTGAATGCTTAGCCTTAAGTTTCTATAGAATTTGTTCTATGTTTTTTTTGCCAATGTAATAGTATTTTTGGATAAATAAAATTAACTATGAATCGGTCCCAATTACGCTTCCGCTTTATCGGAATTAGGGAATTCCAAATCCTTAACGCCCACGCATCATGCGAGCCTATAGTGCCCACACTTACATGCGAGCCTATAGAGCCCATGCTTCATACGAGCCTATAGTGCCCACGCCTACATGCGAGCCTATAGTGCCCACGCATCATGCGAGCCTATAGTGCCCATGCCTACATGCAAGCCTTTAGAGCCCATGCCTACATGCAAGCCTTTAGAGCCCACGCTTCATGCGAGCCTATAGTGCCCATGAATAATCTTGCTCAATTTTATTTAGGGACCAACAAGTAGTGAAATTTAGAAACCAAGGTAATGCAAATCATGTTGGGTTTTATGCCCTAAAACTCGTAGATAGTGAATGTAACCGTTGACCGGATATTAATGAAATAATATTGATATATTTTTCCATTAATTGTTATTAGTTATTTTATATTTGTCTTTGCCTAATAATAACCCTAATCCAATAAACTAGACATCCAAGGCTGTAATATGAGTCTTGAACTATATGTAGCGACATATGGGATCATTGTTCAAGAAACAGCCTAAAGGGTCTATAGTATAGGGATAAGACTGGGTGCCTTATCCTGGTGACACTATGGATACGGCCCACTTTGTATTTGATACAAACGCTGCGATCCAACGCGTTCGTGTAGGAGACATGCGAGTGGGGGTATCCTATGCAATGAGTTTGCATAAGACCGGACCGCGAAATAGTAACCACTAGTTATAACACCGTTAACTAGTTGGTTTTCTATTTCACTAGGACGACCGAGACAACTTAGTCTTAATCCTGAGTTGATTATGGACTCCTGCTCATGAGAGACTGTCCTTTGATTTGTATGGGTGAGAGTGGCCAATACGCCGACTCAATAAGCCTACCACTTTGGGGACAAGATCGAATGGGGAGCTGGGAACATAATCGTACAAGATGGAATTCACTCCTTCCCGACTTTAGGGAAGCAGATGAGTGTTCCCTTAAGTGGTTACTCCGAGTCTTGAACAAAGGGCCCTACCCTCTCAATGGCACGAGAGGGTTTTCTGTTTAATGGTTGGACCATAAACAGATTGTTCATTAGAGGAGAATTGGTACTTAAGGAAATAGAGGTGACCCAGGGGTAAAACGGTAATTTGACCCAGCTGGTGTTACGGACACTCGTGAAGGACTAACTAGTCGATATTGGTCTAAGTTCCGTGGACACAGAAAATATGTCTGCAGTGAGAAGAGTGCAACTGTGAGTCTATAGTGGAATGTACACACAGTTAACGAATATTGATTATTGTGGTTAATGAGTTTAACCAATTAATCTCACATCGTTGGAGCTTCTGATCTGCAGGTCCATAAGGTCCCACTGGTAGCTCGTAAAGTAATTTGAGGCAACTAAGTAATTAAATTGAAAATGTTCAATTTACTGAGGGAAATAAATATAATATATATTGATATATTATTATGAGAGAAATTAATATTTGAAGAAGTTCAAATATAAATTTATGGAAAATGAAAGAATTAATTAATTTAAGTCCTAAAAGTGTTTGGGCAAAATTAATTAATTCAAGGCCGGAAATTAAATATGTGATATTTAATTGGTGGTTAATTAATTAAAGAATTCATTAACCATGAATTAATCAATTATGTAAATAATTAATCACTTAAGGAAGTGATTAATCATTTATGGGAATGATCTAATTACTTATGGAAGAAATTAGTCATTTATGGAAAAGATTAATCAATTGGGGAATTGATTGATCATGATTGATTAATTAAGGAATAAAGATTGAATCAATTTTGGAAAAGATTGATTTTATTGAATATTTTATTCATGGCCTCTCTTCTATAAATAGAACACTAGACCTAATTGGTCATGACACTTGACATTCTTGAAAGACAAGACCTAGAATTCTCTCTAGCCTCCCTCTTAGAGAAAGACTCCCACAAGTCTTTGGCCTCCTAGACTTAGAGACATACCGGTGTAACCTCTGTGGTTATTGTGTCAATCAAAGAAGAATTTCCAGCGAAGAATACCTTGAAGCGGCTGCTGCGTTTTCGTTCGTGGAGCTTCGTTGGCAAAGAACGGTCAAGTCTACAACGGAGGTTTGTAACGGTTCTTCCTCTTTTCTTTAGAAAAGTTTTAAAAATAAATTTAGATTTATTTTAGCATGTTTAAACCGATTTTACAGCGGCTTTAAAGTTAGTTTAAAGTTTTGTTTGAGTTATCGTAACGGTATTTTAAAGTTAATTAATACACGGCGTAAGGTCCAATCGATGCGCTTCCGCTGCGTTGGGACTTTTATTCCCTTCAATTGGTATCAGAGCCATCACTGTCCCTATTAATTAATTTTAAAAGTTGCGATAGGCTCTAATAGGTGGGATTTATGCATATTGTATGTTCGGTTTGCATTGAACTGTTTGGGTTAATTTTATGGCCATAGATTTTATTTTTATGTGATTTTGATCATGTAAGGCCCGGTGTTTCGGGTATTTTATGTAAAATCGAGTCCTATGTAAGTCCGGGTCTAGAATAGGTTTTTATGAGATGAAAATCGGAGCAATCGTCGCTGAAATCGAGGCTGAAATCGGAAAAATCGTTTCTGTTTTGCCCAGAATTTGCCTCCAGACGCAACAGCGTCGGGACGCTCCTTCAACAGCGTCTCGACGCTGTCTCGATACCGAAGGCGCTCGGTAAGGAAAGCACACAGCGTCGGGACGCTACCTCAACAGCGTCTCGACGCTGTCTCGATTACGCAGGCGCCAGATATGGAAAACGCACAGCGTCGGGACGCTAATCTACACAGCGTCTCGACGCTGTCACGATGGAGGCGCGACCTAGGGTTTCAACAGGCGCGGTTCAAGCGAGGCCGGTCCGGTTCGGACCGGTTCGGCTGGGCTGGGACCTATTTGGTCCGGTTCAGCCAATTTTTGGCATGGTTCGTGATTTTGGAGGCCGGTTCGAGGTGGTTCGGGGCGGTTCGTGCTGTCTAGGCCAATTCCGGAGCTGTACATGGATTTTTTAGGATAGAATTTAGCTAAATTAATGTAATTTAATGCTTTATTTTATCCTAGGGGCCAAAATTAACCGGTTCAATTGCTATTTATATGCTTTATGGATGTCATATAGATTATTTAATCCCACCTTAGGTTATAAGCATGCTCATGCATTTTTTATATATTATAAATTGTTATAATGTATGTTTAAATGCATGGATTTGTTTTCATATTTTTAATATAAGTGTATATTAATTATATGAAAAATTGGAAAGCATGAAGCATGTCATTACTTAAATTAAATATAAATAGTTATGTTTAATGTGATGAATGAAGCATGCTTGGTTGATTTTCTTGATTGGCTTATAATTGTTATAATAAAAGAAAATCAAAATTGCATGAAGCATGAAACATCCATAATTATTAATATAATTGTTATATTATTCATGCAATTGATGTGGCTTAATTATTCAATTTGAATGAGATTGTTGAATGAATTAAACCCTAGATTCTTGATTATAGGATTAATCATTAAAATTTGAAATAGTTCTTTAATATTAATGATTAGAAACCGTCAATCTATAATCAAGATTTGCATGCAAACATAAGATCATAGGATAAATTGGATTAATTTTAAATTGTTTAAAATTAATTAGACCTAGATCGATTTCTAATAGGATTAGAATCTTTTCTTACTTAGAATTAAAAATAGTTTTAATTTACTAAGTAGGAAAACATTACTATGATTATAAGGGAACTCCACCGGTAATGTTCTGTCTAAGGCTGGGGGTATTTAAGTTGACGGTTTACGGAACACCTCCTACCTGGGAACTGACCTGGAATACCGGAGTTGAATTAATCATAGTTAAATGTTAGCATGCAATGTCACTAGGTTTATTAAAAGTGTTTAATGCACCTAGATCTTTAGAGTAAAGACCTTACATTACTGAGGTTATAAGGGAACTCTCTCGGTAAAGTTCTGTCTAAGGCTGGGGGTATTTAAGTTGACGGTTTACGGAACACCTCCTACCTGGGAACTAACCGGATTGAGTTGAATTAACCATAGTAATGTTGACTTGCAATGTTGGGTTTATTAAAAGAAGTTTAATTCACCCAAAAGATTGCAGTTGAATCCTTTCCATAATTGTTATAATAGGATAAGACTTAGATAGATTGACTTAGCCGAATACTATCTAAGTTAAACAACCCTATATTAACCTTAGGACATTTTCAGTGGGAGGAAAATTACAAAACGAGATTTAAATCAAGTTTTGCTCCTACGTCCCTATATTCACAACGTGAGATTCATGCTCGGCTTCGAGTCGCCCTAGGAGCGGCCTCCCTTCGGAAAGTGTTTGCATGGATCAATATCAAGGTGAATGGGAAAAATGTCTAGAGTAAGTGGGAGCGGGACACGTGTCAACGTATCCCTCGGTCTCCGCCCATAGTTCACACCGTGAGAGTCCTATGATCCGCCTGCAGGTTGCCCTGGCGCATCCATCCCTTCGGAGGGCCTGGTCATAGGATTCGGAACATCGTGAACTCCTGAAAAGGATAGGAGCTCTTAGGCTAATCACCAACAGTTGTCTTTCCCTTCGGTAGCCTGTTGGTGCGTGCCTCTGAGATCTGAAAGTGGGAGGGTTACACTTACGAGGATGAGTTAAAAGTGTTAACAAATCCTTGACCGAACAACGGTGGCTAATGTCTATAGGAATATGAGTTATTCTGGAATTAGAATTAGCTGAGAGGTGTCTCATTTCAAAGGAGGAGTACCTGATCACCCTTCGGTGGCTGATATTCTAAACCTCTGAAACGTCGTTGCAAAACTAAATCAATAGTTTTAGGGTTCTGTGATTGTCTGTTTTGCTAAATTGATTGGATTGTGTGCAATTGTTTGCTTGTATGATGGGTTAAGGCAAAGATAACTAATACGGTCATTGTTTGTTTAAATTTCAGCAATGTCTTCCTCAATTGTCTCTCTGCTTAAAAATGAGAAATTAACCGGCGAAAATTATGCTACGTGGAAGTCGAACTTGAATACGATTCTTGTTGTCGATGATCTGCGGTTCGTCTTAACGGAGGATTGTCCTCCAGCCCCTGCTCGTAATGCATCCCAGGCAGTTAAGGATGCTTATGACCGCTGGACAAAGGCCAATGATAAGACTCGCGTCTATATCTTAGCCAGCTTATCTGAAGTTTTGGCTAAAAGGCATGAGGGCATGGTAACAGCGAGGGAGATTATGAACTCTCTCCAGGAGATGTTTGGACAACCGTCCTACCAACTCCACCATGACGCTCTCAAATACGTTTATAGCTGTCGCATGAAAGAGGGCACGTCTGTTCGGGAGCATGTCCTGGATATGATGGTCCAATTCAACGTGGCAGAGGCAAACGGGGCGGTCATAGATGAGCGTAGTCAGGTTGCATTCATCTTAGAATCTCTTCCGAAGAGTTTTCTGCAGTTTAGAAGCAATGCAATGATGAATAAAATAACATTCAACCTGACTAGCCTCCTTAATGAGCTACAGCTCTATCAGTCTCTTCTTAAGAACAAGGGACAAATAGAAGGAGAGGCAAACGTTGTTCACTCCAAAAGAAAGTTCGAGAAGGGTTCATCCTCTGGAACTAAATCTGTAGCCACTTCTTCAAAGAAAACTCAGAAGAAGAAAGGAAACAAGGGGAAAGCTCCCAGTACTGCTGCCAAAAGCAAGGGAAAAGCCAAAGCTGTGGCAGACAAGGGCAAATGTTTTCACTGCAATGTAGATGGACATTGGAAGAGAAACTGCCCAAAGTACCTTGCTGAGAAAAAGAAGGAAAAGGAAGGAAAATAGTTCCTTTCGGCAGTTGAACGATGGAGAAATGACACTCAGGGTCGGAACTGGAGAAGTCATTTCAGCTAAAGCAGTGGGAGCTGCGAAGTTATTTTTTAGAAATAGATTCTTACTTTTAGAAAGTTTGTTAATCGTTCCCAAGATTAAGAGGAACTTAATTTCTATTTCATGTTTGATTGAACAATCGTATACAGTTACTTTTGATATGAATGAAGCGTTCATTTATAAAAATGGTATACTCATTTGTTCAGCAAAATTGGAAAATAACTTGTATGTTTTAAGACCAACCGAAAACAAAGCACTTTTAAATCACGAATTATTTAAAACTGCTGAAACTCAAAGTAAAAGGCGAAAGATTTCTCCATCAAGTAACAATACTCATCTTTGGCATCTTAGACTTGGTCATATAAACATCGATAGGATCGGTCGTTTGGTAAAGAATGGACTTCTAAGCAAGTTAGAAGATGATTCACTACCACCTTGTGAATCTTGTCTCGAGGGAAAAATGAACAAAAGACCCTTTACTGGAAAAGGTTACAGAGCCAAAGAACCCTTAGAGTTAATACATTCGGATCTATGTGGTCCAATGAATGTAAAAGCTCGAGGAGGGTACGAATATTTCATCTCATTTATAGATGATTATTCAAGATATGGTTACTTATACCTAATGGGACATAAGTCTGAAGCCCTTGAAAAGTTTAAGGAGTTTAAGGCTGAAGTTGAAAAACTATTAGGTAAATCTATTAAAATACTTCGATCTGATCGAGGAGGGGAGTATATGGATCAAAGATTCCAGGATTATATGATAGAACATGGAATCCAATCTCAACTCTCAGCCCCTGGTACACCTCAGCAGAATGGTGTATCAGAAAGGAGAAATAGAACCTTGTTAGACATGGTTCGATCAATGATGAGCTATGCTCAATTGCCTAACTCGTTTTGGGGATATGCAGTAGAGACTGCAGTATACATCTTGAACAATGTTCCTTCGAAAAGTGTTTCTGAAACACTTTTCGAGTTATGGAAGGGGCGTAAACCTAGTTTGCATCACTTTCGCATCTGGGGTTGTCCAGCACACGTGCTTGTGACGAATCCTAAGAAACTGGAACCTCGTTCAAAACTGTGCCAATTTGTTGGTTACCCTAAAGAAACGAGAGGTGGTTATTTCTACGACCCACAAGAAAATAAGGTGATTGTATCGACAAACGCCACTTTCTTAGAGGAAGACCACATGAGAGATCATAAACCACGAAGCAAAATAATATTAGGAGAAGCTACTGAAGAATCATCAAGAGTTGTTGATGAAGTTGGACCTTCAACAAGGGTTGATGAAGGAACTAGTTCTTCAGATCCATCCCGTCCATCTCAAACGTTGGGAATGCCTCGACGCAGTGGGAGGGTTGTGTTACAACCTGATCGCTACTTGGGTTTAACTGAAACTCAGGTTGTCATACCTAATGATGGCATTGAGGATCCATTGTCCTATCGACAGGCAATGAATGACGAAGATAAGGATGAATGGGTCAAAGCCATGAACCTGGAAATGGAGTCAATGTACTCCAATTCTGTATGGGAACTTGCAGATCTACCAAATGGGGTAAAACCCATAGGGTGCAAATGGATCTATAAGAGAAAAAGAGATGCAGCTGGAAAGGTACAGACCTTCAAAGCTAGACTAGTGGCAAAGGGTTATACCCAAAAGGAGGGGGTTGACTATGAGGAAACCTTTTCTCCTGTAGCCATGTTAAAGTCCATAAGAATTCTTTTATCCATTGCCACATATTATGACTATGAAATATGGCAAATGGACGTCAAGACTGCCTTTCTGAATGGTAATCTTGAAGAGAATATCTTTATGTCTCAACAAAAGGTTTGTAAGCTAAATCGATCCATTTATGGATTGAAACAAGCATCCAGATCATGGAACATTAGATTTGATACTGCAATCAAATCTTTTGGCTTTGACCAAAACGTTGATGAGCCTTGTGTATACAAGAAAGTCAACAAAAGGAAAGTAGCTTTTCTAATACTTTATGTAGACGATATCCTACTCATTGGGAATGATGTAGGATACCTCACTGACATTAAGAAATGGCTAGCTGCCCAATTCCAAATGAAAGATCTGGGAGAGGCTCAATATGTTCTGGGAATCCAAATCATTAGGGATCGTAAGAACAAAACGCTAGCTCTGTCTCAAGCAACGTATATTGACAAAATGTTGTCTCGATATTCGATGCAAAACTCCAAGAAGGGACTCCTACCCTTCAGACATGGGGTACACCTGTCTAAGGAACAATCTCCTAAGACACCTCAAGAAGTTGAGAACATGAGACACATTCCCTACGCCTCAGCTGTGGGCAGCTTAATGTATGCCATGCTCTGCACTAGGCCTGACATATGTTATGCAGTGGGAGTAGTCAGTAGGTATCAGTCTAATCCAGGGTTGGACCACTGGGGAGCGGTTAAGAATATCCTCAAGTATCTTCGGAGAACGAGGGACTACATGCTTGTGTATGGAGCTAAGGATTTGATTCTTACTGGATACACTGACTCTGACTTTCAAGCTGATAAGGATTCTAGGAAATCCACATCAGGGTCAGTATTCACCCTCAATGGAGGATCAGTAGTGTGGAGAAGCATCAAACAAGGATGCATAGCAGACTCAACCATGGAGGCTGAGTATGTAGCAGCTTGCGAAGCAGCTAAGGAGGCAGTATGGCTCAGAAAGTTCTTGACTGATTTGGAAGTAGTTCCGAATATGAATGTGCCCATAACACTATACTGTGACAACAGTGGGGCTGTAGCCAACTCAAAAGAACCTCGTAGCCACAAACGGGGTAAACACATCGAGAGGAAGTATCACCTGATACGGGAGATTGTGCAAAGAGGAGATGTGATTGTCACTAAGATCGCCTCGGAGCACAACATCGCTGATCCATTTACAAAGGCTCTCACGGCTAAAGTGTTTGAGGGTCATATAGAAGGTCTAGGTCTACGAGATATGTATGCCATCTAATCTAGGGCAAGTGGGAGAAATGTATAATGGGTATAAGGATGCCCTAGTTCATTGTATTTCCAGCTTTAGATTATTGCATTTACATCCCACTAACTAGTGTTTTAGTTCAAGTGGGAGTTTGTTGGGTTTTATGCCCTAAAACTCGTAGATAGTGAATGTAACCGTTGACCGAATATTAATGAAATAATATTGATATATTTTTCCATTAATTGTTATTAGTTATTTTATATTTGTCTTTGCCTAATAATAACCCTAATCCAATAAACTAGACATCCAAGGCTGTAATATGAGTCTTGAACTATATGTAGCGACATATGGGATCATTGTTCAAGAAACAGCCTAAAGGGTCTATAGTATAGGGATAAGACTGGGTGCCTTATCCTGGTGACACTATGGATACGGCCCACTTTGTATTTGATACAAACGCTGCGATCCAACGCGTTCGTGTAGGAGACAAGCGAGTGGGGGTATCCTATGCAATGAGTTTGCATAAGACCGGACCGCGAAATAGTAACCACTAGTTATAACACCGTTAACTAGTTGGTTTTCTATTTCACTAGGACGACCGAGACAACTTAGTCTTAATCCTGAGTTGATTATGGACTCTTGCTCATGAGAGACTGTCCTTTGATTTGTATGGGTGAGAGTGGCCAATACGCCGACTCAATAAGCCTACCACTTTGGGGACAAGATCGAATGGGGAGCTGGGAACATAATCGTACAAGATGGAATTCACTCCTTCCCGACTTTAGGGAAGCAGATGAGTGTTCCCTTAAGTGGTTACTCCGAGTCTTGAACAAAGGGCCCTACCCTCTCAATGGCACGAGAGGGTTTTCTGTTTAATGGTTGGACCATAAACAGATTGTTCATTAGAGGAGAATTGGTACTTAAGGAAATAGAGGTGACCCAGGGGTAAAACGGTAATTTTGACCCAGCTGGTGTTACGGACACTCGTGAAGGACTAACTAGTCGATATTGGTCTAAGTTCCGTGGACACAGAAAATATGTCTGCAGTGAGAAGAGTGCAACTGTGAGTCTATAGTGGAATGTACACACAGTTAATGAATATTGATTATTGTGGTTAATGAGTTTAACCAATTAATCTCACATCGTTGGAGCTTCTGATCTGCAGGTCCATAAGGTCCCACTGGTAGCTCGTAAAGTAATTTGAGGCAACTAAGTAATTAAATTGAAAATGTTCAATTTACTGAGGGAAATAAATATAATATATATTGATATATTATTATGAGAGAAATTAATATTTGAAGAAGTTCAAATATAAATTTATGGAAGATGAAAGAATTAATTAATTTAAGTCCTAAAAGTGTTTGGGCAAAATTAATTAATTCAAGGCCGGAAATTAAATATGTGATATTTAATTGGTGGTTAATTAATTAAAGAATTCATTAACCATGAATTAATCAATTATGTAAATAATTAATCACTTAAGGAAGTGATTAATCATTTATGGGAATGATCTAATTACTTATGGAAGAAATTAGTCATTTATGGAAAAGATTAATCAATTGGGGAATTGATTGATCATGATTGATTAATTAAGGAATAAAGATTGAATCAATTTTGGAAAAGATTGATTTTATTGAATATTTTATTCATGGCCTCTCTTCTATAAATAGAACACTAGACCTAATTGGTCATGACACTTGACATTCTTGAAAGACAAGACCTAGAATTCTCTCTAGCCTCCCTCTTAGAGAAAGACTCCCACAAGTCTTTGGCCTCCTAGACTTAGAGACATACCGGTGTAACCTCTGTGGTTATTGTGTCAATCAAAGAAGAATTTCCAGCGAAGAATACCTTGAAGCGGCTGCTGCGTTTTCGTTCGTGGAGCTTCGTTGGCAAAGAACGGTCAAGTCTACAACGGAGGTTTGTAACGGTTCTTCCTCTTTTCTTTAGAAAAGTTTTAAAAATAAATTTAGATTTATTTTAGCATGTTTAAACCGATTTTACAGCGGCTTTAAAGTTAGTTTAAAGTTTTGTTTGAGTTATCGTAACGGTATTTTAAAGTTAATTAATACACGGCGTAAGGTCCAATCGATGCGCTTCCGCTGCGTTGGGACTTTTATTCCCTTCAATTGGTATCAGAGCCATCGCTGTCCCTATTAATTAATTTTAAAAGTTGTGATAGGCTCTAATAGGTGGGATTTATGCATATTGTATGTTCGGTTTGCATTGAACTGTTTGGGTTAATTTTATGGCCATAGATTTTATTTTTATGTGATTTTGATCATGTAAGGCCCGGTGTTTCGGGTATTTTATGTAAAATCGAGTCCTATGTAAGTCCGGGTCTAGAATAGGTTTTTATGAGATGAAAATCGGAGCAATCGTCGCTGAAATCGAGGCCGAAATCGGAAAAATCGTTGCTGTTTTGCCCAGAATTTGCCTCCAGACGCAACAGCGTCGGGACGCTCCTTCAACAGCGTCTCGACGCTGTCTCGATACCGAAGGCGCTCGGTAAGGAAAGCACACAGCGTCGGGACGCTACCTCAACAGCGTCTCGACGCTGTCTCGATTACGCAGGCGCCAGATATGGAAAACGCACAGCGTCGGGACGCTAATCTACACAGCGTCTCGACGCTGTCACGATGGAGGCGCGACCTAGGGTTTCAACAGGCGCGGTTCAAGCGAGGCCGGTCCGGTTCGGACCGGTTCGGCTGGGCTGGGACCTATTTGGTCCGGTTCAGCCAATTTTTGGCATGGTTCGTGATTTTGGAGGCCGGTTCGAGGTGGTTCGGGGCGGTTCGTGCTGTCTAGGCCAATTCCGGAGCTGTACATGGATTTTTTAGGATAGAATTTAGCTAAATTAATGTAATTTAATGCTTTATTTTATCCTAGGGGCCAAAATTAACCGGTTCAATTGCTATTTATATGCTTTATGGATGTCATATAGATTATTTAATCCCACCTTAGGTTATAAGCATGCTCATGCATTTTTTATATATTATAAATTGTTATAATGTATGTTTAAATGCATGGATTTGTTTTCATATTTTTAATATAAGTGTATATTAATTATATGAAAAATTGGAAAGCATGAAGCATGTCATTACTTAAATTAAATATAAATAGTTATGTTTAATGTGATGAATGAAGCATGCTTGGTTGATTTTCTTGATTGGCTTATAATTGTTATAATAAAAGAAAATCAAAATTGCATGAAGCATGAAACATCCATAATTATTAATATAATTGTTATATTATTCATGCAATTGATGTGGCTTAATTATTCAATTTGAATGAGATTGTTGAATGAATTAAACCCTAGATTCTTGATTATAGGATTAATCATTAAAATTTGAAATAGTTCTTTAATATTAATGATTAGAAACCGTCAATCTATAATCAAGATTTGCATGCAAACATAAGATCATAGGATAAATTGGATTAATTTTAAATTGTTTAAAATTAATTAGACCTAGATCGATTTCTAATAGGATTAGAATCTTTTCTTACTTAGAATTAAAAATAGTTTTAATTTACTAAGTAGGAAAAACATTACTATGATTATAAGGGAACTCCACCGGTAATGTTCTGTCTAAGGCTGGGGGTATTTAAGTTGACGGTTTACGGAACACCTCCTACCTGGGAACTGACCTGGAATACCGGAGTTGAATTAATCATAGTTAAATGTTAGCATGCAATGTCACTAGGTTTATTAAAAGTGTTTAATGCACCTAGATCTTTAGAGTAAAGACCTTACATTACTGAGGTTATAAGGGAACTCTCTCGGTAAAGTTCTGTCTAAGGCTGGGGGTATTTAAGTTGACGGTTTACGGAACACCTCCTACCTGGGAACTAACCGTATTGAGTTGAATTAACCATAGTAATGTTGACTTGCAATGTTGGGTTTATTAAAAGAAGTTTAATTCACCCAAAAGATTGCAGTTGAATCCTTTCCATAATTGTTATAATAGGATAAGACTTAGATAGATTGACTTAGCCGAATACTATCTAAGTTAAACAACCCTATATTAACCTTAGGACATTTTCAGTGGGAGGAAAATTACAAAACGAGATTTAAATCAAGTTTTGCTCCTACGTCCCTATATTCACAACGTGAGATTCATGCTCGGCTTCGAGTCGCCCTAGGAGCGGCCTCCCTTCGGAAAGTGTTTGCATGGATCAATATCAAGGTGAATGGGAAAAATGTCTAGAGTAAGTGGGAGCGGGACACGTGTCAACGTATCCCTCGGTCTCCGCCCATAGTTCACACCGTGAGAGTCCTATGATCCGCCTGCAGGTTGCCCTGGCGCATCCATCCCTTCGGAGGGCCTGGTCATAGGATTCGGAACATCGTGAACTCCTGAAAAGGATAGGAGCTCTTAGGCTAATCACCAACAGTTGTCTTTCCCTTCGGTAGCCTGTTGGTGCGTGCCTCTGAGATCTGAAAGTGGGAGGGTTACACTTACGAGGATGAGTTAAAAGTGTTAACAAATCCTTGACCGAACAACGGTGGCTAATGTCTATAGGAATATGAGTTATTCTGGAATTAGAATTAGCTGAGAGGTGTCTCATTTCAAAGGAGGAGTACCTGATCACCCTTCGGTGGCTGATATTCTAAACCTCTGAAACGTCGTTGCAAAACTAAATCAATAGTTTTAGGGTTCTGTGATTGTCTGTTTTGCTAAATTGATTGGATTGTGTGCAATTGTTTGCTTGTATGATGGGTTAAGGCAAAGATAACTAATACGGTCATTGTTTGTTTAAATTTCAGCAATGTCTTCCTCAATTGTCTCTCTGCTTAAAAATGAGAAATTAACCGGCGAAAATTATGCTACGTGGAAGTCGAACTTGAATACGATTCTTGTTGTCGATGATCTGCGGTTCGTCTTAACGGAGGATTGTCCTCCAGCCCCTGCTCGTAATGCATCCCAGGCAGTTAAGGATGCTTATGACCGCTGGACAAAGGCCAATGATAAGACTCGCGTCTATATCTTAGCCAGCTTATCTGAAGTTTTGGCTAAAAGGCATGAGGGCATGGTAACAGCGAGGGAGATTAAAATACTAGCTTAATTAATTATAGAAAAATAGCTAGCTATGCTCGCTATCATACCTCGCCTCATCTAGCTTGAGCCCATCACCTTTGCGAGCCTAGACCACCGAGTCTACCTCGCCTCACCCAGATTCGAGATTACGTGAGCCTGGACCAACGAGTCTACCTCACCTCATCTGGCTTGATCATCTTCACATCAGGCGAGCCTGGACTACCGAGTCTGCCTGGACTACCGAGTCTACCTCGCCTCATCCAGATTGAGACTATGTGAGCCTGGACCAACGAGTTTACCTCACCTCATCTGGTTTGAGCATCTTCACATCAGGCGAGCCTGGACTACCGAGTCTACCTCGCCTCATCCAGATTGAGACTGTGTGAGCCTGGACCACCGAGTCTACCTCACCTCATCTGGCCTGAGCGTCTTCAGATTAGGCGAGCCTGCACTACCGAGTCTATCGAGTCTCATCCAGACTTGAGATTGCATGAGCCTAGACCACCAAAGTCTACGTCGCCTGAGTCAAGCTCACCTGGCTGAGGCAGAAACTGAGCACCTCTTGCCGAGACCGCGTATAAACTTTAAAGGTATTATCCTCTTTACTCAACTATGCTTTATGTTTTAGTGAAATTTTACTAGAGATTGGGGGCTACCCATGGGATATGCACTCTCTATTAAACAAAAAGCACACTAGCTTGGCATGTCTAACCAATGATTACATGCTCTAGACTATTCCTTCATTATTTTCCTACAAGGACTAACGTATGAATGTAGGGAGCTAGATTTTGAGCTAGCAAGGGTCCGAGGCCGAGGCCGACCCTAGCCTCTTCCCTCATTTTTCTTTTGTAGAGATTAACTTTTTGATGCAAGATCGTGAAATCCTCAACTTTTCCTATTTTTACTTGTGGATAAGCCCTAAGCCTTGGATCTGGAACTGCTGTGCTCGGCCTCTTACCGAGGCCGAGGCCGACCAGATAAGCTAGAATGGGAAACTGGACATTTAAAGCCCGGTCAAAAAGGGAAAAAGAGAAAATGGGGGGAAACTTCCCCCCAAATTCGGTCAATTGACCGATTTTAAAAAAAAAAATAGGAATCTATCTCCCTCTCGCAGCTTTCCTTCTCTCTCTCTCTCTCTCTCTCTCTCTCTCTTTCTCTCTCTCACTCGGCTCCCTCTCTTTCTCCTCACCACAGCCCGCCGTCGAGCACCACCTGCAGCCACCGTCGCTCGTCGATGCCGCCGCCGCCGCTCGCCGCCTCCTCTGTAGCAGACCGCCGCAAGCCGCCGCCGATTCGAGCAGCCACTGCCGCTCTCGGGCTTGCTCGTCTTTTTCAGATCTGCTCGTTCGCTCTTTTCAGATCTGTTCGTCGCTGCCACTTGAAGCTTCAACTTTGCTTCTAAAGAATTATTTGGGGTAAGGGAGTTGTAAGTCAAAGCTTATTGGTCTTTTATGCCTTAATGAAATACTCATTAACGTTGGATCTTAATTTAAGGTGTCTGTAGTAGGTGGTGGTCGAATCATCGAAGGCGGAGCAAATTGGTAACTGGACAGCAAGCGTTAGGTTCGCTTAGGTGAGTTTTCGACCTTCTTAGTCTTGTGTTCTTAAGAAAATTATTGGAACTGGAATGCATCTGATGTGAGACCCTTTTTACACGTGTTAATAGATTACGTTTTCGCATAACGTGGTTGGTCTTATCCAGTTGTTGGGTGATTTGCGATCAAGCGTAGTATCTCAATGTAAGTAGCCGTTGGAATAAATTCTCTGCTTTAAACTCATTTAAGTTGAGTATGGTTTACAATAGCATGAGTTGGATTTAATCCTTAAGTTGCCCCTTGGAATCTAAGTAGCTAATTGGATTCAAATTCCATGTTTTAAGTGTATTGTGTGGTAGCTGAACATGGTAAGTAGCTTGCCGCTTTGGAATGAAATGTGTATGTTTGAAATGATTGTTTACTTCTGGCATGAGCATGTGTATAAGTTGTTCGGATTGAGACTGAGGTGATATGTTGCGATAATTTCAAGATCATGGCTACTGCATATATATATCTGAGTTGTGTGATAGAGGCGAGTGTATGACTATTGTATATTTTTAAAGCTGGTTGACATTGTTTGTGGGCAACGAGAAGTTATGGTTTTCTCTGGTTAGAAGTGTCGGTTGTCGCCTCCATTTCTTATTCTTGTGATATGACTGAGTTGGGATGGTGCATATCAGTTAGCATGTCAGTAATCTAAGAAAAGAAATCGATTGTATTAAATAGGTTGCGGTTAAAGATTAGTAAGTGTTAAGGGGTCCTAAAGGGAAAAGGATTAAGAAAGGGAAAGGAATAGGCTAGTGCCTTACAAGAGGGCTGTGTCAATTAAACACTTAGGACTGAGATGTATTAGAGTGAGATGAGGGGCCTAATGGGCGGGACTTGGCTTCGCAGACTAGGTGCCATTTACTAACTGTGAAAGTTAATTTCTGACTTAAACCCATGAACGCCCCACCAGTGAAATGGTAGTTTAGAGCGCTACGCGCCCAGTAGTGCCTTGAGGGATGAGACTTAGCTCCACTGACTGGGTGCCATCTACCATCAGTAGGAGTAGAGACCTCCCAAAACTCCCACTTGTGCACTATCAGTGAGTTGGCAAACTTATATATATAGGTGAACTAATTGAACACGAGACCCGAACTGCAGATAAATGAAATGAAATGAAATGAAATGAATAAGAATGAGATGACCTAACCCTTAGGCCCTTAACTCGAATAAAATGTTAAAACCTTGATTGCTACTTACTGAGTATTTTCTTAAATACTCATTCTTTTCCCTTACATACAACTGCAGGTAGAGGTAAAGGTGTACAGGACGCGTGACGGAGAGTTGCTAGGCCATGGATCTCCTTTAGGATAGTATTCCGCATTTTGTGTTTTGAAATTCTTATTTTGAACTTGTATTGTGAATGATTTAAGGCTTATTCCACTTTTAAGTTTTGTTTGAATAACTAAAGGTTTCGTTTGTTCTGTTTTAACTGGGATCCCAGGTTGAAAAGTTTCGCAAAATTTCTAAGTATGTTTTCTTTAAATGATATTTCCTCGCTGTTCTTAGAAGTAGAATGAAATGCATGTAGTAACGGCCTTAGGATCTAGGCATGAAAAGTAGGGTCGTTACAGCTGTGCTCAGCCTCTTCCCGAGGCCGAAGCCGACCGGACAAGCTAAAATGGAAAACTGCTGTGCTCGGCCTCTTCTCGAGGTCGAGGCCGACCAGATAAGCTAAAATGGGAGATTGCTGTGCTCGGCCTCTTCCCGAGGTCGAGGCCGACCAGAGCCATTTTTGTAATCCCTCACTTTTCTCATTTATATCTCACCTAACCCCTATTCAGGGAGTCTTTGTTTTGTCTATTTCTGTCCCATCATGTAGGATAGCAATGAATCCACACGAAAGTCAGCACAGAGCAAGGATCATTACTCTTAAATCAGGCTTAAGGAGCTCAACCGATAGCACTAAGTCGCACCTGAATCTCAATTCAAGAGTGGGGGCTTAATGTTATAGGCTTAATGTTATATAACTGAGTTGGGATGGTGCATATCAGTTAGCCGAATGGTCCCTACCGCCTCTGGCTGCCCCGGTTCTGCCTGGTTTGTCCCAAAACGCCTCTGAATACCTAAAAACCCTAGGAGGATGAGTAGGTATTTATACCTCTCTTCGCCACTGAAGAGAGGACCCGAATTCTACCCCCAAACACTACTCTCTATTCTCTAACTCTCATCTTGCTCTTACTTTCTTGCTTCCCATCGTTCTGTTTGCTGACTTAAGCATCGGAGCCGGTGTGGCAAGCACCATACCGGTGTGCAGGTTTATCGTCTTGCAGGCCACGTCTTCCCCATCTACAAATTTACCGTTGGTGGCACGTGAAGGTCGGGTGGGTTCCTCCTGACCAAATTTGACCATCAACAAGTATGATTTTCCTTTTTGGGTTTTTTTTTTAATAACTTGATGGGATCTTGTTAAATTTTGTTTTGAGAATGTGAAAGAAAATCGTAGTTTTAATTTTTTAACACAATATCCTTGTATCCCTTTTTGAGAAAGAACAATTATGTTCATCCAAATATATTTTCTTCTAGAAAGGAAGATTGTAAATTTTCCTTCTTCATTTTCTAATTACAATAATCATGGTTCGTATCTCTTTTTTTCCTCTTTCTTTCCTCTTTTTTCTTCACTTAAATCAAGCAATCTTGTAAAATCTTTTCTCTTTTCATTGTATATTATTTTTCCTTATTTGTCGTTGTGCAAACTTTCCAAAAATCATAATTCTCTCTTGTATTTATATTGGTCCAGCAGAATGCACAATGTAAAATTTATCTTGAATAAAATTATTCTCGTTTTCATTGTCTCTATCTGAGCTATTTGAGATTCTCCTTTTATCTTCCGGTATGACATTCTCCATTTTTAGTTTGCTTTTCATTGATATATTATTTCACATGTTGTTATAGTGATATAATTTTTTTTTTCCTATTCGAGTGGAGAACATCTAAGGCTTTGCTGAATAGCAAATGATTCGTTGTCCGGAGAATGGTGTAAAACAAAACTGTGAGTATGAATTTTTTTTTGCTATTTTCTTTTTAACCATGTTTAAAGTTGAAGTTTTTAATTTCTGGATTTTTCTTTGTTTTAACTACTTATATAATTTAGATCCATTGAATGTAAATAGGCTCACTGAATATAAATACATCTAAGGCTTGAAATATTTCTGGAAATGACCGATACTCGTGAATGCTTGTTTCTGCTTGTTTTGGCTAATTTTGAGGTCTGTTTCTTTCTTTCTTTTTTCTTTTTTGATATATTAAGTTTTATGTTCTTTTCATCTTCATATATATCTTTTGTATCTTAATTTTAGTTGTCTTCTACTTTGATATCAGAAAGCTTTAAGTTGTCTTTCATTTCTTTTTTTTTTTTGAAATATTAAGTTGTCTTTCATTAATCTTTATGCGTATTTTTTGATACTTTATTTTTTGATCTCATCAACATGTCTTAATTTGAAAATCAGTCAAATTTTCGTGGGATTTGATTACTTTGTTTATGATTTAACTATGTGGTATAGAAGTGAAAAAGTAGTGTTAAAAAAACATAAGGCATGATAAATGTATTTTTTTTTTTCATTTAACCTCATCTTCATATCTAAATTTCAAATCAATGGAATTTTCATGGGATTTTATTAGTCCTTTTTATGTTTTAATCATTTGGTATAGAAGTTAAACGACAAAGTTAAAAACACAGGTAAAACAGTATAAATTTCATTTCTTCTTTTAAACTCATCTTCATATATAAATTTGAAAAACTTACAAGCTTAAAGCAAATAGTGTGTCCTTGATAAAGAGAGAATGATCAATCTGCACAAAAGTACTGAATTTTCTTAGATTTATAATCACTTATGAAAGAAATCAAGAAGAAATAAGCAAGAAATAAATAGATGATTTCTTGAACCTAGAAAGAATCTCTGAGATTGATAGATTTTCCTATTGCATCTCCATTTCAACCTTCTCTAACTCTTTCTCTATTCTACTTTGAATTTGTATTCTTCATTTTAATAGACCTTTGGATTTAAATTTTGTAATTGATCCAACATTCTTTAATTTGTAACTGTCGTGTTTTTTTTTTTTTCTTTAATGATAGATTGTATCAGTTACATGAATTTGAAAAACATATAAAAATTTATTATGTTAATTTTATTATTAATTACTCGGTTAATTTGATAACATATCATTTATTTTGTCTATCATTTATTTTTAATTTGTTATATTTTTTCACATACAATTTTTATTATAGCAATTTATTTTAAGTGAAATTTTAAACTGAATTTTCAATTATTCTAGTTAAATAACACTATGCTTTAACAAAGTTTTAAAAAGTTAAAATATATTGTATTTTAGTTTTCATCCTCTCTCTTAATTATTTTACCAAGAATTAAAATATTGTTAGTATTTAAGAAAATTTTAAAGTTTTAAATTCAATCTTCTGCATTATTTGTTTTTTTTTTTTCTATTATTTTTTAGTGTATTGGGTTTTGTTAGTATTTAAATTAATTATAGGTTAGCACTCTTCTATTTAATACACTGCATTTTGTTATTTTTACAAGGAATAAACATTTTGTTACATTGAAAATTTGTTAATTTATTGTGTTTTGTTAGTATTTAAATAATCATCGGTTTCACTCTTCTATTTAAGATTTTACATTTAATTAATTTTACAAAGAAATTAAGTTTTGTTACTGTTTAGATTGTTTTTAGGTTTGTATTTTGCATTTTTTCTCTTATTTTTTATTATTTAAATTAATTTTTAGTGAAAATTTGAAATTGTCTTAGATACTGCATTTTGTTATGCAGTTTGTTAATACACACCATTATGTTAATATATTTTGTCTGCATTTTTTTTTGTTACTGTTTATTAATTTTTTATGTTATTTTCTTTTTAATAGTGTTTAAAGTTGATATTTTTAATTTTTGGATTTTTGTTTCTTTAAATTATTTATAATTAGCAAATATGTTTTGAAATGTTTGTTAACTTTATTTTTGGATTTCATAATTGTAATGCAATTGATAAATTTAAAATTGGGAATCTCAATACAAATTCATTTAATTTATCTAAAGTTCTATAACATCAAATAAAAATAAAGATAGGAAAAAAAGTTCAATTTTGTAAGTAATATCTATAAGTTCATTCGGTTAAAAAAATTTGTAATGTTAGTGGTAAATATATATATTTAAGAACTAAAGTTTTTTAGAAAGCGAAATTGCATACCTCAGTAATATTCTGAAATTTCAATATTATTAAATCTTAGAAAGTGGAAACAATATATGAAAATGATGAATGTGATGAGTAGCAAAGTTGTGTCTATTTATTTATTTTTTTAAAAAATTATATATTGTATTTTTGGAATATGAAAGGTTATGTGTAATGGAATTAATTGTCATAAAAGTCATTCAATAATTGAAGAAATTCAATATTTTGACCTTTTTTTTTATGTTACTGTTTTATGCATATCGTTTTATATTTTGATAATTTTTTTTTGTGTTGAATATATTTAAACTAAAAGATAATTGATTATAGATATACTAAAAAAATTTGTATAAACTGAAAGACAAAATGATAATATAGTTGATACTAAAAAAAATTTGTATTTGTCTTCAAATAAAATGAAATAGATTCGAAAAAAAAATTTGTCTTTATATGGTTTTTATTTTAGCATAAAAATTGTAATCTTTGATCTATCAAATATTTTGTATTTGTTTTGTAGAATGTAATATATAAACTTTAAATATTTTTGTGTTTAATAGGTGTAATGCTATTGAGAAATTCAAAATTGAACGGTTAACACAAATTCATTGAATATATCTAATAAAAATGTGAAAAGATATAAACTATTAAAAAAAAATAAACTACTGAAAGATCAATTTTGTAAGTAAGATCTAGAAGTTCATTCATCCAATTTTGCTCGTTTGTTGTTGTCTTCAATCTCGTTTGATTTTTTTCCTTCTGGTTGTTCTCCATGTCTTTTGCTTGCCATTGATCCAACACTACAAATTTCTTGAACTACAATTTGCTTTCGAGTTCGATCAATTTCGGTAGTTCTATCCATTCTCACCAAAAAGACATATTTCTTATCCTCTGCAAGTACCAAATTTTAATAGAATTTGCTTTTCTCCTTTTTGGTACCCTACACATCATAAATATAGTTAATATTTTATTGTTATAGGGTAAACATAAGAAAATTTGTGTCATTTACCTGTAGATCACTAAAATATTCTGTTGCATTGCATCCAACCAAGTATTCAGATGCATCAAACATGGTAACATAAATCTCATCATCTCCATCTCATACGGTCAATCTTAGCATATACTTTCGCATGAAAGTAGACTTCTCATTTTCACATGTACGACATGATGCTGTTAATTCATATTCTATAGGATAAAGTCGTTCATTACATGAATTACATTTTTCAAACCATGGATTATCTTTGTTCTGGATCCTTACTATTCATCCAATAAAAGAACAATAAAGATCTCTAACTTTTCCTTTGATTATGTCATCCAAATTGGCTTCTTTTGCTATTATCATTCTTTTTGATGGATATATAAAATCTCTAAGCTGTTGATCTTTGAAAGACTATCCAACCTAACAAAATAATAATAATAACGACAAAAAATTATTCATGATATAAGAAAGAAAGTTAATAAACGTATGACTTTTTTCAATGTTATTTGAATATACTTGTCTTGCTTTTAGCGCATCTGCTCGTTCATTTGATGGATTTATTGAAATCGCACTAATACTGGATGATGATATTGAAATTTCACCTAAAATTTAAAATGTTAGACATACTTCATTTAGATACCTATAAGAGAAATTGGGCTGGATGGCCAAATTAAAGAACCAAGTTTGAAACAAGTCCAAAAATATAAAACGTCTGAAATATGGCCTCATGTGCGTTAGGCGTGCAACCTTTACACCTCAATTACCCATTTTGCCCCTAAACATGTAATTGTATACGTGTATGGTGTATCGTTGTATCTACACCCCTAAATCTCTCTGTATTTTAAATTTAAATCTTAGAATTTGTTATCTAATTTATATTAATTTAAAATATCAAATTTTGATTTTTTTTTTCAATTTGTTTAACGATTGGTTTATATATGTTGAGGTAGTTACTAGTTATAGATTTTTAAAACTTCAGATTATATATATTTTCAATTTTAAAAAGTTATAGTTGTAACTCCACGATTTCACAATTCAAATCAAATTCTTCAGTTCTGCCATTGATTACTCTGCCACAAGAATCAGATGAGTTCAAGTCGTCGAAGCCAACCTTATGAGGGTACAATGGCGTTTTTGGAAGCGTCTCCGATGGACAGTGGAGAAATGACAGGTTGTTGGAACCCTACTTTTTCTTGGTTTGATGTTCATGTTAGTACAACTGCTAATGGAAATTGAAAAACTTTTACTTTTCTCGTTTTATAACATTCACCTGAAAAATCATAAGCATTCATTTGTTGGAGACTTAAGATTGATAAACATTCTATACCCACTTGATTTCACATTGTACAAAAAAGAGAAAGAGGAATCAATTTTTTTGATTGCTTAAATTGCTTTTTGTTGAAAGTATGGAGCTTAAGACTTCATAGCTTTTCCTTTTGGTGTTTTCTCTCCAAGTTCAAAGTCTTAACCACTAACTCAAACGTAGTCAATGGTTCAAAGTTTTAACCACTGACTCAAACAATCACTTTTTTACCTTAATACACTGTATTTATTATATTCCATATACATACATTGTATTTTCTAAACCATATTGTACACATATATTAACATGTTAAGTCCTTTGCAAGTACATATACCATGTATACATATATTAACATGTTAAGTCTTTGCAAGTACATACCCTGTCCATGGTGTTGCTATTTGTTTTTCAAAATCTTGAGTTGTCCTAATTAATTGGACTTTGCATTGGGGTTTTCAGATACGGGAGGTGAATTTTGAATTTACACAGTATTTATTTTTCTAGATTTTGATTTTACACGATATTTATTCTTCTAGATTGCAGCATTCACGATTACAATTTGATTTTAGGCATGAATTTTAGGAGCAAATTTTAAAAGTTACATGGTTCACGAATCTAAGATCACAGTTGTTTAGATTTTTTTTTTAGTTTACAGTAATATATGTGATTTTATTTTGATTTAGAATCTTTGTAGATTTATATAGCATATCAAAAAAAAAAAAATAATAAGTATGAAAATTTTGTTTGTTTTAAATAATCACCTATTTTGCTAGATTTTAGGAACGTTCTTTTTTCTGCAACAGGGGTATTTTAGTCACTGTTTTTTTTTATGGAAGATTACAAATTTAACCTTTTGCCATTTTTACAATTAAAAACATTTTTTGCCTTTTTTTCAAAATGCCTCTATTAATTTGTCTATTGTTGCAGTTATCCCTACATATAATAATAAATTATAAAATTTACCTTCGAAGCAACTCCTTTTTATATTGGTGATTAGAATTATGTTCCTTCCTTTGCAATTGTCTTCTAAAAACCGTCCTTCAGTTTCAGCTAAATCATCCCACAATGTTAATGTTAAAATATTGAACCTGTAAATGGTAAAAATTAGATATTTAATTGTTACCAATATTAAAGAGTGACTCAAAAATTAAGAAATAATCACTTGTTGTCCATAATTTGAACATCTCTTTTTTTGGTGTAGTTTGAATGATATTTTCTGACTATCATTGACTTAACTCGTATTACACCACCCATAATATCTGCAGGAATGAAAATTTGACTTTAACTTAAAAATGTAAAAATATCATCTTATAACTTGAAGATTTTTTTTTTTTAATATTCTACATACTCATTTGAGATTCGTTGTTCTCCTCATTTTCAACGGACTCAAAGTTCACTAATTTTGTCTCCTTTAAATGATATACTTCATCTTCAACTTCTTCGACTTCACTTGATTGGGACAATGATATCTCTATTCTACTGTTAACATTTTGGTATCTTCGATCTATTGGTTTGACACTCCCATCAATTATAATGTATGTCTTACCCTTGATTAGTTTCATACTAAACTTTTCAATCTATTCGCTGAACAATGTTATTTGAATATCTTCTCCCTGGAAAAACATGTTGAAAAAAAAACATAGTAACATAAAAAAAATGGTACAAATTCATTTTTTACCTCTTTGTCAATGACAAGAAATTTTTGAACACGAAGCGGTTCCCCCTTTCTATTTTTGAATTGTTGCACATTGAATCTTCAAACTATTGTTACCTTGATCGATCATCCTCTCTGGAAAGGCTTCAAACCATTGATAATCATTTTTGCCATCTAATTCATAGAAAAATAGGGGAAAGTGGAAATATTTAGTGGTAAATAATTACAAAAAAAAATGTTCAGAACTAAAGGTTTTATAGAAAGGTAAATTAATAATCTGAAATTCGAATAAAAGGGTATGTGTAATGATATTAATTATCATAATAATCATTGAATAGTTTTAATGTAACCGTTTTACCGTTTTATATTTATATTTTGGCAGTTTTTTTTTTTTTTTAATTTTTACTTTCTCTGTATTATATATTTAAATTAACAGGCAAAATGACTGTATATGATACTAAAAAAATTTAATATTAATATAAACTAAACGACAATATGAATTTAGCTAATACTAAAAAAATCTTCTGCCCACTCTACATTGCAGCTCGTTCTCCCGAAGTTTTCTGCAGCTGCCATCACTTCACCCTTATGGTTTCTGATGCTCATGCTCGCTCCCATGGATTTGGGCTTAGCTCCAGTTTGGGCAGAGATGGATTCCAAAATTGTTTGGAATTTACTTCAAGATCGAGATCGTTATTTAAATGAGCTAGCCCTCTTAATCCACCACCTCAGACTTTTGGCCACAGAACATCATATCAGAGGTTTCGTTTTAACCCCAAGGGATGGCAATAAGGTAGCTCATCATTTAGCTACCCATGCTCGCAGTACTCATCATTCTGAGATATGGATAGAAGATTGTCCTACTTGGGCTCATGACAGTTTAGCAAAAGATATGCAGACATATGAGATTTGAAAATAATCGAATTCTGAACGATGTAATTAACTTAAATTTAAAGGGGTATTCTTGTCTAAGGATGTTTTTCAAAAATTGAATGAGAAATTTCGATCAATCACAAATTGCCACATCATTAATTTAAATTAATGATAAAATAATTTTGAGACCAATTACAAATTTACACGTGTCCCTAAATTAAATTAATAGACATTAAAATTCGGCAAATCAAAGAATGCCACTTTCCCTATTACCGATCTATGGGATGACATAAGCTAAGTCCAATCAAATTATGCCACGTGACAATTGGACCCGATACTAATATAACCCGAGGTCATTGAAGAAATTGAGTTTAATTAAAATAATCCAACTTTATTAAAAATGGGTTAGATTAAAGCCCAAATACAACCTAAGCCCGAAGGTTGGGCCCAAGCCCAAGTCCATATGAGGTCCATCAAAACTCTATAAATAGAGGAGATCACCATTCATTTTGGGGGATTCAGATTCAGGCAGAGGCAGAGTGGGCAGAGTCCAGAGCATTCTCCCAAAATCCAGAGTCGTCAGCTCAAGACTCAAAAGATTTGAAGACTAGAAGACTCTAAGAAGAGATCAACAAGCCAACCGACCGATCAAGAAGATCAACAAGTCAGCAAGCCGATCATCCAAGAGGATCAACAAGCTAACAAGCCGGTCCAAAAAATCAACAAGCCAACAAGCCGATCGAAGAAATCATCAAGCCAACAGGCCGATCCAAGAGATCATCAAGTTAACAGGCCGATCACCCAAGAAGATCAACAAGCCAACAAACCGATCAAGCCAATAGGTCGATCCAAGAGATCATCAACCTAGCAGGCCGATCATCCAAGAAGCTCAACAAACTGGCCCAAGAAGATCAACAAGCTAAAGACCAAAGTTTATATATTTGTGAGAAAGAATCAGAGGATTAGCATCAGAGATTGTACATCCACACACATATTTTATCAATACAAATATATTGTTTATTCCACGAGTCTCCATCTTCGAAATTACGTGTGAACACCTACCTTTTAATATAGTAAGTATAAGTATATAGATATAGATATAAATATAAATTATTCTCTATTGTTGTATTCTAAATTCAACTATAACTTAGTTAATAGAGGGAAAAAAAAAACACTAAATTTAAATTTTGATTAAAATTTGGAAATTTTAAATTTGACCGTTATTTTCTTTTTCTCGAAAAATACCTATTATCTAATTCTTAATTCGAAAACTAACAAAATATATCATGAACTTTGGCGAGATGTATTAATTTTTATAATGAACTTTCAAGTTTATCAAATTTCACCTTGAACTTAGTTTTTTTTTTTTTTTTGAGTACATCAACATTTGGGGGTGGGGGGATTCGAACCACTGACCTCATGGTCGAGAGTACATGCCAATTACTGCTGAGCTAAGCTCGCTTTGGCCCTTGAACTTAGTGTTGCAATCTATACCTTAAACTTATTTTATTAACGGTTACCTTATGCATTGACCATGTTTAACTCTCTAAGCTTAATTAATGAATTTTCAGAGGGTTTTATCTCACTTTTTGTTACTAAAACAGTTGTGTAAAGCTTAATTTTGTTGTAGTAAATTAGTGGCTGAATTAGTGGAAATTGAATAGAAAGGTAAAAATTGAAACAATTGTGTAAGTTTAGAATTCAATTGGATGAAATTGAAAGTTTAGCGTGTAAGAGTTGATTCATCTCTAAAGATAATTTCTTTTACCTCTTAAATATTCATCTTGCCAAGTTGAATCGGATGATCTAAAAATTTTATTAGTTTAGATTTTCATTCTTTATAACAAAATTAATAAAATTTAAGGGAAAATTACCTTTTTAGTCCCCGAGTTTTCAAAACTAGGTGCGTTTGGTCCCTGAGTTTTCAAAATAGACCTTTTTAGTCCCTAAGTTTATAAGAATAGGTTTAAAAGGTCCCTATCACTAACAGAACCGTTGATGCAAACGGAAAGCTGACTGTGCTTTCTAATTGCTTACATGGCTTGATGACTATGCTAAAATGAATGCTGACTGGGACTTAAAAAATTGGGTGAAAAAATTGAAACCCTAAAATTGAAGTTTTGTTGCGTGCGATAGGGAGGGATTCTAATCGACAAATCAAAACAGAAAATGTACGTTGAAAAGACGAAGAAGAAGGTGAGCGATACAATTGATCAACTAGGATTCCGACAAGGCTGTGACGACGAGGCTGCTACGTATATTCCATTGGCAACGACGAGGCTGTGGTTTCGGCGAGGCTGCGCAATTCTGACCAAGACCGGAGAGATTGCAATTTGAATGGGGACGCATGAAGAAATATTAAAGACCTGCTTTAGAGTTCATCATTCTGGGTTTCTTTGGAGCTTAAATTCTGTCTGAGGCAAGTGCAAATATTTTCCCTCATTTTTTCCTTGAGTTTTCTGATGGATATATATTTCTTATACGTTAATAATAATAGTTGAACTTTATCAAAAACACCATGGAACACTCAATAAGATAGATTAAAACTCAATGATCGTGAAACACCATGGAACGACGAGGCTGTGATTTTGAACTTTATAAAAAACATTGAGTTATGGTACAAAACCTTACTAATTACAACTACTATGCACAATAGTGGGGCGATGATAGTCTTTAACGATCATAAATTTTGCATTTATTATTTTTTTCATTGCCTGGTGTATTTGTACATTAGGCTTGAGAAGAAGAGACTCTTAAAATTTGTTGAGCAACCTTGAAAAAAACTTGGTCTTGGACCTATTTGTTATGAATTCTTCCTTTTTTGTCACAGAAGATACCTAATCCTCTTAACTTGATCAATATAGATATTGTTTTTCCTTTCAATCTATAAAATAGTATGGTAATGATTATACATAAATAGACACACTAGCATTTCTCAGTCCACTTTCCCTTCACTATGAACATAAACAGTGGCGGATCCAGAACTTTATGTGAGGGGGGCTATATAGAAAATTTTAGTTTGTGCTTAAAATTGGTCCTTACCGTAAATTTAAGTTAATTTTCATCAAAAGTTGTTAAATAAAAAGTTTCATACAATAAAAAACACGATGTGAACATATTTCTAAACTTTATAGAAAACATATTAATAAAACCAATTTTTTTCAGAAAAATTAACAATAAACTCACCATAGAGACCAATTTTAAACTTTATTTAAAGTATAGACTAAAATTGGACATTTCAAAGTACAATAACTAAAATGAAACAAAAGTCAAAGTACAACAACCAAAATGACGATATTTTGAACACATTGATATATGTTAATATCAATTCGTATATTTTGATATTCAATTTGTTAAATTATAAATTTAGTTATTAAGTTTTCAAGATTATGCTCAATGAATCACTAACTTTAAAAGTTTCTACTAAGTCCCTAAACTTTCACTTTTCTATCTAATAAGTTTTTGAATTTTTAATTTTTATCTAACAGAATTTTGAACTAAAAAAAAAATTACATGGATTATTAGTTTATTTTTTTTTTGAAACGGAGGATAATTAGTTTATTAGATCATAGATTTATTAGACATTAAATTGGAAACTTGGAAGTCTAGATACACAATTGAATAGCACGAAGAAAAAAAAATTCCAGAACTACAGGCATGGGGGCTCGAACACGGGAGTTAAAGATTACCAGGAGGGGCTTAAACCACCAGAGCGCTTCAATAACATTGTTTTAGATACCGATTTTACTATATAAATATAATATATATAGAAGTTGAGGGGGGGCTCGAGCCCCCCTGGGCCCAAGCTACCTCCGCCTCTGAACATAAATTCTTTGCTTCGCATCTATTGAATCTTAAGCAAAACACTTTCCTTTTCTGGTAACTTCCCCAATCTATTTCCCATTCAAGCCCAGAAGCCTTTTTATTTTCTTAACACTCTTCAGATTTTTGCACTTGAATCAAAATTTGAGCAGAGAATGGCTAATGTAAATACTTTTTCTAGGAGAAATTCTTGGAATTTAATATCACAGTGTTAATGGGTCTTTGATTTTTGGCCATAGGTGGTGGAATTGAAGGTCTTTTTGCATTGTGAAGAGTGCATCAAGAATTTACTCAAAGTCATCAAGAAAATCCAAGGTTTGCATTGTGTTTAAGTTTATCACCCGCCTTAATTTCAAGCTTATTTCTTTATTTCTTGATATTATGGATCTAAATGTAGTTGTACTAAATGTTTTCTTTTTCTAAGTTAATATTTGGAATTTTTTATGATTGTAGATGTCGCATGAACACATTTCAAATGAATTGATTGAGTGGTATCCTACCTCTAGTGAGGATTTGGAAGGGGGTGAAGAGTCAGATGATAGTGATGATAGACCAACTTCACCTATTTCAGAATTGGATGTGCAAGTAGAGATTGAAGGGGAAGTTGAGTCAGTTTATGGGTCAGATGATGTCCTAACTAATCCACATAATTCTGATGGTGAGGAGGTGAATGGAGCACTTGAGTTTAGGGCTGAGACTGATATGGATCATATTCGATTTTTCATTGGTATGAAATTTAGCAGTCCTAAAATTTTAAAAGACGCTATAAAGGACTATGCACTTAAGGAGTGTTACAATGTGAAACTAAAAAAAAATGATAAGAAAAGAGTCACTGCAATATGTTCTGATGGGTGCAAGTGGAGGTTGCATGCAAGTATTGTGGATGCAGATAATACGTTCCAAATTAAGTCGTTTATTAGTGAACATACATGTCCTAGGGTGTTTCATAATAGAAATATGAAATCATCTTGGTTGGCCAAGAGATACATTGATCGTATTAGAAACCAACCCGACTGGAGTCTCACTCAATTCATTGAAACAGTACAAAATGATTATCAAGTTCTAATTTCAAGGACCCAAGCTTATAAGGCTAGAAAAAAAGCCTTGAAAAAGATTAATGGAAATCTCATGGAACAATACAAGCGGTTATGGGACTATGCCGAGGAGTTAAGACTATTGAATGAGGGTTCTACAATTAAAATAACTTGTGATAGGGTAGTTGAGAATTCTCAACCTATATTTAGACGAATGTATATATATGCTTTAAAGCATGCAAGGAAGGATTTCTTAATGGATGTCGCCTATTCATAGGACTAGATGCATGCCACCTAAAGGGACCATGCCAAGGACATTTGATGACTGCAGTTGGAATAGATGGTAATGATGGCATATATCCTATTGCATGGGTTGTGGTGGAGGTGGAGACAAAAGACAGTTGGACATGGTTTCTTTCCCTCCTTCAAGATGATCTAGGAAATTTCCACTCCAAAGGATTTACTTTCATCTCAGAACAACAAAAGGTAGTCTATATATTTTTCTTTTTTTTGAAATTGCTCCATTCACCTAAATTGTTTGTTTGTACTGTTTATGGTTTCACGAAAAGTTGCACTTTTGGTCTCTCTAAATCATCATATGTTGTTTGTCTGTTTGTATTTCATGCACCTGAGTTATTTGTTTTTTGTTTAGGGTCTTGTTCCAACGTTCGACGATGTGTTCCCAAATGTCGACCACAGGTTTTGTGTGCGACATTTGTACAACAATTTTCAGAATCAATTCAAGGGCTTGGCTTTGAAAGATATGTTTTGGAATGCTGCAAGAGCCACTACGAAGCCTGAGTTTGACAAGATTATGACGGAAATTGGTAAGTTGGATGTTCGTGCTTACCAATATTTGAATGGTATAACAACAAAATATTGGTCTAAGCATTCTTTTTCGACACAAATCAAATGTGATCTTCTGTTGAACAATATGTCTGAATGCTTTAATGCCTATATTTTGCAAGCAAGGGATAAACCAATAATCAAAATGCTTGAGACAATTCGAAAACTTGTTATGTCTAGATTGTCAACGAAATATAAGGTTTATAGTAGTTTGAAAGGAGAGTTAGGGCCTAGAATGCATAAGAAATTGGATAAATGTAAGAGACAATCTAGAAATTGCATACCAAGATGGGCAGGGAACATGATGTTTGAGGTAGAGATGGGTATTTTCACAAAATAAGGTGGACTTGAATGAAAAAACTTGTAGTTGTAGATCATGGGATTTAACAGGCATACCTTGTGTTCATGCTATACAAAGTATATATTATCTTAAAAAAAAACCTGAGGAGTTTGTACACAAGTCTTACCATAAGCAGACATTGGTGAATGTTTACTCCTACTTCATCAAACCGGTCAATGGTCACCCTTTATGGCCAAGAACCACATTAGAACCGCTGCTACCACCTAACATTCGGAGGCCCCCTGGCAGGCTGAAGAGGCAAAGAAGAAGAGATGTTGATGAAGCTGCACCGTCACATAAGAAGCAACGCATTCAAGTTGTTACTAAGTGTAGTCGATGTAAAGGTATAAGACATAATGCTAGATCTTGTAGGGGGCCAATAACACGAAGTTCAGCAAGGCGTAGAAAAGATAGAACCTTCATGGGATTGAACATTCCTATTAATGTAAGTGTGACTTCACCTTGTGTTCATTCACCTTATTTTCATCCACCTTGTGTTCATTCACTACTTGTGTTTGTAGGAGATTGAAACTGGAGCTACTACCGACGAAATGACACTTGAAGATAATAACTTTGGTAACCAAGATAATAACTACGAAAACCAAATAATGTGAGGAAATCTATTCACTTTATCAGTTGATGCAACAAATGCAATTTTTAAAGCACGCTCTCAACTGCTCATCGAGTACTTACTATTTCTTGTCTCGTCTATATAGTACTCCTACAAAAGCATGAAAGGAAAAGCAGTACCTTTTTATCTAGAGCCAAATTCCTGGATGTAGATTTGTGCAATATGCTTTTGTAATATTGTATAAATGGAACGTTGTTGTTGCATTTCTCTAGCTGTAATTGCCATATAATACAAATGATACTTGCCAGTTGCTAGAAGTGAGAAACTGAAACAATTGAAGATCAAAAAGAAAAGGAGAGGAAATCTGAAGAAATTAATCAACAGCTTCCTGATCTTTGGGTGAAAATGAGACTTCATCCCTCTTTTTTTTTTTTTGCACGAAGTCAATATTCTGCTCAACCTGAAAGGTAAACAAAAAGGTCTAAGAACATGTAACGCATGTATAGAGTGCATCGATACCATCAATACCAACTTCCCACTAGAGACTCATTTCATAATCCTTAAAGGGAAAAGTAACAAAAATAAAATAATGGATATCTCTTCAGTAAACACAACAATTTGTGGCTACAAGAATTTCATGGCAGCAACAAGAGCAAATACCTCATGATCAGCACAAAAATGTCCCACTTTGGATTCACAATTCACAATTTACATCCACATTCATCATTATTCCACTGGTTCAGTAGCAAGCAAGTCCTCTGGTTCGACCATTGTGGCAACATCAGCGTCTTTTTGATGCAATTGTCTATCACAACCATTATTGAGATGTAGAGTTGTTGGAGTCGAATCACTTTGGACCGTGCAACGTCTTCACCTTGACATTTGATGTTGCCTCTGCCACCGCCTTTTTCCCTTCGTCGTCCTTTGACCGATGGAACTTTGGTTAAAACTATCACTGTATGTCCAGGTGGAGAAGCACTCTTGTCCTGTTGATTTTCTGTATTGTTATCACCATTAGCAGCACTCGAAGTCATGGTTGGTTTAGCTGAAATGACTGATTGTTTCCCTTTGAAGTGTTGGGTTTCTCCAATCATCTGCAACCTCGTCGGAATCCTTGCTGGTCAATTGTATCGCTCACCTTCTTCTTTGTCTGAGACCTTTAATTCGTTTTTTCAACGTAGATTTTCTGTTTCGATTTGTCGATGGAATCCTTGCCAATCAACCGAATCCTTCAATTTGCAAACTGTAATTTTAGGGTTTCAATTTTTTCACCCAATTTTTTAAGTCTCTAGCATAGTCATCAAGCCATGTAAGCAATCAGAAAGCACAGTAAGCTTTCCGTTTGCATTTAACGGTTCTGTTAGTGATAGAGACCTTTTAAACTTATTCTTATAAACTCAGGGACTAAAAAGGTCTATTTTGAAAACTCAGGGACCAAACACACCTAGTGTTGAAAACTCGGGGACTAAAAAGGTAATTTTCCCAAAATTTAAATATTCAACTTAATGATTAATTTGGTGTTAATATTCATTTATTATAAAAGTTTTATCTTTAAAAAACATATCGTTTTCTTCTAATCTTTAATTTTGTAGAAGACAAATATAGTTAAAAATTTTAATTTTTTTTTTCCAAAGATAAAACTTTAAATGAATCTAAGGAAAAAAAAAAGGTGTATACAAATATCTGGTGGTTGTATGATTAAAATGAAAATAATAATTATTTTTATTTATGTTTCAAAAAAGAATTAATATTGCCGAAAATGTACTCTCGATCAGGTCAGAGGTTCGAATCCACCCCTCTCAAATGTTGTACAAACAAAAAATCTTGGGGTTGGAAGTAGTGAAATTTTAGATTTTCAAAAAATCTAGGACCAATTGAGCATGACCAGAAGAATGGGGACTACTATCTTATATTTAGGGTTATATATAATATAAAATAGGTTTAAATCCTATTTTGGTCCCTAACCTTTAAGGATTATTCTATTTTGGTCCTTGAACTTTCAAAATGTTCGGTATAGTCCCTGAACTTTCAAGTTTATTCCATATTGGTCCCTAAACTTCTAAAATGTATATTTTAGTCCCTAAACTTTCAAAAAATGATTATTTTAGTCCTTACTTTTATTTCAATTTTAACAAATTAATGACATAGCTTTGAGTATGTGTATTAGATTGTTAATATGAGCATGATTTCAAGTCAAATAGATTAGAGACAAACATTAGGCAAAACAGATTTGAAGTATAAAAGTAAGAGTAATTGCGGTGGGTGGCAAATTAATTATCTATAATAGCAAATTTAGCACCAAGTAAAAAGAATTGCAAATATGGCAAAAAATTAGAATATTCCCATTTTACCCTTCTCTTTCTCTCCCTTCCCATTTAACCTTTCTTTCCTCATTTCTACGATTTCTTTTTTTTTTTTTTTTTTTTTTTTTTTTTTTTTGCATTTATGAGCCTTTCTTCCCTCATTTCTTGTGTATACGATTTATTCTTCTTCTTCTTTTTTTTTTTTTTTTTTTTTTTTTTGCATTTATGAGTCTTTCTTCCCTCATTTCTTGTGTATACGATTTCTTCTTCTTCTTTTTTCTTTTTTTTTTGCTTTCTTTTTCTTTTTTTTGTGCATTTATGAGTTGTTATGATTTTTTTTTCCTTTTTTTTCTTTTTTTTATTATGAGCTATTATGATTTCTTTTTTTCCCTCTGTTTTCGAATCACAAACCTTGTGGTTATCAGTAAAACTTTATGTCAATTGAGCTAAGCTCTTGTTGGCCTTATTTTGAATTCAAGAATGTCAAGAATACAAAAATAGCAATTTTGGTGAGTGTTTGTATAGGTATATCAAATTATATCACTGATATACTCCGGTTAATCGTAGTCTATCACTGACTATCACTGGTCGAAGTCTATCAGGGCTATAATTGATAGATAATGAAATACAAAGAATACAAGAATAACAATTTTATGGTGGTGGTCACGGAGCTTGTGTGCTAGTCTTTAAAAATTATATTGTTGATTGATAGTCGCTTGTTCGTAATGGTTATTTTTGGACTTTATGTTCTAATTACCACAAGAGACTTAATTTTTTTGTTCAATTTATGACTGTAGTATAATAATTTTGGATGAGTTTCTAATTACCGAGATGATTGCAATGCAAAGTACTTTACTGATAGATTTCAATTAAATTGATTTCTATCAGTAACAATCATTGGTAGACTTCAATTAATTGATAATTAACTGATTTCTATCCGAGATAGAAACTGATAGACTTCAATTAACTGCTATCCTCGATAGAAAATGATAGATTTGAATTAAACTAATTTCCATCAGTGATACAAGTCAATAGAACTTTAATTAAATTGATTTATGATAGAAACTGTTATCCGTGATAGAAACTAACAGTCTTGAATTAAATTGATTTCTATCAGTGACAGAAACTGATAACCTTGAATTAAACGGTTTTCTATTAGTGATTATCATTGATAGACTTAAATTAAACTGATGGATAGAAACTGATAGCCTTGAATTAAACTGAACTAATAGCCTTGAATTAAATTGTTTTCTATCAGCGACTATCACTGATAGGCTTGAATTAAACACGATTGTTGAAGGAGAAATTTTGGCCAATCACAAATTGCCACGTCATTAATATAAATTAATGATAAAATAAATTTGGGACCAGTTACACATTTACACGTGTGCCTAAATTAAATTAATAGACATTAAGATTCGGCAAATCAAAGAATGCCACTTGTCTATTAGTGATCCATCAGATAACATCAACCAAGTTCAATCAGATTATGCCACGTGGCAATTGGACCCAAGCCCAAGCCCATATGAGGTCCATCAAACTCTATAAATAGAGGAGGCCACCATTCATTCTGGGGGGATTGAGCCAGAGGCAGAGAGGGAAGAGTCCAGAGCATTCTCCCAAGATCCAGAGTCGTCAGAATCCAAAGAGTCCAGGGGATTCAGATTCGGAGATTCAGATCAGAGAACTCAGAGTCGAGAGAATTCTGCCAGAGTCCAGAGTCATCAAAAGTCAGAGAGTCTAGAGAATTCAGAAGATCCAAGATTCAGAATTCAACCAACTCAAGACTCAGAAGGTTTGAAGACTAGAAGACTCTAAGAAGAGATCAATAAGCCAATCGACCGATCAAGAAGATCAACAAGTCAGCAGGCCGATCATCCAAGAGGATCAACAAGCTAACAAGCCGATTCAACAAATCATCAAGCCAATCGACCGATCAAGAAGATCAACAAGTCAGCAGGTCGACCATCCAAGAAGAGATCAGCAAGCCAATCGACCGATCAAGAAGATCAACAAGTCAGCAGGCCGACCATCCAAGAAGAGATCAGCAAGCCAACCGACCGATCAAGAAGATCAACAAGTCAGTAGGCCGATCATCCAAGAAGAGATCAGCAAGCCAACCGACCGATCAAGAAGATCAACAAGTCAGTAGGCCGATCATCCAAGGAGATCAATAAGCCAACCGACCGATCAAGAAGATCAACAAGTCAGCAGGCCGATCATCCAAGAGATCAACAAGCCAACCGACCGATCAAGAAGATCAACAAGTCAGTAGGTCGATCATCCAAGAAGAGATCAGTAAGCCAACCGACCGATCAAGAAGATCAACAAGTCAGTAGGCCGATCATCCAAGGAGATCAATAAGCCAACCGACCGATCAAGAAGATCAACAAGTCAGCAGGTCGATCATCCAAGAGATCAACAAGCCAATCGATCGATCAAGAAGATCAACAAGTCAACAGGTCGATCATCCAAGAGGATCAACAAGCCAACCGATCGAACAGATCATCAAGCCAACAGGCCGATCCAAGAGATCATCAAGTTAGCAAGCCGATCATCCAAGAGGATCAACAAGCTAACAAGCCGATCCAACAGATCATCAAGCCAACAGGCCGATCCAAGAGATCATCAAGTCAGCAGGTCGATCATCCAAGAGGATCAACAAGCTAACAAGTCGATCCAAGAGATCATCAACCTAGCAGGACGATCATCCAAGAAACTCAACAAACGAGCCCAAGAAGATCAACAAGCTAGAGACCAAAGTTTATATGTTTAAGAGAGAGAATCAGAGGATTAAAGTTAGAGATTGTACACCCACACACATATTACATTAATACAAATATATTATTTATTCCACGTGTCTCCATCTCCGAAGTTACGTGTGAACACACGATAAAAACTTATAGATTATGATCATCAAAGTCTATCAGTGATACACACTGATAGACTTAGTGTCTATCACTAATAGACTCTGATTAATTTAAACTTATCATCAAAGTCTATCAGTAGTTATCATTGATAGACTCCGATTAATCGAAGTCTATCAGTGACTATCAATAATAGGGACTGATAGACTATTGGAGATACTAAGGGTATTTTCGTAATTTAACGTATTTTTTGCTATTTCCGCAAAAAAATTTATTTTTTTTGCTATTTTTGCAATTCTTTTGCCGGTTTTTGCTATCTGTGCAAAGCCCCCTAAAAGTAATATATAACAAGGACCAGAATGATTATTTCTTAAAAGTATAAGGACTAAAATAGACATTTTGAAAGTTCAGGGACTATAATAGAACAAATTTGAAAGTTCAAGGACCAAAATGAACGTTTTGAAAGTATAAGAACATAAATAGAACAAACTTAAAAGTTTAGAGACTAAAATGAGATTTAAACCTATAAAATTATAAAACTACCCTACCCTATCAATTTAGAGCCGCCACACGGTCATCTAATTGATTTATTATTATTATTATTATTATTTTTTTTTTTTTTTTGAGAAGACACGGTCATCTAATTGATATTTTGTAAACTTTGTAAATTTGTATGTTAAGAATATCCGAATATATTTGAGTAAATCAAAAGGGATTTGCGTTTATGGAATGGAGAATAATATTATACAAAGCAAGATCCCAATAAACACGAATTTGGGAATTTCTCCAACTCAATTTTTGGTAAAAACGAAAATATTGAGAATCTCAAAGGTGTAATATATTTCGTACCACCGTTATTATTTCTTTTCCTTTTTAAATATACACACATATATATATATATCAATATAGTCTCCTTCTAGGTTTAGCCCTTCTATGTCAGCGGTTGAAGAAAGCTTTGAGTTTGGTGGCGCATCCAAAAGTCCAAACCAACACAACTGGTAATTTGTTTCTTTTGCAATTTCGTATGGATTAATTTGCAGAGGCATTTATTAAAATGTCTTTGGGGTTTTGATTGCAGCCTTCAAAATTAAAGAATTTGTTTAGCATCCATATGCATGGCTCCCAAACACCATTCAAGAATGTTGGATTTTGACTCCAATGAAGACAAATCCGACACAGAGTACAAAATAGAGTTGGAAAGTAGTGATGATGAAGAATCATCAGATTCCTACGAATGCAGAAAAAGAAGAAAAAAGAGATCAGGATTACTATTCCAATGGGAGGAAGACGATGAAATCACTGTGTTGAAAGAGCTCTACGAATTCTCAGGAAACAACGCCTCGTATTCAAAGCCATTTTACGACTATGTCAAGAATAGACTGAGGAAGAGGCAGCTGCAAGTGTCCATCAATCAACTGAGGATCAAAATTGATGGATTCAAAAAGGAGTATTTGGAGAAAAAGGAGTATTTGAAAGAGAATGCGGCTTTCAAATTCTCAGAGGCTCATGAATTTCAAGTCTTTATGCTGTCCAAGAGAATATGGGGAGCTGATCAGAAAAACAAGGATGGGAGTGGATCAATGAAGAATGTAAAGGGATTGGTTGAGTATCTTCAAGAGATGGAGATTGATATCAGTTGTTTGATGCCTTCATGTTTGGAATATCTTAAGAAAGAGTGGCAACTTCAATTGCTTATGTACATTCACCTTTTGTCCATCAAGTCCAAGTTTGATGCTAAGTTTAGGCAACTATTGATGTTTAACAAAGTATCTCAGTGAAGCTTTGCAAACTAAAGTCCTTGGAAAATTCAACAAAAAATAAAAATAAAATCTGCCTACATCCGGATGGATATTTTTCATATCTTCTTCTACTTCTCTCCTTTTAAAGTCAATGAATTTTGTGCCAAAATCTACCCTTTTATGCATTTGTGTTTTCGAAATGGTCTGAAAAAATTGAATGAATATTTTAAAAGTTAGAAAAATTAGGGTAAATTAGAAACGTGATGCTAATATGAAAAGACTATATAAAGTAACAGAGTGTTGAGGATCCCACATCGGAAAGATTGGTGGAGACCTCACAATATATAAGCTACAAGGGTCACTCCACCCATTACCATTTAATACCGGAGAGGAGATGTGACATAAAAATGAGGAGAAAGTAAGTTTTGAAGAAAGAACGATAAAGAAATCATTGGAATTTGTCTCAATTAAGTGGGATTGATCAAAGATTGTTGTCGATATACATCTACATCACACTCTTTTAAATTCTATGCAGTTCGAGCATAATGTGATCTGATTGCGTCCGTAACTTTATCCATTTCAACCCATAGCACCATAAATCAAATTCAATACCTATGTAGCTCTTTTCTAAGTGCCTTTAGTATAGGAAACTAAGGCCCCGTTCGATAACGTTCTCCAATAATAATAAATCTACATTCTCAAAAAAGGAGAAACTAGTTTTAGTTATTCCCAAAAGTTCTATACAAGTTTTGGGAGTGTTTCTAAAAAATGAGAAACAAGAAACATACGGGAACGTTACCAAACGGACCCTAAGTAACCAAACACATATGTCTATGACTAATTCAACTTAGAAGTAACATGCAATTCCTAGACTCTATAGGCTTTGTGTCTAGGGTTAAAGACAAAGGTCCTATATCTAGGCTCCTTTCGTATATTGCCTTTATGAAAACCGTGTTTGGCCTAATCCTTTCAATATTGAACTTCACACATTGTATGTTAATCGAAGTGATTAAGTTAGGTTAACAATGAAACTTAAACACAATATAAGAGCAAACGATGCTAAACGTTGAGTAAAGTTGCATAATTACAAGGTGAGACTTTTTTCTTACTTAGGAGGATATCCACATTCTTTGAATCTCCATCTAGGTATCTAGATCATAAATTTTAAATAAAAATACTTGAAGATAAAATAAGAACAAAAATAAGAAAAATGCTAGAGAACTTCATAATATCAAGGAATAGAATTACACAACGGTTTGAATGAAATACATCAACTATAAGGAACAAAATACAATAACTTCGATTTAAAGAAAAACAAAAATTTATCATTGATTCAATCCCCTTTTGAGATTGGACCGAGTATTTACACTTTTTCTTTCAAAATAAGATTGTTGTCTTTGGGTGATTTGGCCCTAAAATATGTGATTGAAGAGGATTGAATGGGTTTGATTTGCAGATCTGTCGATCCCGAGAATCTCGCTTATCTATCAAACTGCCTAATTACGATCACAACTTGAAAAAAAATTGGACGCAAACTTAACTTTTTCCAAGTGCATTATTCTTGAGCTCTGGTTGATTTGCGCCCACACCTTGACCACAACTGAGTGGTTTTTTTAGCCTCTACACGAAATATAAATAATTTGTTTTTTTTCATAAAATTGTTTTTTTACACCATTTTATTAATTTGTGATTCATAACACATGCTTGACTAGCTTTTATCTAAATTTCCCCTAAATGACCTGATTCCTCTTGTTAAGTAACAAATATTAGAGAGGAAATAAACCCATCTTATTCCTGAATGATGAAATCCTCTCATATAAATAGTGGATTAGGGATTAGTTACAAACTGACTTTACATAACTGAATGTAATAATGATGTAACTAATATTTGACTAAAATACAAGTATATGTAATATGTAATATGTAATATGTAATATGTAATATGCCCCCTCAAGATGGACTGTGGATGTTTGTAACACCCATCTTGACCATGAGAAAGTGAAGTGATGACCCCAACGGTTTCGTGAACATATCTGCGAGCTGCAAATGAGATCGAATCGACAGAAGTTTTAGGAGACCTTTCTCAATCTTGTCACGAACAAAATGATAGTCGATTTCTATGTGTTTGGTCCGCTCATGGAATGTGGGATTCGAGGCAATGGATATTGTTGCTTGGTTGTCACAATAGACAAGTGCTGGAGCAGGACAAGGGATGCAAAGATCTGCTAGGAGTTGCGACAACCAAGTGATTTCACTGGATACAGCAGCTAATGCCCGGTATTCAGCTTCAGCTGAGGAGCGAGATACCGTTTGCTGCTTTTTGGTTTTCCATGAGACAAGGGAATCTCCTAGGAAGATGCAAAACCCGGTAACTGAACGCCTGGTATCCAAGCAAGAGCCCCAGTCAGAGTCCACGAAAGCTTTGAGCTGAAAGTTTCATGATGCTTTTAACAAAATACCCTGTCCTGTTGTCCCTTTTAGATACCGAAGGAGATGGTTGGCAGCTGCAAGGTGAGGTGATAATGGTCGTGATATAAACTGACTAAGTTTGTGTACTGCAAAGCAAATATCAGGTCTGGATATTTGGAGATAAAGAAGGCGGCCAATGAGGCGCCTATAATGAGAAGCGTCCTCGTTTTGCAATGGAGTACCAGACGAGGCAGAGAGGCGAAGATTGGGAACCATTGGGCAAGTGGCTGGTTTTGATGCTAGAACACCACAATCTTCTAAGATTTGGAGGCAGTATTTTCGTTGGGACAAATAAATCCCGTGTGATGACCTTGATAGTTCTAGACCGAGGAAGTATTTTGCACTTCCAAGATCCTTCAGCATGAAATTAGATCGTAAAAGATCCTTCACAGAGCTGATTAATGTAGGAGAAGGGCCAGTGATCAGTATGTCATCAACATACACTAGTAGAGCTATGAAGTTAGATCCTTTTCCCTTAGTAAACAGAGAGTAATCGGCTTTCGACTGTGTGAATCCGTTAGCCAACAAGACCGATGAGAACTTGAAAAACCACTGTCTAGATGCCTGTCTAAGACCATAGATTGACTTGTTCAATTTGCACGCCAAAGGGACCTTAGAATCAACCTTTAAATCATTGTAGTATCCCAGAGGTAGTGCCATATAAACTTCTTCAAAGAGCTCTCCATTCAAGAAGGCGTTGTTGACGTCCATTTGGGCAATTGGCCAATCAATTATAAGAAGCTACAAGGGTCAATAAGATCTTGACAGTGGAAATCTTTGCAACTGGGGAAAAGGTATCAATGAAATCGATGCCCTCCTGCTGGCTATACCCCTTTGCGACCAAGCGGGCTTTATAACGATCAATGCTGCCATCGGCTTTGTATTTGATTCTATAAAGCCATTTACAACCGACTGAGTGTTTGCCAGGAGGTAATGGGACGATGGTCCAAGTAGAAGTCTGCTCCATGGCATGTATCTCAGCATCCATAACTTCCCTCCACTCTTTAGATTTAACTACCTGATGAAAGAAGGTCGACTCATGATCAGTAGAAATGTTAAGAATATAATTTTTGTGGTTAGGAGATAATCTGTCATATGACAGGTAACAATTAATGGGGTAGGTTGGCTGTTTCGAAGGCAGTGAATGCTCTGTGGTATTACAGTGGTAAGCTTGGAGAAAACTTGGTTTGTGATGCTGTCGAGTGGATCGTCTAAGAGGGGCAACAACAGGTAAGACATTAGGGGCAGCAGCAGACGTTGATTCATCAAGAGCAGCAGCGGCAGGTGGTTCAGATGTGTTCATTTCAGGCACATCATCAGAATGAACGTTACAAGGGATCTCATCAGTCTGCGAGATATCAGTTGAGACTCTAGGTGAAGAAGGATTAGTATACATCAAGGAGGTCTCAAGATTTCCAGATATAATGGGGTCTATAATCGGCATAGGTAGAACATGACTTGAAAATAAGTCAGATACATCAGTGTCAGTGAGCATATGTTGATCATGAAATGGAAAGGAATCCTAAAAAAACACAACATCCCTGGATATAATGACTTGTCTCTTAATGATGTCATAGAGACGATAGCCCTTCACACCTGGTGGATATCCAATAAAGACACACAAAGAGGCTCGAGGGTCAAATTTTGACCTATTTACTGTTAGTGTGGATGCACAGCATAAGCATCCAAAAACTCTCATAGTAGAGTAGTCTACTTCTCTATCAAACAGTAGTTGAAATGGAGTTTTATTTCCCAACAAAGGGGTTGGAACTCTATTAATGATGTAAGAAGCACTAAGAATGCAATCCCCCCAAAATCTTAATGGCACGCTAGACTGAAAGAATAACGCACGGGCAACATTAAGCAGGTGTTGGTGTTTTCTCTCAGCTACGGAGTTCTGTTGGGACCTTTCACCGCAGGAAAATTGGTGTATAGTACCACTAGACTCAAAAAAATCCTTGAACCGAAGTTCTGGAGCATTATCAGATCGGAACACTTTTATTGTCTTACTGAACTGCGTTTGTATCATGCGAAAGCAAGTAGGTACAACATTTAAAGCATCCGATTTAGTACGCAACATGTAAGTCCAGGTGTATCTTGAGAAATCATCAATAAGTGTAAGAAAAAATTTATAACCAGCATATGTGGGGGTCTTGAATGGGCCCCAAATATCACAATGCACAATGTCAAAGGTTGCTGATGCAACATGATTATGTGATGCAAAGGACAATCTACGCTGTTTAGCTAGTGGGCAAATGTGACAGGGGTTGCAGGTATTAGAAGAATTCGAAAATAACAATGTATTCTTCAGTAATAGCAATCGTTGAGTAGAAGTATGCCCAAGTCTATGATGCCATGTACTGATATCAACAGAACAAATAGGAGTAAGAGACAGCTTATCTGGAGGTTGTAATAAGTATAAACCATTTGAGGACTCAGCCTTGCCAATCGTCATCGATCGACATTTGTCCTGTATCGTGCGAGAAGATCCAGAGAAGTTAATTTCTAAATTCGGGTCAGTCAACAAACAACTTACTGACAGCAGATTATAGGTGAACTTTGGCACAAAAAAAACATCCTTGAGTGTAAGACAATCTGATATTTGAATGTCTCCAATGAAATCAACAGACATACGAAAGCCAGTGGGGAGAACAACAGTAACACCATCTACTTTGCGCCAGTTATGAAAAGAAGCATGATGATGACTTATATGCCTAGATGCACCAGAATCTAGGATCCAATCACCAGATATATGAGGAGACCTAATAGAGCAATTACCTGCAGTGTGTGTTGTAGAAGCGGCTGCAGTGATTGTCTCAGTCTTGGCCGATTGGAGATGAGAACTCAATAGGTCCATCAACTAGGAGTATTGAGTCGAGTTGAGACTGGAGAAGAAATGGCCCTGAGGTTGAGCAACAACGTTTGCATCCACGACCTTTGGAACAGGAGCCTCATTGACAGAATTGTTCGAGTTTCTGAATTTATAACCCGGTGGGTATCTGTGGATCTTGTAACATTTGTCAATGGTATGGCCCTTGATATTGCAGTGGGAGCAATAGGGACGCTGATTTTCTTTTCTCCGAAAACGATCATTGCCTTGTTTCTTAGAGGCTTCAGCAGCTAAGAGAGCAACATTATCGGGTGCAACAACTGTATTGGATACAGAAGATGTATTGATGGATCTTTGGTGTTCTTCTTGGATAATCAGAGAGAACACGCTCGTGATTGAAGATATGGGCTTCATCAGTAGGATCTGAGCACGGACTGTTGCATAAGAATCGCTGAGTCCCATCAGAAAGATCATGACAAACTCATAATCCATATGTTCGATGAATGGCTTGACTCCTCCACAGGTGCACTCATGGATTGGCCGATAATCACATAATTCTTGCCAAATTGTCTTCAACTTGGTGTAATACGCCTCCACAGACATATCTCCCTGATTTGAGGTGACCAATTCCTTTCGTAATTGGTAGATATGTGGACCATTGCTCTGTTTGAACCTAGAATAGAGTTCATCCCAGACAGCTTTAGCAGAGCCCGTGTAGTTGATGCTTTCAGAGATTTCTTTCGACACAGAATTCAGAATCCACGAGGTGGTTATGTCATTATTGCATTTCCAAGATGTGGATTTCCTTCCTTCAGGTTTCTTGATTGATCCATCGATGAATCCCTCTTTATTTTTTCCAGAAAGTGCGATGAGCATCGCCTTGCGCCAAGAATTGTAGTTGCTTGCTCCGATTAAGGGTTGCGTAACAAGAATTGTTGATGAACTGTAGGAGTGGTGAAGATGGAAAGGATTGAGCTGCGCATCGATTGCTGAAGAATCATCGCCGGAAGAAACCTTGTCAGCCATGGATCAAGGAAAAGCGATGAGGCAAGAAGATGCGCGAAAAAAAATAAACTCGCTCTGATACCATAACAAATATTAGAGAGGAAATAAACCCATCTTATTCCTAAATGATGAAATCCTCTCATATAAATAGTGGTTGAGGGATTAGTTACAAACTGACTTTACATAACTGAATGTAATAATGATGTAACTAATCTTTAACTAAAATACAAGTATATGTAATATGTAATATGTAATATTAAGTACTTACTCTCTAAACAATAAATCTAGATTTTAGGATCAAATTGTTGGGTTTTATGTCCTAAAACTCGTCGATAGTGAATGTAAACTTGTATACTTGTTCAATAAAATGTTATTGAGGTTTCTGCAATAAAGTGTTATTATTATTTTAAGTCTAGAATTGCACAATGTGACCCAAATCCAATAAACTAAGATCCAATGTTGTTTAATTGAAACTTGAATAAGTATGTGTGGACATACAGAGATCAACGTTCAAGTAACAACAAAAAAGGTCTATAGTATAGGAATAAGGTTGGGTACCTTATCCTGGTAACACTATGTGATACGATCTGCTTTATATACAATACAGACGCATTGATCCAAAGCGTCCATGTAGTAGACATGCGAGCGGGGGTATCCTATGCAATGAGTTTGCATAAGACCGGACCACAAAATAGTAAAAAGTGATATAACGACGTTGGCTAGTTAGGTTTCTATTTCAATAGAATGACCTAGGTAACTCGATCTTAATCCTGAGTGTGTCATGAACTTTTTTTCACGAGGAATTGTCCTTTGATTTGGTATGAGTGAGAGAGACCAAATTTTCCGACTCAATAAGCCTACCATTTTGGGGACAAGACCGAGTGGGGGATTGGAGACATGACAACACAAGATGAAATTCACTCATTCCCACTTCTAGGAGAAGTAGATGAGTGTTCCCTTGAGTGGTGATTTTGGGTATTGAATAAAGAGATCTCGCCCTCTCACTGGCTCGAGAGGGACTTTTTATTTATTGGTTGAACCATAAACAAGTTGTTCATTAGAGGAGCATTAGTACTTAAGAAAACAAAGATAACTCAGGGGTACAACGATATTTGACCCAGTTGTAGTTACGAACACTCGTGAAGGATTGATTTACCAGTATTGGTCTATATCCATGGACACATAAATATTCTACAGTGAGAAGAGTGCAGTTATGAGTCTTTAGTGGAGTGACCCACAATTAATGAATATTGGTTAACCTGATTAATGAGTTTAGTCAGTTAATCTCATATCATTGGAGCTTCTGATTTTGTAGGTCCATTAAGTCCCTTGCTAGCTCGTAAAGAGTTATTAGAAACAATTAATCTTAAAATGAATTTGAATAGTTCAAATTCATCATGTGAATTAAGTTAATTTTATGAAATACAATTAATATAATGTATGGTGATGCATTATAATATAAAGTTTAATTTGAGATTAAACTTTAATAATTGAGATAATAATATATTTGAAAGAGTTCAAATATATTATTCTCTCAATTAATTAATTATTCAATTTAGTTCGATTAATATTTAATTAGTGAATAAATTAATTAATTATTCAATTTAGTTCGATTAATTGTGATTTAATTAAACTATAGTATATGACAGAAATATTAGAATATGATTATAATGTGTAATTAGTTAAATATGGGTAAAATTTAATTAATCATAAAATTAATTAATTTTTTGAATTAATTAATTGCTAAATTTAATTTAGTTAAATATGATTTAATTAAATTACATCTATAGATTAGTTTTAACATGAATTAGATTCATATTTCAACTATAGATTAAAACAGAGATATACATTTGAATATGATTCAAATGTCGGGTTGATTAAATATGTGATATTTAATGAATTATTGAATTAATTAATTTGTTAGTTTAATTAAGGGGGCTTTGCACATATAGCAAAAATCGGGAAAAAAATTGCAAAATTAGCAAAAAAATAAAATTATTTGCGGAAATAGCAAAAAATACGTTAAATTACGAAAATACCCTTAGTATCTCCAATAGTCTATCAGTCCCTATTATTGATAGTCACTGATAGACTTTGAGTAATCGGAGTCTATCAGTGATAAATACTGATAGACTTTGATGATAAGGTTCAATTAATCGGAGTCTATTAGTGATAGACACTGATAGTCTTTGATTAATCGAAGTCTATCAGTGTGTATCACCGATAGACTCTGATAATTATAATCTATAAGTTTTTATCGTGTTTAATTCAAGCCTATCAGTGATAGCCACTGATAGAAAACAATTTAATTCAAGGCTATTAGTTCAGTTTAATTCAAGGCTATCAATTTCTATCCATCAGTTTAATTAAAGTCTATCAGTGATAATCACTAATAGAAAACCGTTAAATTTGAGGTTATCAGTTTCTTTCACTGATAGAAATCAATTCAATTCAAGACTATTAGTTTCTATCTCCGATATAAACCAATTTAATTGAAGTTTATCGGTTTCTATCAGAAATTAATTTAATTGAAGTTTATTGACTTGTATCACTGATAGAAATTAGCTTAATTCAAATCTATCATTTTCTATCGAGGATAAAAATTAGTTAATTGAAGTCTATCAGTTTCTATCCCTGATAGAAATCAGTTAATTATCAATTAATTGAAGTCTACCAATGATTGTTACTGATAGAAATCAATTTAATTGAAATCTATCAGTAAATTACTTTCCATTGCAATTCATCTCGGTAATTAGAAACTCATCCAAAATTATTATACTACAATCATAAATTGAACAAAAATTTTAAGTCTCTTGTGGTAATTAGAACTAAAATCCAAAAATAATCATTACGAACAAGCGACTCTTGATCAACAATATAATTTTTAAAGCCTAGCACACAAGCTCCGTGACCACCACCATAAAATTGCTATTCTTGTATTCTTTGTATTTCATTATCTATCAATTATAACCCTAATAGACTTCGACCAGTGATAGTCAGTGATAGACTTCGACCAATGATAGTCAGTGATAGACTACGATTAACTGGAGTATATCAGTGATATACTTTGATATACCTATACAAACACTCACCAAAATTGTTATTTTTGTATTCTTGGCATTCTTGAATTAAAAAGAAGGCCAACAAGAGCTTAGCTCAATTGGCATAAAGTTGTACTGATAACCACTAGGTCCGTGGTTCGAAATAAAAAGAAGAATAAAAAGAGGAAGAAACAATCATAACAATACCATGTGGGAAGAAGAATAAAAAGCAAATCAAATCAAAAAAGAAAAAGAAAATGCACAACCTAATAAACTGCACAGAAGAGGGAAAAAAACATATTAATCACACAAGAACTCCACCCTCATAAATGCACAAAAAATAAAAATAAAAAAAAAGAAAAGAAGAAATCGTAATAGCTCATTATAAAAAACAGAAAAAAAAGAAATCATAACAGTTCATAAATGAAAAAAAGAAGAAGAAGAAAGCAAAAAAAAAAAAAAAAAAAAAAGAAAAGAAAAAAAAAGAAGAAATCGTATACACAAGAAAGAGTAAATGGGAAGGGAGAGGAAGAGAAGGGTAAAATGAGAATATTCTAATTTTTTTGCCATATTTGCAATTCTTTTTACTTGGTGCTAAATTTGCTATTATAGATAATTAATTTGTCACCCACTGCAATTACTCTTTAATTAATTTAATTAAATTGGATTTAATTAAACATTAATTGAAATGATATATTATGTGAGGGCAATGCATTTAAATGCACATGTGCTTAATTAATTAGTTTTTAATTAAGTTGGTTATTATAACCTCCCTCACACATCTGTTTTGGGGTTGGTTATTTGATCTCCTCTCCTCATGCCAGATGTTGGAACTCACGTCTCCCTCTCTGTTGTTGTAGCCTCTCTCATCTCTCAAATTCTCTCAACCTATAAAAGTTACAAAGAACATTCCATCTCTGTTTTTCTTTCCCAAAATCAAGATCAAGTAGTCCCACCACTACGTTCCTAATATCAGAGCCATAAAGGCCATTTGGTGGTTGGAGAGGAAAATACCTTTTTGGAATAAATTGAAGAAGGGTCTTCAAGGGTAAGTGTTACCAATTTCTCTCTATTAGATGTAGATCTAATTTTTCGAATGCTTAGCCTAGTTGATGTATGGAATGGTGTTTTTGTCCAATGTACTAGTATTTTAGGGAAAACTAAATTAACTACGAATCAGTCTAATATGCTTCCGCTAGGAATTAGAGAATTCCAATCCTTCACAAATAACCTACCAAAATAAAAGTTTAAATCGAAAATTAGGAATACAAACAGACTCATCAAGAAGAAGTTTACTCCGATACCGATCGCGAGCATAACTAGCTATTTTTCCCTATCATTTTAGTTAGTCTTTGAGATTAAATTAGTCAAAATTATGCATTTTAATTTTCTATTTGTAGGAATCAATTATTGGAGCTAAAACAAGAAAATGGAGTTTATCGGGTGTTCGGGATGCTAAAAGAAGCCAAAGAAACAAAAATGAATCAATTTGGAGGCTTGACAAAGTGGGCAAAACCGAGAGCTAGTGTCGAGACGCTGATCTTGTGGCGTTTCGACGCTAGAACATTCCTAAACTAATCAAGGCAGCAACAGAGGCAACGTCTCAACGCTGCCCCTTAGCGTCTCGACGCTGCGATTATTTTTCTTATACAGAATAGGCGGCAAGGTGACAGCGTCGCGACGCTGCCCATAGTGTCTCGCCGCTATCAACAGATTTGCTATGGCCAAGGGGAGTTCATTTGATGCAATTTTAGCCCTAAATTCGACTAAAGACCTTTTGTGAGGCTGAAACAAGGGAGAGGAGGAGGATTCAAGGCTTGGCTCGTGGAGATCGTGATGGAGACGTGCGGTTTTGGCGACAATAGTGTTTTATCTCTTTTCTCTCCTTACTTTAATTGTTTTAATGGTTGTTTTAGACTTAGTTTACATCGTAACACCGTGTATGAGTAGCTAAGTTCTTTATCTTAGGGATTGATTTAGCCCTTTGGCCATTGTTGAATTATTTTATGGATGCTTATTGTTTTTTAATCATTTATGCAATTTATGCCCTTAATGCTTTTAATTCCCTAGCCATGAGTTAATCGGTGTTATCTCTAATTCTTTCTCGCGAGAGGGGACTTAGTTTAGATTATTGAATTGTATAATAATCCAAAAATCAGGAGATCTAGGATGGTTGTAGAAATTTCTAATAGGATTTAATTACAACCATGCATGTGAATGAATCTAGATAGGGATATCGAGTTGATCATATGTGTAAGAATTCTTTATGTTTGGGAGAGATAAATATGAGTTTATAAAATCTTAGATTTATGAGTCATTGCATGTCATAAATCCATTAATTAATTCACAATCCCAATCGGTGAAATCAATTCCCTAAGAATTTGTCATCATTTGAATTCCATAATTTTCAGCTTTTGCGTCTTGTTTCATTCATTTTCATTAAGTTTTGATTCGTAGATAAAATTGGACATAAGTATTTGCGGTAATTAATTTGATTAGAAACCCAATCTAGAGGACGACACTCGTTTTATACGAAAACACTATATTATTACTTGACCCGTACACTTGCGGTAAGCAAATCGCACATCAGTTACAGCTTGATATGTTTAACAAAACTTGCTTCAGATGACTTGCTGGTGTTGATTTGGTTTTCAATAGTCTCTTAGTGCATCACATTTGAATAAGGGAGGTTGTGAATAGGAGACTAAATGTTATGAGCTTCGTGATAGTAGAGGTATGACATCACATTCTCAAAGAAAGAATTGTTATTGATTACCAGATTATGGCCCTTCTCTAGTAGTGTGGTTCAAAAGGAGGTATCGTACATACGTCTTTAAATCAATCACAAAACTCGATTCTAAAGTCGAACAAGAATGGGTGATCTAAATTCGAGGTCAAAAGAGCATGGGTAAATACCTAAAGCTTACCGAAAGAGTCCAAACACGCTGAAACAGACCTTACACCAGCTTAATTGTGACCGAAATGCGAGTGAGAGAGGAGGAGATCGACTTCTACGTCACGGGTCCTGATCGGTTGTCAGTATGCCAATTAATTAATACAGAATTTATCGCAGATATGTATTAATCCAAGTATAAATTAACACAATCAAGTAGTACCTAGTGAGTTCTAGGGTTGAATCCACAGGGAATGGTGATTAAAAGTCTTTAATAACTTACTGATTTAAACTCTAGGACGCGTGGTATTATGAAAATTTAAAGAAAAGATTTGATTGAGATGAATATTAAGGAAATGCAGAAAAATAAAACTTGCGCGGAGAGTTAAGAGAAGTAATCAATGATAATACTATCAAGGCTGTTGCGGTAGCAACCTCATGCGTTTATAAGTACCCTTGTAGCGCATACCATGACTAATTGATCCATTAATGCCTAAGTGAGAAAAAATCATAAGATTCCCTTCCGATACTACTTATGCGTTTGGCGTAGAACTAACAACTGTTTTGTTTAATTAGTTCATGCATAGGCTTAGTTCTCTAACAACTTACAAGAGACTGCGTTAGTCCTAACATAGTCAAAGCTCATTCATGCACTATCTTATAGTGGTAGTATTTTGTTTAATGCTACCAAGACTACATGCAATGCGCTAGCTTGCTCTACTAAGATATTTCCACATGCATTACCTGTCAAGGATTTATCATGTTGCTACCACATCCGGCTGGCCAAGAGGGAGTTAGTAATGAAAATAATATCGCATCTAAGTAGAAGGCATTAACTTATCATTGAACCAAAGTAAACTTGGCATGGGTACCTGCGCTAAGCCTTGAAAAAGAAAATTAGTCCATGGAGGCAAAGGGATACACTATGTAATACATCTTTTTACGAATACAAGTCTACCCTCTGCAATGACCTACTGTGATTTCTCTTTCTCCTTGCTTTCTGGTCCTTTTTCTCTCCTCCGTTCTCCCCGTTCTCTTTGGCAGGTGGATGCTTCTTATAGGCAGAGGAAGCTGACTTCTCCAAGGAATTGGCAAACGTGCCCCAGTTATCTTCCGCCAGCTGGTACATCAGCTATGTGTCAACACGATATTTTCATCCATCTTTCCTTTCACGAGCGTTTTGGGATTTGCACCTGCGCTGAAGAAAACTTGGGCAACAAAAAACTGCATTTTTAATGCATTAGCGCCTTACATTCTTATAATTTTTTACCGCATCTATAAATATAGCCTCCCACAGGAAACCATCACATTTTCCTTCCTTACTGCGTTGCAACAATGCATCAATATATCTTTTCGCCTCATTTTAGCCTAAGTTTAAAGAAGAAATAACTTTCTTTTTGCAAGTTATCAGGTCCACAACACGAGTGAAGGAGAAAACCCAAGCCTTATGTTTGCTAGCCAACGCACGAAAAGACGAGATGAACTCGCAGGCAGCATCTCGGTCTTGCTACTCGCGGAAAGAAAAATGGCGGCAGGGGAAGGAGACGACGCGAGCTTGTTGTTGTCAGTGAAAGAAGCAAAGGAGAGAGAGAGAGTGCGCGGTCATGGGTCTTGCTGGTCGGAAGAAGAGATCGAGAGAGAGACAAGTGCTAACGGCGGAAAGAAGAATCGAAGGGGGGGGGGTCTGCGCTACTCACGAACAAGAGAGGGAAAGAGAAGAAAAGAGGATTTTAGGGCTTTCTTCTTTTATTTCTTTCTTTATTTCCTTTTCTTTTCTTAAATACACTCTAATATAAGAGAACCCAATTTAATTAGGAATTAGATTTTATCTACAATTTAATTTTAAAAACCCAAACTTAACTCCTAAAATATTTGGGAAAGAAAATAACCCAATTTATTAAGGATTTGGAACTTTTGAAATTTGAAATAAATCTCGAATATTAAACCTCCAAACTTTAGAAAATTAAAGATTTAATTAAGAATCTCTTTTCCCAAAATTTTAGAAATTTAATTTAGCGACCAAAGGCTTATGCTTAAATTCTAATTTTTCAAATCAGAATAAAAACGCTCGATAAATCCCAAAATGGCTCGATTTCGAAATGTGGGGCATTACACTCAGGGACCGAAATGAAACCTAACCCAAACCTTAGGAACCAAATGTGTATTTTCTCCAAAAATTAATTAGTAAATAAAAACAATTACAAACATGATCTTTTCTCTCACTCTTGCCACTCTCACTTTGGCTACACTCACTCTCACTATGTCGTTCTCACTACTTTAGCTCTAGATATAGCTCTGGCTCTAGTGCAAACTTTAGTTCTAGCACTCGAGATTTTCGTTCTAGCTCCTCCACATCTCACTCTCAATATAGTTCTCTAAACACAGCTCTTGCTTAGGAGCGATCTAAATCATTGTTTCCCTCCATTTCATCTCTAGCTCTTGCTTTATCTTTCCCTCTCTATCACGTCGAGTAACATAATGCGATCACACTTTTGATCTTCAATAAATCTTCTTATAAAATTTATAAATTTTCGATAAGGAAAATGAAAAAAAAAAATCTTATCCATCTTATTCTTAGCAATCGAACGCAAAATAAGTGAATGTTAGTGGTTCGAAGATAATGAAAAATAATTTCTCTTGATGCCAAAATCAGGGCAAGAAAACTCACCTGAAATTCACGTGAAAACAACAATGAATTTATTTGAAAGGCAAAGACGTGACTTGAAAAATAAAAGAACTACACACTGATGCGATGCTTGCCACACCAACTCCAATGCTTAAGTCAGTTTGGAGATTATGAATGTAGCAAGTAAAAATTAGAAAGAGTAAATATCTAGTTCAGTCCCCATACCTTGGGGTTAGCCTCTTCTATTTATAGTTGATCTAGGGTTTTCCCCTTTCTTTTAGGGGAGGGAATAGGAATAGAGATTGACCGAAGTCCAAAGAGTCTCCTTGGACTTGTTTCTACTCTGGGCTCTTGTCATTTCGACTTTCTTAAATTAGGTCCAAATTCACTCATAACATTAAGCCTCCACTCTTGAATTGGGATTCAGGGGTGGTTTGTTGCCATAAGTCAAACACCTTAAGCCCGATTTAAGAGTATAATTATCGCTTGTTCCGATTTGTGTGCTGGTTTTCTCTTCGCTCCGTTTGGCCAATTACATAAGCCCTTCTGAGTTCAAATATTCCATGTCTAGTCCTGGATGCTTTATTGTGAGAATCTCCTCTAGAGAGATGAAAATCGATCTCCAAAGGAATCTTTTATGATTGTCAGACGATATTTGACTTTTTGCTGGTAACTAATTTCTTAACCTACAAAAGAGACTTGAAACGAACAAAAAGGAAAATTTTTCCTTGGATAAGGGTTAGCAAAGATGAAAAGACATGAGAAAAAATGGAAAAGAGGACAAAAATGAAGATGACCAAGGGTGGCCCAGGCCTCGGCCATGGCTGAGGCTAGGGATTTGGTTTCGACTCAATCCACTCTCGCCCTTTTCTCCTCATGCTTGCCTCATAGTCCTTAACATCCGAGTATAATTGAGTTTATTCTAATCACTTATCTCTTAATGACATTTTATGGTAATAACCTACTTGTCTCTACCAAGCTTAAGTGGAGGCACCTCTGCTTTTTAAATTTATGGCAAAATTGAACTTATACTTTCATCAACATTAGAGGGAAATAGTTACTTACTTGTTCTAGTTTTTCGCTATTTGCTTATAGGGATTGACCTTAGCTTTAGTCTCACCCCTCAATGTATTTTTCTGTTTTGAAGCCCCCTATGTAGGTGTTTCTTTTCCATTAGTCATTTATGTGATTAACACGGTAAGACCAAAGAGTCGGCCTCGACCACCTTCATGTTATTGCAATTTTTGAGTTTCTGCACCTAAATATCAGTTTCTGAAAAAGAAAAATGAAGGAAGAGGCTAGGGTTGACCTCGACCTCAAGCCCCTGTGAGTTCAAAATTCAAGTCCCTGCATTCATATATCAATTTTCACAAAGGAAGAAATAAGAGCATAGACTAAAACATGTAATCTTTAACCAAAACATGTTAAACTAGTTTGCTTTTTGTTTAATTAAGGAAGCATATCCCTTGTGTAGCCCCCTACTCAAGTAAGATTTTGCATACAATAAAATGTATTCTTGAGTAAAAGATGTATATAAACAATGACATTATACCTTAGTGTACTGATCAATCTCGACCATTTGATGGTCAACCTCGACTCTTTGGAGGTTAGCCTTGGCACTGTCTTCTTTAGATCATAAGACCTTGTCTTCGTAGGTTCAACTAAGTGGAGAATATGGGTGACTCCACTTAGGTGAGGGTTTGGGGTAGTTGAGAATATTGGTGACCAAACTCCTCTAAGAACATTTTATTGGCTTATCTAAGTGGAGAATATGGGTGACTTCACCTAGTTGACGACTTGTGGTAGCTGAGAATATAGGCGACTCAACTTCTCCGAGAACATTTTCTTGGCTCTGCTAAGTGGAGAATATGGGTGGCTCCACCTAGGCGAGGATTTGGGATAGATGAAAATATGTGTGGCTCAACTCCTCCAAGAACATTTTATTGGCTCAACTAAGTGGAGAATATGGGTGGTGATAGGACCATTTTGGCCCTATATATTTAGTATTAATCTTGCTAGTTTTATGTTAAATATTGTGCTTAATTGTATTATTTTGTAGGTGTTTGGTGTTCGAGCTTCTCAAGAGCCAATATTCCAAATTGATGTTAATTCGAGGAAATTAACGTGGTTTTGATCCAACTTGAAGTCCACAAGATATTGAGGAGGTGAAAGGACCAAAGCGAAGCACTCGAACCTCGAAAGCAACGTCAAGAGAAGCAAAAATGAAGCAACCAAAGAAGTTATATCCGTACTGTTTCTGTCGATTATTATGAGATTCTTTGAGTTTTCTTAGCTGATTGTATTATCCTCTTGAGTTTTCTGTGCTTAATGTATGCTTTACTTGTTGTTTGTTATTTTAGATTCCTGCTTTTATCATTAGCATGCACAGTAGGTTAGAGTGACACACAGCTTGCATGTTAATAATCTGCCAAAGAATTAATTTCCACATAGCTAATGGATAGTTAATTCATAGTTAGCATGTAGACCGGTTCATGAGCACGAGTCCCAATAGCAGTTCTCTGACTTTGTCGTCTGCATGATAGGTCTAAGGTCTAAATCGATGTTATTGATTAATTAATTTAGGCTTTTCCTAGTTAATTAGAGCATTCTAGCCTAGAGCAACAATTAGTTAATTTGTTAATCACAATCGGGTTAATTAATTAATTGATTGGATGTTGTTTCGATGTGCTAGTAGGGTTAGCGGTCTAGGGGTATCTTGGTCGTAATGCAATTGCTTAATTAGTTAATTTCGACAGATTAATAGGGGTTAATTAATTAGTAATTAGTAATTGAATCGATGTACGATGGGATCAAGGCAATTGATTTAGAGTACCAATTAGGCAACATGCAATTAAATCATTATTTGCTAATCGATGAGTAAAACCAAATGTATTGAATCCGAGTGTTTCCAGCTACAGTGATCACCAAGGTGAGATTAACCAACCACCCTTTATTTTCTATCATTTAACTTTCTGCCATTTACTTTCAGCATCTTTAATTTTCCCTCGCATTAAATCCCTCTTTCTTCAACCCCCCTTCTGTCACCACAAGCACAAAAGAAATTAGAGATAGACCAGTTGTTCCCTGTGATCGACCCCGGCCACTACTACTGTCAAGTAGTTTAGTGTTCGGTGATTTACTAATTTATTTGACGCGATCCTCAACAACTTGCTCCGTCAGGTGGTTCCACTTAGCTAAGAACTTGGTGTAGTTGAGAATATGAGTGGCTCGACTATGATATTGGATCAAGTGAAGTCAACTCGCTTCTATTATTGATTCATGAAAAAGTCTAATAAGAAAGTGCCCCAACACGATCCATAATATGTAGCGAAAGACTCAAGAAATTGTTTGGCTAGCGACAATGATCTGAAAGGCAAAGCCAATTTCTTAAGAAAACCCATCAGCAGGAAAGCTCTTTGGTTTGTTTAAATATACATAACTCCTAACATTGTTCCAATCCACATTAAACTATTATCTTCATAGCAATGAAGATCTTTCTCTCCATCTTTGCTATTTCATAAGAAGAATGAAAGAGGATATATATAAGAGTTCAAATTGAAACAATACAATGCCATTAGTATCAGCAAAATGCAGTTTTGTAACTATAATTCCATTATAAACTGTTGGGAGAAAATGCGGAATACAAATAACAATAATATTATGACGACAATCAATAATATTATAACTATCTCCCCTTCCACAGGTTAAGCCAACACAAGCCAAAAATAATAGTCACGAAAAATAATAAAAGAGATAGGAAAAAAGAAACGACACCGAAAATATACTGGTTCGCCCCAAGCTCGGGACTACGTCCAGTCTTCTGCAACTACAGGTTCTACTAGTATTTGGGAAATTAATTACAGGAAGTCTTCAATAATGCCACAAACTAACCCTCAATAGCCCAACAATAGCTATTGACTTCCAAGTATTACAACTCGATAGCTTGGGATAAACAAAGAAACAAAAAACCCTCAACCCAATCAAGAGAATAAATCTAATTCTCTCAAGAACTCACTACCGCTCATGAACTAGAGAAGAAAACAGCCGCAAGGTCACTCTCTCTCTCGTCAAAAGGAAAAACTGCCGCAACACACATATATAATATACAAGCTGCACAAAACCTAAAGTGAATGGGCCTTGGCCCATTTGTATTCCCTTTTCCTTTTCATGTACGGCAATATGAATATGAGGATGAAGTATTGTGGATTTTGTCTCCACACACAATCCTGACAATTTATTTGATTGTTGGGAGTGCGACCAAAGTCCCACATCGGCTAGATAAGGGGATGACCATGGGTTTATAAGGGAGGACAACTATCTCCACTAGTTTGAGGCATTTTGGAGTGAACCAAAAGCAAAGCCATGAGGGTTATGCCCAAAGTGCACAATATCATACGATTGTGGAGATATGTGTAGTGTCCCGTAATTCCTTATCATCTGGTATCAGAGCCATACCCCAACACATAGCCGTGTCGGATAAAATCCTCAGGTACCGAACAAAGAAGTTGTGAGCCTAAGTAGTCATGGGGAAATCCGTTGTTGAGGTCTGGGCAGGCAGTATACTCCGGAGGAAAGGAGTTGTGTCCTGGATGAGTGTAAACTCTCGGTAAAGAATTGGCGCCATCCGTTGTTGAGGTCTGGGCAGGCAGTATACTCCGGAGGAAAGGAGTTGTGTCCTGGATGAGAGTAAACTCTCGGTAAAGCAATGGGGCCTAGAGAGTTGGAACCCAGAATATTGACGGACTTTGAAGAGTCTGACGGATAGATGACTAGTTGAGGGGAGGCTCGGGTGGTACTTTGTTCGAGGGGAGGATTGTTGGGAGTGCGACCAAAGTCCCACATCGGCTAGATAAGGGGATGACCATGGGTTTATAAGGGAGGACAGCTATCTCCACTAGTTTGAGGCCTTTTGGAGTGAACCAAAAGCAAAGCCATGAGGGTTATGCCCAAAGTGGACAATATCATACGATTGTGGAGATATGTGTAGTGTCCCGTAATTCCTTATCATAAACTTATAATCCCAACCCTCCCATCTTTGAAGACTGAATCAAAGTTTGATGCTTAAAAGCCTAGACAGACATGTCAATATGCATCAAACATAGAATCCAACTAGCATATTTTGCAAACCACAACTGATAATTGAAGAAATCCAACAACTTGAGATCCCCCAATTTCTGCATTTTTTATTGCCTCCTCTATAAGTGAATCCTACGGCTATAACTTATCTCTAGAATTGAGAAATATTAGATAAAAAGTAAGAAATTTAACATCCATAAAATACATAAACAAAATAACGCAGAGATTCGTAAACAGGATTGACCTAGCATTTTTTAGTTTTGCCATTGGCAGTCTTAAGTATCTATAAATTATATTAATCAAAGACCTAAAATGAATAGGATGGTAAACAAAGATAAGTGAGAGAAATAGAAAATAATATTCCAATATACATTGTAAGTAAAATCAGTGAATGAGAAACTGATTGATATTTTTGTGTGGCAATAGCTAGGAGAGTACCGAAGTTGTTTATGTGGGGAAAGGGGGTTCGAACCACAGACCTTGTGGTTATCCGTACAACTTTATGTCAGTTGAGCTAAACTCTTGTTGGCCCGGTTTGTATTTTTATTAATGTTATAAGAAGTGCTAACTCATATAACAAGTTTGAGGATGCATCACTGAACAGGGACATCAATGCTAAATTGATTTCATTCAACTCAATATTCTATTCCAAAATTAAGAGCGTAAATGGAGCAAAAATTTCCGGAAGAATAATAAATCCTTGTGTATGTTAACTCCATTTTCTATTTTTCCAAAGAGTTCAATTAAGTCCAACACACAGAGTTTGCAGGCTAAACCAATTTATTATATTTTTAATGAAAACAATTTCAATGAAGTAACTCCAGTAATTGGCAACAGAAAGTTTATAGCAAAAGATTCTTTCATGTAGAGAAAGTATTCTCCAATTACATTATATGAATGACAAAACCAGCAGAATCAAGCTTTGATATTATAATCATCCCAGAGATGTGGCAGCTAAAGGCCTATTTGGTAACGTTCCTGCTTCTTATTTCAAAGAAAAACAAAACTATGGCAAAATATACAGAACGGAACGCTTTTGTTTCTCAAAAGCTGGAAATAAGAAACAAGAAGATTTCCCAAACGGGTCCCAAGTTTTTGAGATGTAGGTCAAAAGAAGTGGAAACGTAACAGCTATCCAATGTAGAACAATGGTTTTTTTTTTCGAATTATGTAGTAGTATTACATTCCTCACCTAATCAAATTTAAAAATATGGCAAAATATATAGCATACAATAACCATAAGAACACATCTAATGTGTTAGGTGGAATGAATGCAAAAACTAATGAATCGTCGGTACAAGCAAACAAGGTTAAAGACTGATGCAGATACAGCTGGAAGAATCATTGACCAAACAAAAAGATAGAAATTGGAGAATAATGTGAACCACACCACAAATCTAGATCTATTACCATTTGGAGAGTAGATACTGAGATGAATAGGAATAGGAGAAATCTGTTTGAACCTCCCTAACCATTGAGAAATCTGATGATTTTTTCTTGTATGCTTTGATTCACCAAATATCCCTTTGCTTCTTTTGAGTTTGATTCACCAAGGCGGAGGTAGAAAACGGCAGAGTTTGGGATTTGCCAATCAATTTTGATGAATTTGTAATTTTCCCCACAGACGACATCAACTGTTGATGTCAAAATCAAAGTCAAGAAAACCCACTTGACCTTCACGTGACAACAACCGTGAATTTATTTGAAGGGAAAAACATGACCTACAAAATAAGAACACTACACACCAGTGTGGTGCCAGTTGGGAGATTATGAGTGTAGCAAGTAAAGACTAGAAAGAGTAAATACATAGTTCAGTTCTCATACCTTGTGGTTAGCCTCTTCTATTTATCATTTATATATAGGGGTTTTCCCTTCTTTTTAGGAGAGGGAATAGAGATAGAGATTGACCTAGGTCCAAGGAGTTTCTTAAATTGGGTTTGTTTCTACTTTGGGCTTTTGTCATTCCAACTTTCTTAAATTAGGTTCTTTTGTATAACTAATTGTGATGCTTGGAGAGTGATTGCAATAGGTAAAATAACATTTAAAGGGTTCAAGTGAGCAAAAAAATGTTCAAAGAGTTTGAAGTACATAAAAAAAAAAAATGATTTTCATTTGAGAGAATTGCTTAAAGAGTTCTTTAGATGGAGATAGTTAAATGGGAAAAATACACTTTTGGTCTTTGAGGTTTGGGTTATGCTTCATTTTGATCCTGACTTTTCAAACTTGACAGTTTAGTCCTTGAGGTTTGAATTTTGTTTCATTTTGGTCCCTCTATCCATTTATCCATTAATAACTAATGAATTGTTGACGTGACACCTATTTTTTATTTTAAAAAATATATATTTTTTAAATTTTTAAAATAAAAATAATATTAAATTAATATAAAATATTTTTTAAATTCTTCCTCTCTCTTCTTCTTCCTCTTTTTCACCTTCACCAACTGTCGTCGTCGTCACCATCATTCCCCCCTTTTTTCTCTTTTTTTTTTTTTGGGTAAAATTCCATTTTGGTCACTCATGTTTAAGGTCAGTTTTCAATAGGTCCCGAGGTTTGAAAATCAGACAATCAAGTCCCTACTGTTTTATAAATAGTTCAATTTAGTCCCTCCACTGATCATTTTTTTAATGGTTGTTGACGTGGCACGTTAAAACAATAAAATAATAATAAATTTAAAATAAAATAGAAAAACACTTTCTTTCTTTTCTCTCATCTCCCCGATTCCCTCATTCTCCATCCTCGTCTCTCCCTCCCCTTTTTCCTTTTTCTTCTTCTTCTTCCTTCCTTCTTCCACCCTTCCCTCTCCTTTCACTATTTTTTTTTAAAAAAAAAAACGAAGGGGTAAACCCCCTTCGTTCCAACCTCACGGTTTAAAAAAACAAATGAATGAAGGGAAAACCCCATTTTTTCCCGTAGGGAGGAAGAGGCAAGGGAGAAGAAGAGGGAAGGGAGGAAAAAGAGAAGGAAGAGGGAAGTGAGGAAGAGAGAAGGAAGAAGAAGAGAAAGGGGAAGAGAAGAGGAAAGAAGAAGAAAATAGGAGAAAAAAAGAGAGAAAAAACAGGGGAACGACGGCGGCGACGACGACAATTGTTGAAGGTGAAGGTGAAGGTGAAGGTGATGAAGAAGAAGGAGAAGAAGAGTGATAATAGACAAAAATGTCTCTATTTTAGTCCTGAATTATTAAGCTTTTGAGCGCTTTAATTGTGTTTTTATTGAAGAAATCTTAAATAATTCATTATTTTGTCCTTAGGAGCATATTATGGATTTTTGGTGGAAAAAGGCCCAAAAATGAGCATTGCAAGCCAAATATCCAACCATGGGTCAAAGACGGAGCCCAAGAGTCAACCATGCAAGAGAAGATCCAAAAAGAATTGAAGATGGCCCAAGTTTCAAGCCCAAATCCGCGCCTGACTGTTTTGGAAACCGCACAGCGTCGAGACGCTGTGCAGACAGTGTCGTCCCATTTCTTGGCGGACAAGCTGATAATGTCACAGCATCGCGACGTTGTGCCCATAGCGTCGCGACGCCATCCCTATTCCGGGCCTATAAAAAGACCCCCTTGGTGACCATTTTCATCATGAATCACGATTTCACCATCATTCATTTCCTTCCTTTCCTTTGCTCTCCTTGAGCATTCTCTCAAGGCTTTGTAGCCTTTTTGAGAGTTAAGAGTGGGAAATTTTTTGGGGAGCTTAGAGTAAGCATTCTAGGAGGCTCGGGGCGTGAGTGAGGGACTCCAAGCGCTATCAACGGGGGGTTCTCGCCGGTCATTTCCTTTTCTTTTATTTTGCTCAAAATTATGTTTTCTATGGTATATTTTGTGGATATTATAGCCATGTATAGCTAAAACCCCAATTTGGGGCATTGAAATGAAAATACATAGTTATATGTTATTATAATTGCCTATCTCTTGCCCTTTTTACTAATTATTTGTATGGATGCTTGTAATGTTGTATGCAATCTGGCCAATTGTATATTGATCCGTTTCTTAATGGAAACTCAACGGAGAGAAATTAGGATAGATCATAATCCATGCAATTGGTTTAATTGTCCGTAGTGACAACGAAATTAGTTGATTAAACTTAGATTCCAATATTGAATCAGAGCATAATAATTAACGATTTTTAATGGCGCTAAGGACACTTAGGTTGTTAGAATGGATTAATTATAATTAGGGGAAACCGACAGGAGAACCTATGTGATTAACAGAGATTCTAGGATTGTAATTAGTTGGGCAATGGGGTAGGATAATTGTAGTAATTATTTAGCTATTAATTGATTTTCAAGACCCCGTTTCTCACTCAATACTCTTTCTCCATATTTTCATTTTCTTGATTGATCAATTTTAAATCTTTAATTGCCTTAATTTTATTCATTTTTGCTTCATGATTTGATCCCTAAATATTATTTCGCCCAAGTATTTTTAGTGTTCAAGAATTAACTGTTTTGCTTAATATGGCTTCACCTCCTTGTGGGTTCAATACTCGGAATATTTCCGTTTTATATTACTTGCGGCCCGTGCACTTGCAGTATTGGCGCAACAAAGAGAGAGAAAGAATTTAAAATATAATTTTTTTTATTTTAAAAATTAAAAATATATATATATATTTAAATAAAAAAGAGGTGTCACATCAGTAATCCGTTAGTTATAAACAGAAAAATGATGGAGGGGCCAAAATGAAACAAAATCTAAACCTTAGGGACTAAATGGTCGAGTTTGAAAACTCAGGGACCAAAATGAAATCTAACCCAAATCTCAGGGACGAAAAGTGTATTTTTCCCAGGTTAAATTGATTTGAAAGGTTGGAGAGTGGTTAGATAGAAATTAATTTATCAATATTAATGAATTATGTAGTTAAACACACAAGTCACCTAAGGTCTAAGAGTGTGTTTGGTTTAGCTTTTCAAGTGTTTAATTTTGAAAAGAAAAATCATTTTGAAAAAATTTCTAGTGTTTGGCCACCACTAAAAACAACTTATTAGAAAATGAGATTAAGAAAGAAACCATGTTGAGAGAAACACTTGAAACCAACTTTTTTTTTTTTAAAAGAGTTTTCAAGTATAATAACTTGTGTGTGGAAATGTAACCAAACATATGAGTGTTTAAATTCTAAATAAGTTTTATACAAAATGTTTTTTTAAAGAATGCATTCTTGAAAAACATTTAAATTAATAAATTTATTCCAAACGGACCCTAAGTCACATTTTACCTCAATGTCATGAACGGCTGACATGAACAAGCGAGAGGGAGGAATTGAGCCCAAATAAAATTTAAAAAGCTTAAATATATAAAGGAAGTGAGTTTAGTAACGATGATGAGAGTGAGTGAAAACAATATCAAGAGTGAATAGTGTAACAAAAGCGATGAATTGAAGTTCAAAATTGAAATATATAAGGCCCTGTTTCATAACCATTTAGTTTTTTGTTTTTGTTTTTTTGAAAATTAAGCTTACAAACACTACATCCACCACTAAATTTCTTTGTTTTGTTATATACCTTTTCTCCATGTTTTCAAAAACTGAGACAAGTTTTGAAAACTAAAAAAATTAGTTTTCAAAAACTTGTTTTTGTTTTTGGAATTTGGCTAGGTATTCAAATGTGTCATTCACAAACATGAAAACCATGGTAAGGAAATTGATAGAAAACAAGCTTAATTTTCAAAAACAAAAACCCAGAAACCAAATGGTTATCAAATAGGGTCTAAAAGATTGAGTTTAGTAGCAAGACGAAAGTATGATGTGCAAACGAGAGTGTGAGATACTATCTTAGGTGATAATAAACGAGAGCGAGAATTATACATAGAATAAATTACTATGTACATTATATAAATTTCAAAAGAGCAAGAGTGAGAGCAGACGAACACATGCTATGACAAACGAGAATGAGAATAAATGGATTAGAAAATCATATTTTTCAACTCGCACTACTACAAATTTGGCCTTTGTTGACGGCTAAAAAGTATCAACTATCACTTTCATTGACGCTCTTTAGAAGTCAACTAAAGTGGTATCAATAAAACCAAACCGTCAATATTATTGTTTTCATTGACGCTTATAGGACGTCAACGAAGATGTCGTTGTTGACGTTTATAAACCATCAACAAAGACATTATTGACATGTTTTATCCGTCAATGATATTCATAAAACGTCAATGTAGGCACCGTTGTTGACGTTTACTAGCCATCAACAAATCGTATTATTGACACGATTTTTTCATCAATGATATCCATAAAGCGTCAATGTTGCCATATTTATTGATATTTATAAACCATCAATATAAACTTATGTTGACATTTTTTAATGTCAATTATAGGATTGAAAATGTCAAAATATATATATATATATATTGACCCTTATGAGCTGTCAATATATCATTTTATTGACGTTTATTAGCCGTCAAATTACCGTATTAAATTGTCAAATTGTGTATTTGCATTGACGGTTAATATATGTCAATTATGGTGTTTGTTATGACGTTTTTTAACTGACAACGATACATATTTAGAAAAAATTTTAAAAAAACTCACGTTGGTTTTTACTCCTGCATTGCAACTTGCATTTACACAATAGTAGCTAGCTACCAATTGTAATGCCTCCAAAATTCAACATAATATAGAGGGCATTACTAAATTTTACCCTGTAACCAAGTTTGATTTACCAAAAATCAGACAACATAACGACGTAATTATAACTAACCAAAAACTTTTGGGTACCTGAAAGAACAGAAATATGCCCTTCTAAACCCATAACACAACTTTCACTTCACTTGACAATAACACGACATATTCAATACATTATATGAAAGTAACATCAAAACTCAAGTATAAATAGTACGAGTCAGATCTCGTAACAAACACATTGTTCTTCATATCGAAATATAGAATCAAATGAATCATAATTTCAATCGAACGTGAAATCGATCATAATGAAATATTAGATTTCATTAACGAAAAAGTTATCTAAGAACACAACTTAAGTAAGTCATAATATTAATTTCATCAAACTAAGAACATATCACAGTGTCTAACAAGTTGTCTAAAAAACGAATAAAAAAGAACTAAGTATAACATTAGAAAACAATCATCTCATGTATTGTGCTACATATTCATATAGTTCAACTCTTATCTCATCGAATTCTGATTGGCTAAATGCAGTTCCTTTCGTCAACTGCAAACAATTAAAAATTAATTAAACATACTACATTACAAAAATTATTATAAATATAAAAAGATAAGTTGAATACAAGGCTAAATCGACTAGTACCACATTTGTAATCACTCTGCTCATATGGGATACTATATCTCGTATAAATTTAAGAGTGTAGTATCCACACTCCGTAGATCCCAATTATTGAGCACACTACATATATAGTTCAACACATGTAATAAGAGAATTTGTATAATATGATTAAAACAAGGGGGCTTTGCACAGATAGCAAAAACTGGCAAAAATATTGCAAGAATAGCAAAAAATAAAATTATTTGCAGAAATAGAAAAAAAGACGTTAATTTACAAAAATACCCTTAGTATCTCCAATAGTCTATCAGTCCCTATTATTGATAGTCACTGATAGACTTCGATTAATCGGAGTCTATCAGTGATAAATACTGATAGACTTTGATGATAAGCTTCAATTAGTCGGAGTCTATTAGTGATAGACACTGATAGACTTTGATTAATCGAAGTCTATCAGTGTGTATCACTGATAGACTTTGATGATCATAATCTATAAGTTTTTATCGTGTTTAATTCAAACCTATCAGTGATAGCCGCTGATAGAAAACAATTTAATTCACGGTTATTAGTTCAGTTTAATTCAAGGCTATCAGTTTCTATCCATCAGTTTAATTTAAATCTATCAGTGATAATCACTAATAGAAAACCGTTTAATTCAAGGTTATCAGTGTCTGTCACTGATAGAAATCAATTTAATTCAAGACTATTTGTTTCTATCACTGATAGAAACCAATTTAATTGAAGTTTATCAGTTTCTATCAGAAATCAATTTAATTAAAGTCTATTGACTTGTATCACTGATGGAAATTAGTTTAATTCAAATCTATCATTTTCTATCGATGATAGAAATCAGTTAATTGAAGTCTATCAGTTTCTATCTCGGATAGAAATCAGTTAATTATCAATTAATTGAAGTCTACCAATGTTTGTTACTGATAGAAATCAATTTAATTGAAACCTATCAGTAAAGTACTTTGCATTGCAATCATCTCAGTAATTAGAAACTCATCCAAAATTATTATACTACAATCATAAATTGAACAAATATTTTAAGTCTCTTGTGGTAATTAGAACATAAAATCAAAAAATAACCATTACGAACAAGCGACTCTCAATCAACACCATAAAATTGCTATTCTTGTATTCTTTGTATTTCATTATCTATCAATTATAGCCCTGATAGACTTCGACCAGTGATAGTCAGTGATAGACTACGATTAACCGGAGTATATCAGTGATATACTTTGATATACCTATACAAACACTCACCAAAATTACTATTTTTGTATTCTTGGCATTCTTGAATTAAAAAGAAGGCCAACAAGAGCTTAGCTCAATTGACATAAAGTTGTACTGATAACCACAAGGTCTGTGGTTCGAATCCCCCACCCCATATATTATCAAAAATATATATATATAAAATAAAAAGAAGAATAAAAAGAAGAAGAAACAATCATAACAATACACTGCACAAAAGAGGGAAAAAAAAGCATATTAATCACATAAGAACTCCACCCTCATAAATGCACAAAAAATTAAAAAATTTTAAAAAAAAGAAGAAATTGTAATAGCTCATTATAAAAAAAGAAAAAAAAGAAAAAAAAAATCATAAAAGCTCATAAATGCACAAACAAAAAAAAAAAAAAAAAAGAAGAAGAAGAAGAAGAAATCGTATACACTAGAAATGAGGGAAGAAAGAGTAAATGGGAAGGGAGAGAAAGAGAAGGGTAAAATGGGAATATTCTAATTTTTTTGTCATATTTGCAATTCTTTTTACTTGGTGCTAAATTTGATATTATAGATAATTAATTTGCCACCCACTGCAATTACTCTTAAAACAACCTAAAAAATAAGTAAAAGCCCTTACCTCAACATATACTCATTTGAAGGGGGACTTCATATATTAGTTTGAGAATAGAACATTCTTATAGCCCTAACACAGTAATATAATAATAAGAATACTAAAAAAATATAAATATTAAACTTACATATGCTAAAACAACTATTTACTTACGTATTAACCATGTTCTTTACATCATCACGAAAGTCATGTTTCAACAACAACATCCAATGATATCTATATAGACAACAATCATACAATAGAATTATAGCAAAAACAAAGGTGCAAAGTGTTAACAAATATACTTGATTTTCATACTTACTCGGGATTAAAAGGACATCAATAATTTGTCATTGACTTGTCTTAACCTTTTACATAGGGCTCGAGAGTGGTTCTCTTCAGGTCCCGAGCCAACTGAGATCAATGCTGGATGTAGAAATGCATATTGCTATAAGATGGATGGGTCAGACTCGCATAGGTATCTTAAAGCAAAATAAATTCATATTAGTATTAAAAACATAAGAAAATTAATGAAAATTTGTTAAAGTAAATGTTACTTATGCGATATAAATTGTTATAACAGTGGTTGCTAATTCCTTCATCAAGAAAATTCTTTCATGCTATTTTTCATTAGATGGAAGTCGAAGTGCTAGCCGAACAGGTGATCGGGTACTGTAATATCTAAGTAATCCCTTGTCATGTTCTCTATAAATCCTAATACATATTTCACTGCTACCGACACGTTTGACACTTGACTATTTGACTTCTTCTCCTTTATTGCAGCTAATTCACGATGCATTTTCTTAGGTTCCTACGTAAAAACCTTATTAATATATATATATATATATATATATATATATATAATATAAACTAATATATCATGCGTTTCTTAACTACACATACCTTTTTTCCTTTGTCCAGAATTACGAGTTCTTTAGGCCATGGAACTGTTGGGTTTTAAGCCCTAAAACTCGTAGATAGTAAATGAAACAAATTAATGGATCTCAATAAAGCGTTATTTGAGTGATTCAGTAATTTGGTTATTGAATAATCGAGTTTGCATTAATAAACCCTAAATCCAATAAACTAAGATCCAAGGTCGTTTAAATGAAACTTGGACTAGTATGTGGGGACATACGGGGATCGATGTCCAAGTAACAACCTAAAAGGTCTATAGTATAGGAATAAGGTTGGGTACCTTATCCTTGTGACACTATGTGATACGACCCACCTTCTATTCGATACAGATGCAATGACCCAAAGCATCCATGTAGGAGGCATGCGGGTGGGGGTATCCTATGCAATGAGTTTGCATAAGACCGGACCGTGAAATAGTAACCACTAGATGTAACGTCGTTAATTAGTTTAGGTTTCTATTTCAATAGGATGACCTAGGTAACTCAATCTCAATCTTGAGTCTGTTATGAACTTCTTTCAGGAGGGATTGTCCTTAGATTTTTATGGGTGAGAGTGGCCAGTTCGCCGACTCAATAATCCTACCATTTCAGGGGCAAGACCGAATGGGGGCTGGGAACATAACAGTACAAGATGGAATTCACTCCTTCCCTTATTGGGGCAAGTAGATGTGTGTTCCCTTAAAGGCTGATTCCAAGGCTTAAACAAAGGCGCGTCGTCCTCTCCTTGCTCGAGAGGAACTCCTGTTTAGTGGTTGGACCCTAAGCAACTTGTTTATTAGAGGAATCAGTGGTACTTAAGGAACCAGAGGTAACCCAGAGGTAAAACGGTAATTTGACCCAGCTGGTGTTACGAACACACGTGAAGGATTGACTTACTGCATTGGTCGATATATGTGGACACAAATATTCTACAGTGAGAAGAGTGCAACTGTGGGTTTTTAGTGGAGTGACCCACAGTTAACGAATGTTGACTAACTTGGTTAATGAGTTTAGCCAATTAGTCTCGTATCGTTGGAGCTTCTGATCTGTAGGTCCTCTAGGTCCCACTGGTAGCTCGTAAAGAGACTTCAGGTAATTGAGTATAAATTGTAAATTGAAAGTGTTCAATTTATTTAGGGGAATCATATAATGTATATTGATACATTATAATATAAAGTTTATGAAACTTTATAATATAATTTTGAATTAATTTCAAAATTAATTCTTGAGAGAAAATGTTTGAAAGTGTTCAAATAATTAATATGAATTGGATTCATATTAATATAAATAATTTAATAAAATCCCTAAGATTAAATATATGATATTTAATTGGGTAATTAATTAATTATTTATTAAATGTAATATGAATAAGATAATAGATTTGATTAGATTTTATTAATTACCTTTTCCTATAAAGAAAATGTTTTGGCCTCTTTCTTATAAATAGGACCCCTGGGGTGGGGTGAAAGACATCCCATTCATTCTTCTACTCTCAAAGAATTTCCCTGAAGGCTCCCTCTAGACTCCCACCAGTCTTCTGCCTCTAGAAGTCTCAGAGTCATACCGGTGTAGCCATAGTGGTGGTGTTCGCAATAGTTCGTGATTATTTCACAAGCAGTTTGTGAATTTAATATGATTCATAAACGAGAGTAAGTAATTTGTTACTATATAAATTAGATTTAGATCTAATATTTTTGTATGCTTAGCCTTAATGTAAATTTAGAATTGTTCTAAGATTATTGCCAATGTATTGGTATTTTAGATTAAACAAAATTAATTACAAATCGATCCCAATCACGCTTCCGCTTTACGGAATTACGGAATTCCAATCCTTACAGAAACATGGGAGCCTACTGCGTCGAATATAGACTCAATACTTCCAACTATAGGTATGGGCAATTTAGCATCAGCGTCATGTACAACTTCAATCAATACTCGCACATAGTTTGCTGTGAGCGGGACCTCATAAACAATTTCATGGCTGTCTTTCCTTTTATATACAATTCATGCCACCACAATATTCTTTACATCTTCAACAACAAGTTTACATGATCTCCCCTAAAATTAAAATTATATATTAGAACTTTCATTTAATATTATATGTATCAAGTATTGTCATAAAATACATTTCAATATGATTCAAATATTGTTACCTGGTTAGGTTTTTCATCAGAAGGCTGAGGGTCTAATACTTGTGGGCAACTACCTCGATTTAACATTTGTGTTAGTCTACCACTCTCTATTTCATGCAATTTCTTCTCCAGTTCATTGTATTGTCTCTGGAGTTGTGCCTTTTCTTTTTTCCAACCTTCTGGTTCATCCTCTACTACGACATTCTTGGGAATTGATGGAATTGGCTTGTGAAAGAAGTAGGAAGGTACAATTAATCCACCAATGCCTCTTACATGTCTTGAGTACCCAAAACTTATGTCAAAATGTCATCTGAACTAACATTTTGACAATTTGCTTCTTTTGATAGTTCATCCTATAATTTGAAAACGATAAAAAAATGATTTCTCAAGAAAAATATATCATAGTAAAAAATGTAAATAATAGATACAGTTACTTACAATTTTTGCAGCAACATCCTTAATATCTTTACTTAAGAATTTTCCAGTTTTTCCTTTTCGAGCATGGACCCGAATAATGGAATGATCCACATTTCTAAATATTTTTCCTTCCTTATTCTACAAAAATTGAATTATTCAAACATAAGAATATAAGCATGAAATAACAAAAATTTTAAATGAACTTTCACAACTTCATAAAATTTGAAAAAAAACAAAACATACCAACTCTTCTACCATGTTTGCATATCCTTTACGGGCAAGTCTATGGTTATACTTGTGCTTTAAACGTCTATTTTTTTGCATGTTGCTAAATTTCTACATCATATATGAGTTACACAAATCAAATCAATTAGAATAATAATCATCCAAACATACCATAGAAAATATATACACTTTAATACTTCCATGAAAATCTTTCGATAAGACATTACTCACGGAAGCATCCCACTGAGCTTGTTCGATATGTGAATATGATGGTGGTGGGAATGCCAAATGGTCTAGATTGTCTTGAAATGGTAAAATATATTTTGTCCTTAAAATGTTCTTAAACTGATGGAAAGCGATGCCAACTTTCTTGAGTATGTCTTTTTTTGATTTGGGATTTGTAACAAAAGAAGCCTAACAAACACAAGTTAATATGTAAGTATAATAAATCAAACTAATAACATGATATATTTAACTACATAGCGAATCAACAGACATTACCTCAATGCATTCGTAAATTTTCTCCTTCAACTCACTTGGAACTTGAGACCAAGAGCTATATGTGATTGGGATGTGGCTTAGCACAGACATTCCAATACAACTTACCATTTTTGTAGCATTTTTACCAATCCACTGTCCAAGTGCATTATATTCAATTACTTTGTGATCTGTCTTTCTCCTTATTTGAGTGAGCTCAATCATGGTAGTAGGACCACATGTAGCTTGCTTACATGATGTCTTCGGAATATTGTCTTCACTCTACACATCATCATCACCATGGAGTGATACATCATCTTCACTAGCCATCAATAGATATCCTATTAAATAAATAGTGAATAAGTAAATTGAAATTTAAGTAAAAAATAAAGAAATTAAACATAGTAAACAGTTATACCATCTATGTTTCATTTTCGTTCTCGACCAAAATGCCATCACAATCAGTGCGAATGTATATTGAACTATCATTTTCCATATCTTCAGATGCATTAGTGGTAGGAACATGGTTACTATTGCTACAGTTCAAAGCTATGCCACCTAACTCATCTTCATTAATATGGTCTTCATACTCCCTCTTAGGGGGATGCAACACAATAGTGTTGGGTTTTATGCCATAAAACTCGTAGATAGTGAATGTAAACAAATTGTATACTTGTTTCAATAAAGTGTTATTGAATTTCTACAATAAAGTGTTATTGTTAAATATTGCACAATTTGACCCAAATCCAATAAACTAAGATCCAATGTTGTTTACATGTGACTTGAACTAGTATGTGTTCAAGTAACAACCTAAAAGGCCTATAGTACAGGGATAAGGCTAGGTACCTTATCCTGGTAACACTATGTGATACGACCCGCTTTGTATTTGATACAAACGTATTGATCCAAGACGTCCATGTAGGAGACATGCGAGCGGGGGTATCCTATGCAATGAGTTTGCATAAGACCGGACCACGAAATAGTAAACCACTACATGTAACACCGTTAACTAGTTAGGTTACTGTTTCAATAGGATGACCTAAGTAACTCAGTCTTAATCCTGAGTGTGTCATAAACTCCTTCTCACAAGGGATTGTCCTTTGATTAGTATGGGTGAGAGTGGCCTGCACGCTGACTCAATAAGCCTACCTTCTTGGGGACGAGACCGAGTGTGGGGTTGGGAACATGACAACACAAGATGGAATTCACTCCTTCCCACTTCTAGGAGAAGTAGATGAGTGTTCCCTTAAGTGATGACTCCGGGTCTTGAACAAAGGGATCCTGTGTAACGACCCGACTAAAGAGGGAATAAAAACATACAAGGGGGTCGCTACTACATGCACGAGTACGGAAACCTTGTAAACTTTAAAGCGGAAAACAACAATGTCTTTCATTTAATTCAAATAGGGCCCAAAACATGAATGAGTTCAATGATTAAAGAACAATGTAAAACGCTTGGAAAAGAATCTCAAAAGCAGACAATCGTTTCCAAAATGAGTGCTCAACATAAGGTTTGATCCTAGAATGAAAGAGAACTGAAAGTTCTAAGGAGTGAGACATAATCTGCAGCTGCAACCCCATAACCAGTCAAGCCACGACCCTCGCCAATCGCCAACGCTCTCAAGTACCACCTGAAAAAGGAAAGACATGTAGCATGGGTGAGTATATATGAATATACTCAATAAGTAGCCCACTTAAGAGCCGAAACTGAAAACGTGAGATCTAGTAACTTGAAACTGAGTTCCTGAATTTTCGGGTCTTAGCGACATAGGGACCTACCGGAATAACATTTGGGTTTCTAACCCTAGGGCCACAACTGATCACATAAACATGCTCCGTCTAGGGTGTTAACCTATCCCCAACCTGTGCCAACTAGAGTGTTGTGTGGGTCAGTCGGTTAAGGTAAGTAAACTACAGACTAGCTGGCCACCTCTAGCAGAACTACACCTATCCCAACACAACACCCCTGAATATAAAGATAAAAATACGGTGGAGCAACTGCTGCATGTAAACATGCCTGGTGCCAAATGGCGCACGAACAACGTGCCTGATCATACGCTCAACACCGTCCTGAAATGAGAGAGCGCACGCTAGCGTGCCTGAAACTGAGCTCTAACAGTCAACTAATAGAACAAACGTAAACGTGCTTGGTAACTAAGTTCTATTAGTCCTGAGATGGGGAAGGAACACACTCTAGCTATGTAAGACTTAAGGAATCTAATAAGTCTTCCTGAGGCCCTAAAACGGAGATGAGGTCCCTATTCTAGTCTTTCCTTGAAGACACTTCTGATCCTTAAACCACTCGTATGCTGCCGAAATTTCGGCAGCATAACGACATACACATAGGGAATCCAAAATTTTTCTATTCACCTGAAAGGAAAAATAAACACATCTATGATCTCCATTATCCAACCACCAGCCATAAGACACTACAAATTACCAAAAACCAGAGCGAGATGGACCTCGCATCCACAACCACTCAGATATGCAGAGCCATCAAACCATACGATCAAAACAACCAATAATTACAAATCCACCCTGAACAATATCAGACATGCCAAAGGAAACTTCGCTTTCATGCCACGACATATTTTACCATGCAGTACTATTAAACGCATAGGAATCCAAAACGAGTTCAAGGATCACAATTTAAACTCATGCTAGCATGCCAACATCTCAAAGAACTAGTTCAAAACCTCGGCTAAGCATTTATCAAATCCAATAACACGCAATAGGGACTAAACTTGCAATAAAATCCAATAACTACTTACTTTAGATAGGAAACTTGCTCGACAAAAATGTAGAGTGCCCCTTAGCTACCAAGCCCCTATCCAATCCAACTAAGAACCGAATGAAGCTTGCTGTCCGGGTTCACAATTTCGCTCCAAAACGACGATTAAGGTTCCGAACGCGAAAAAGACCTTGGAAACAATTATCACAATTAATGGGTAAGCCTTTAGTACCAGAACCCAACCAAAAACACAAGTTTAAAACACTTACCCAATGTCGATAGTGCCCAACTACACAGAAACTTGAAGACCACTACTCAAAACGTCGGTTATGAAGTGAACGCCTGCTGAACGGATAGAACTATGAGTGGGTAAATGTTTAAATGCAAGAATTAACCAACATAAGTCTCAAGCCAACTTACCCACTGCGAGAACTCACTTAAAAACACCAGGAAGATGCAGAAAACAACTACCAACACTGCTGTCCGCGCCTATGATGCTACTGCCGAAATAATCGATGCTAATCTCGGCTACCCACGACGCTACCACGCTGCTGCAGGCCGAAGAAACGAACTGCCGAACGGAGTCACAACCTGCTGTAGCTTGGAGACTCGCCGGAAACGCAAGAAACGAGGGAGATGCAGGATGAAGGTTGGCCGAATCGACTAAGAAGATGACGGCTTGCTGTGGAGGAAGGCTCACGGAGAAGAACCGATGGTGGCTGGGAGGTACACGGGTGCAAGGAGAAGAAGAAGAAAATTGCAAGGAAGGTTGTTGCTTGAGGCCGAAAAATCGAGAGGGAGAAGGGGTATAGTGGCTGCGGAAAACAAAATAAATAAAAAAGGAATTTAGGGCAAGCTTCAAACATTTGTTTGATTACCAAAAAGTCCATCAGCTATACCACATAACCAAACCCTTAACTTAGCCCAATGATACTCAAAAATAAAAGAGAGCCAAGGTTTACCTTAATTGCCGACGTTACATCCTGCCCTCTCATTGGCCCGAGAGGGGCTTTCTGTTTACTGGTTTGACCATAAACAGGTTGTTCATTAGAGGAGCACTGGTACTTAAGGAGCCAGAGGTAGCTCACGGGTAAAACGGTAATTTGACCTAGTTGATGTTACAAACACTTGTGAAGGATTGACTTAACGTTATTGGTCAATATAGGTGGACACATAAATGTTCTACAGTGAGAAGAGTTCAACTGTGAGTCTTTAGTGGAATGACCCACAATTAATGAATATTGGTTAACCTGATTAATGGGTTTAATCGATTAACCTCATATCATTGGAGCTTCTGATCTGTAGGTCCATTAGGTCCCCCTGCTAGCTCGTAAAGAGTAATTAGGAACAATTATATCTTGAGAGAATTTGAATAGTTCAAATTCATATTGGGAATTAAGTTAATTGTATGCGATACAAATTAATATAATGTATAATGATACATTAAAATGTAAAGTCTAATTTGAAACTAAACTTTATTATTATGAGAGAAATAAATATTTGAAAAAGTTCAAATATTAATATGAATTTTGATTCATATTAACTTTATAGGATATAAGAGAATTGGAAGGAGTTCCAATTTTAATATGAATTTGATTCATATCATAGAATTAATTAATTGAAGGCCTAAAATTAAATATATGATATTTAATTGGGTAATTAATTAATTAACTAATAGAAGGTCTAAAATTAAATATATGATATTTAATTTGTGATTAATTAATTTAAAGAATTAATTAATTGGAAATTAATCAATTATGGGAATGATTAATCACTTATGGAAGTAATTAATCATTTATAGAAATGATTTAATCACTTATGGAAGTGATCAATCATTTATGGAAAAGATTAATCAATTATGGAATTGATTGGTTATGGAATTGATTAATTATGGAAAAAATTAAATCAGTTATGGAAATAATTGATTTTAAATGAATATTTTTGTAACGCCCCGCATTTCGCAATCGAGCCATTTTGAGATCTGTTGAGCTTTCTTGTTCTAATTTGAATAATTAGAATTTAAGTTTAGCCTTGGGTCGATAAATTAAAATTCTATAATTTAGGGAAAAGAGATTTTTAATTAAATCTTTAATTTCCTAAAGTTTGGAGGTTTAATATTTGATATTTATTTTAAATATCAAAAGACCCAAACTTCTATTAATCAGTTTTAAGCCCAAATTATTGAGGAGCTAAGATCGGGTTTAAAATTCAAATTAACGTTTTAAAATCGTATCTTAGATAATCCTTAATTCCTAAATTAAAATGGGTCTTAAATTCTTAGGGTTTTATTTAAGGAAAAGAGAAAAGAAAAGAAAGAAAAATCCTAAAAGCTTATCATCTTCCCCTCTCTTTTTCATATCAGCCGCTAGACCCCCCCTTGCGTTTGCGTGTTTTCCAGCCAGCCCCACCGGAGTTCTTCTTCTTCTTCTTCACGTTCGTCTTCTCCTTCTCCGGCGCGTGTAGCTTCGTTCTCCGGCGTCTCTCTCTTCCGTGTGCCGTCCTCGAGCGACAGTCCCTTCATCTTCACACTGTTGCAGTCGAAACCCCCCTTCTTCGTTTGCTTCAGCCGCAGATCTCGTCCTCTTCCTCCCTCGCGTTGTCAGCCGCCAGTCGTGGGTCCCTTCAAGTTCTTCCTCACGCGCTGCCGTCCCATCTCCGTTTCTCCATTCTCGGTCTTCTTCGACGGCGAACTCGAGGCATGAAATTAACAGCAAATCGAAAGCGTTCAGTGGCGAGCAGTGGCGTTTAGGCGTGACTTTCCCTTTTTGCTTGGCTTCAATCCATGAGTTTCAACATGAATCTTCTCCTCTTTGGCATTCCGGTAAGTTTGGCGTAAGACCCACTTGATCTCTTCAAGTTCTAGCTTGTGCCCATATAGTTTTGAACTTCAAAATTGTCCTTGATCATGACCCATGCTTGTTGGAGTTCGATTATGGCTTACCCATTCGTTATCGGCTTCGAAATTGCAGGATTACGCCTCGTTTATAGGCTGTCCATCGACCAATTGGGCCTAGTGAGGGCTTTGGAGGATTACCCACAAATCGATCGACCTTGAACTAGATTACCTATGGTTCGATAGCTTTAGATTGTTGTTTTTGGAGCTTTTTGACCACTGGACAACAAGCTTCAAGGCCGTTTCGATGTCGTTTGGTAAGCTTTCACTTGAACCCATACTCTTTAGACTTCGAATTTGAGTTACCCATAACCCAAATGGCCCTTATATGGTTTACCCATGCTTATACGACTTCAAAATCAAGATACCCACTCCTTAACGACTTCTAACTTGCAGGTTTAAGCTTCTTTGAACACCAACCAACGAGCTTTTGGACTCGAATCTAGTGTTCGACAATTACCCACAAGATGAACAATGTTGAGTCAGATTTCCCATAGCCCAATAAATCTTGTTTGGTGACCTCGAACTCTAGCGAGTATCAATCAACATTAGTTTTTGCTCGCTTTGGGTAGTTTAGTAAGTTTCAACATGCTTTATACCTGTTTGAACTCATTAAAAGTATTTTAAGGTCTGGTAAACTGATCCCTAATGCTTGGAAGTTTCCCAATTGTAGGTTCGGATTTATTCGATCGCTTCTAGCTTGGATCAAAGTCTTCTTGGTAAGGACCAGTTAAGAGAGCTTAGTTAAAACCCTTTCAAGCTAGTCTTGTGTGCGGTGAATTAGTTTCTAACCCTTGGAAACTATGCTTATAGTTTGGGTTTGCTTTCAGATTGTTCAAATCCTGACTTAAGCCTCTTGCTAGGAGCTCGTTAGATTCGCTTAAGAGCGTTTTAGTAATTTGTAAGTGGATTTCTACCTGTTGAGTCTGGTTGTTGTGTGCTAGCATGTTGTATGTATTGACCATGTTATATTTTCACGACCTATATTTATATATATATCGCTTCTGGAATTATGTGCTATGTGAGATGTTGGCTAGATGTCTGTTGCGATATATTGGACTGTTGAGATCATTTGATTGAGTTGGTTGATTAGCTTGTCGTTTGATTATGATTGTCGAAATGAGCATATTACTTATGTTGTGAGCGTGTTGCATCATTGTCATTGACATAAAGCATGGTTTAGAAGCATGATGAGTAGGATTCATGCATTCTAGTGAGATTGTGAGGTCGAGGACCTTATGTGTTGAAAAGGAAAGTTAGGTGAATACCAGGTGCCTCGGGTAAAAATGGTCGAGGGGTGGTATGTCACCAATGGATTAAGAGGAGCATCGTGTGCCTTGGGTAATATGGCCAAGGGGCGATGTGATGAGTCTATACGTTGTGAAAGTCATCGGGTGCCTTGGGTAATATGGCCAAGGGGCGATGTATAGTTGGATTGTGAAGTCATCGGGTGCCTTGGGTAATATGACCAAGAGGCGATGTACAGTTGGATTGTGAAGTCATCGGGTGCCTTGGGTAATATGGCCAAGGGGCGATGCATAGTTGGATTGTGAAGTCATCGGGTGCCTTGGGTAATATGGCCAAGGGGCGATGTACAGTTTGATTGTGAAGTCATCGGGTGCCTTGGGTAATATGGCCAAGGGGCGATGCACAGTTCGAGGCCTTGGGTAAGATGGTCAAGGGTCGAACGCTGAGCGCCGTAGAGAAACGTCGAGGCCCTGGGTAATATGGTCAGGGGTCGGCGTGACTCGAAGGGGTCAGTCTCAGAGAGCTTTGTGAGGGCTATGAGTGTTGAGCGAGCTCGTGGAGCTTGAGAGCAAACTTAGTTGCATGGCATGATGCGGAATTCATGTGTTTTGAGTGTGCATTGCATGGTGCGGAATTCATGTGTTAGGTGCATGGGTGTTGCAAGGTTGTATTAGTGAGTATGTTTGATGTGTTGATTGCTATATATAAGACTTGTTATTGTGATTGAAGAGCATGATGTTTACCTTGTATGTTGTACGTTGTTTGATGGTTCTTCAGGTGTGAGCCACTTACTCAGTACTGTTGTTTTGTACTGATCCACCACCAGATTTTGCAGGTGATGAGGAATACTACGAGCCTGGTGATGCTGAGGAGCAGGCTTGAGAAAGCAGAGTTTAAGAATTTATTTCATTAATATTTTCTAGTTGTTTAAACAATATTAGGAGGGATAAAATTGTGTCGACAGGAAGTCGTTGGTTAGAACATTGGTTATTTACTTTCTTTGTTGAGCGTTTTGAATTAGACTTAATTTGAACTGTGTTAACTGAATGGGAATGGTTACGAGATCTGACTCGTAATCGAGTTGCAATTTTATTTATTGTTATGTGATGCCTTAATAGGTTGTAAAATTTTGGGTTAAACAAAATTACGTCGTTATGCTGCCGAATTTTCGGTAGCACCTTAAAGAGTAATGTGACTAAGTTTAATGGTGACCTTAGATAGTCTCTTAAGAATTTTGGGGCGTTACAATTTTATTCAAGGTCTTTCTCCTATAAATAGAACACTAACCCTAGGGTTTAGGGACAACAACATATGGCCACCATAAGGCCCTCTCATATTCTCTCAACTCAAGAACTTTAGGGAGAATTTTCTCTCTAGAGTTTTTCCCATTTAAGATTAGGTAGTCCCACAACTACGTTCCTAATCTCAGAGTTATAGCAGGGAAGATCAAATGGTGGTGTCCGTTGAAGAATTCAGAGTCGTCAGGCGGAGGTATATTTCTCATCGCTTAACTTTTTGCCAATGTATTGGTATTTTATAGAACAAAATTAATTTACGAACGGTCCAATTGCTTTCGCTGTAACAGAATTAGGGAATTCCAAATCCTTACAAATAGACCATCGAGAATCACTTGGACCTTCAACATAGAAGACTTGTTTTGCTTGTGAAGCTAAAATAAAAGAATCTGACTTATGTCCAATGTTCCGAACTTAAATAGGTCGTCACAGTGGGTGAAGTGTCATGTGATATCCATCTCAACGTATCTGAAATCATATTGTTTGATAATTCCAGCTCTGTAGCAACTTATACATATAAGTCACAAATATTTCAACTTAATTTGAAAAAATATATATATATATATAAAACTCCATGGTAGTAACCATACTTCCTCACGTATCCAAGAAATGAAAGTTCGATTGTGTTCATCTTGTAGCCACTTCTGATTTCTTGATCTTGATGGATTAATGACTTTTAAATAATTCATGTGTTTACTACAAAACATATAACATCATTCTGATCAAATGGATCGAGTTTTAGTAACATAAAATAACCATTAAATGAATGATAAGTCAACGTACTCTATGCAAGGTTGTACATCATTTGTATTTTCTAGAACATACAAATGAGTCTGCTTTAGTTGTTCCTTGTCGGGCCTCATATGAGAAGCTGCAGATGGAGGTCTTCCAATTTCATCATTCTGATCTCGTTCATTAGCTTTTTCAAGTCCAATAGGCATTACATCATGTAGGAATTCAGAACAAAACTCTATAGCCTCTTCAACAATGTATCCTTCAGCGATACAACCTTTAGGTCAATTTCTATTTTGCACATATCCTTTAAGAACTTTCATGTAACGTTCAAAAGGATACATCCATCGAAGATATACAAGACCACAAAGTCGAACTTCTCTAACTAGATGTACTGTTAAATGCATCATTACCGCGAAGAACGATGGAGGAAAATATTTTTCAAACAAACACAATATTACCACAATCTCGTGCTCCAACACACTTAATTGTGAAACTTCAATCACCTTGCTGCATATTGCATTGAAAAAGAAACACAATCGTGTGATGGCATGTCTGACATGCTTAGATAATGCAACACGAATTGCAACTGGAAGCAACTGCTGCATGAACACGTGACAGTCATGAGATTTCATACCAGTGACTTTTAGATTATCAAGCCATAAAAGATTTTGTATATTGGAAGAATACCCTTCAAGAACTTTCATTTTTGACAATGATTGACAGACGACACGTTTCTCACGTTTGGATAACGTGTAACACGCTGGCGGTATAAATGTCCTTTTTCCTACAACTTTTGGTGCTAGCTAAGGATGGATGCCTAGCCGTTCTACATCATGTCGTGATTGCAATCCATCCTTTGTCTTACCAGGTATGTCTAGCAAAGTACCAATTAAATTCCGAAGGTGTTCATATAACACATGTGGAAGCAATTTTAGGATCGGAGGCACTTAACTACATCAATTTTAGAAAATGAAAAATTTGTTGTCCAAATACCGTAAACAGAGAGCAGAATTTGTACCAACCTTTTTGGAGACCGATTCAACAACTCCCTTTGATACCTTTGATCACGAACGGTGTGTGGACCACCTCTAGTGTCTTCCTTACTATTCTCCAGGCCATGAACGACTTGTGGGAGTCTATAGATATAGGGAATGGGAAGGGAATGCTTGAAGGTTCAAACACTAGAGAGATATATGGAGATGAGTGAGTTTGAGACCAAAATCCAGCAACATAACAATATGGAAATGGCTCTCTTAACTCTTAATCTGATTTTGCATCTACTTATAGAGATATTCCATGCAAGGAAAGGCCTCAAGATGCAAGACACATGGTGGTAATGCAAGCCAAAGTGGATTCTAGGTGTTGAAGTCACAACACATGCAACAACTGCATGGATGTGTTGTATTCCACTTTGTATCAACATGCAAGAGTGGAAATCCATCTAAATCCACTAAGTTTGATTCTCAATTAGATTTTGTTTGCATCCTAATTCAAATTCCAATTCCAAATTGAAATTGATTTCAGGGCAATTAATTAGAAACATTTCCAATTAATTTGTTATGATTAATCCAATTAATCATTGACACCTTGTGCAATCTAGTTATATATGATTCCTAGTTCATATATAGTATTTAAAACACTTTTAAATACACAATCTCTCATTTTTCAATTTAATTCATAATTAAATATTGTGTCAAACACAATTTACGAAAATGCCATTTTTCCCGATTTTGAACAATTCAAAGAATCCTATCTTATTGTTCTAGGCTTTATTCCGATATGAGCTAGTAGGGAGACTTAATGGACCTATAGATCATAGGCTCCAACGATTCAAGGCTAACCGACTAATCTCATTAACCGAGCTTAACCAACATTCGTTAACTACCGGGACACTCCACTATAGCTCGGTAGTTGCACTCCCCTCACTATAGATATATTTCTGTCCACTTGATTTAACAATGTTCAGTAATTCGATCTTTCACAGGTTGTTCGTAGCTATAGCTAGGTTAAATGACCATTTTACCCCTATAGTACTTCTAGTTCCTTAAGTCCCACTGACCCTCTAATGAATAATTGGTTTATGGTCCAACCAATAAATCGAGTTCCACTCGGGCCAATGAGAGGGAGGGATCCCTTTGTTCAAGCCCCGGAGTTAGCACTTAAGGGAACAACCTCTCTACTATCCCTAATTTGGGTAGGAGTGAATTCCTTCTCGCACGACTATGTCCCCAGCTATCTACCCGTTCCTATCCCTGAAATGGGAAGCTTATTGAGTCGGCGATACTGAGCCACTCTCACCTATGCAGATCTAAGGATAAACCCGAATAAACAGGAGTTCATAGTTAGCTCAGGATTAAGATCGAGTTACCTAGGTCATCACATGAAATAGTCAGTCTCGTCAGTAAACGGTGTTATAAAGCGACATCGACTTATTTCTCGGTCCTGGTCTTATGCAAACTCATTGCATAGGACGCCCCCACTCGCATGTCTCTACATGGACGATTTAGGATCACATTGTCTATACTATCTATAAAGTGGGTCGCGTCTCATAGTGCCCCCATGATAAGGTACCCAACCCTATCCCTATACTATAGACCGTTTTGGCTATTACTCGAGCTTGATCCACTTTTATGTCTCTACATAAAGCTCAAGTTTTCATCATATAGCCATGGATCTTAGTTTATTGGATTTGGGTTATCTAATGTGCAATTTACTTATTCAGTAATGACTTTACTGAATTAATCTCGATAACGACTTTATCTAACAAGTATATAATTTTGTTTAACATTCACTATCTATGAAAGTAGCATAAGCGAAATGCAAATTGACAAAATAAGATAAAAGACGGGACCGTCAGATTGGTTACTCTAAAGAAAACTTTGATCATTTAGTTTCATAGTTTGCTCTAAAAGTAATTTACATATTAAATTAAATTTCCTGGTGTGCTTCTTGACTTTTTGGATAAACCACACCTACTCAGTCTGTGTTTAATTAATTAAATTACACGATAACCCCAAGCTTCAACAAACTCAACTAAAACAAATCAAAGGATCTATAGATTAAACCAATCCAACAATCCTAAGGGGTTTAGCCCCTCATGCTACAGGCAAATCCAATAAAGAAACAACAGTATATGGCAAAATGGTAAAAACCTGGATAGAAATAGAGTTCTGAACTCAAAAGAATGGAAAAGAACAGAGAACAATCGTCCCAAGCGACTGAAAATATTACCTAGCGGCTAAAAAAGACGAAGAGATTGTATTTATAATTAACACCGGCGTCTCGACGTCAACCCTTCCGTTAGTGGGCTAAGGCTCGTGTCGACGTCGAGACGCCACCATCATGGCGTTGAGACACCTGCTCTTGGGTTTCTCCAAAAATAGAAATTTCTTGCTTGATCATTTTGGCTCCAAAAATGACGTCCAAGCGTTCCGGCTGATGCCTTTAGCCTCACGTTATCTCAGGGACACCAGAATAGCTCGAAAACACCGTAAAAACTCCGAGTTAGCACCAAAATGAAATATAGATATTTAAACCATCAAATGCACACTAATAAGATCAAATTAGAAGTGTTAAGATAGCATGTTTTGGGTGCTATCACTTTCCCATTGTCATTCTCTTCCAACCATTACAATTAAATTCTTGAGAAACCTGCGATTTTCTTTTAGGCACCTTTCTCCATTCTAATATTCCTCCAAAAGCTTTCATTTTTTTTGAACCAAGAAACGTAATATTCCATTAATCCAAACAGTTACAAGGTGTAATACATTTGCAATGGACAGTAGATCCCATCGATAACAACCATGGAGGAAAATTAGACAACCACAACATGGAACTATTTTTAGCTAAAGCTCCTTTAGCAATATAATCAACTGTTAAAAAAATTATTATTTTAATTTAAAAATTAATATTTTATTGTTTTAACATGCCACGTCAGCAACTGTTAAAAAAATTAATCGTGGAGGGACTAAATTGAACTATTTTTGAAACAGTAGGGACTTGATTCTCTGATTTTGAGGAATAGAGACCTATTAGAAACTGACCCGAAACATGAGGGACCTGTTTGGTTTTATGTCCTAAAACTCATAGTTAGTGAATATAAACAAATTATATACTTGTTTCAATAAAGTGTTATTGAGTGTCTACAATAAAGTGTTATTGTTAAATATTGCACAATTTGACCCAAATCCAATAAACTAAGATCCAAGGTTGTTTGTAGGTAACTTGAACTAGTATGTGGGGACATACGGGGTTGATGTTCAAGTAACAACCTAAAAGGTCTATAGTACAAGGATAAGGTTGGGTACCTTATCTTGGTAACATTATGTGATACGACCCACTTTCTATTTCATCAGCGTATAGATCCAAAGCACCCATGTAGTAGACATGCGAGTGGGAGTATCCTATGCAATGAGTTTGCATAAGACCGAACCATGAAATAGTAAAACACAAGATATAACACCGTTAACTAGTCAGGTTACTGTTTCAATAGGATGACCTAGGTAATTCAGTCTTAATCCTAAGTGTGTCATGAACTCCTTCTCGTGAGGGATTCTCCTTTGATTAGCATGGGTGAGAGTGGCCAATACGGTGACTCAACATGCTTTCCTTTTTGGGGACAAGACCGAGTGGGAGGCGGAGGACATGACAACACGAGAAGGAATTCACTCCTTCCCACTTCTAGGAGAAGTAGATGAGTGTTCCCTTAAGTTGTGACTACGGGACTTGAACAAAAGGATCCTGCCCTCTCACTGGCCCGAGAGGGACTTTCTGTTTATTGGTTGGACCATAAACAAGTCGTTCATTAGAGGAACACTCATACTTAAGGAGAAAGATGTAACATAGGGGTAAAACGGTAATTTGACCCAACTGTGGTTACAAACACTCGTGAAGGATTGAATTACCGGTGTAGGTCTATATCAGTGGAGACAAAAGTGTTCTACGGTGAGAAGAGTTCAGCTGTGGGTCTTTTGTGGAATGACCCACAGTTAATAAATATTGGTTAACCTTATTGATAAGGGTAAAAATTGTACCTATTTTACCCTTATATTTATCTCATTTCTTGGTTAAATGTTGTATGTTGTGATCAATTTACTGTTCCCGAGCTCAAATTATGATTCATTTGATAGGTTAGGGTGTTGAGAATCACTTTTGTCAAATTTAACTCATTTGTGCTTAAAAAGACTTGATTTTAAGAGAATTTGACTTAGTTTGTGGATGTGCAGAAAAACAGAGGAAAAGCTAGAATTCCCCAGAAATGCGACCGCATTTCTGGGAAGGCAAAAATGAAATGCGACCGCATTTCTGGAAAAATCTGAAGCCGTTCCGAGTCGTCCGCGGGTCGTTGTTGACTAGTTTTCTTCACACCGAACTGGTTGTTTTGACCCCGAAACTGACTGGACAACCTTGCAGCACGTATTTCACAGCTCCTCAACCATTTTTTACACTACATAAGCTCAAGATTCGAAGTCAAATTCAAGCATAACTCATTGGAAGAAAAGGGTGGTGACAAAACCCTGGCTCGACGCTTATGAGTAGGGATTCCCGAGGTCCTTCTTAGATGACTAAATTCTAACCTGAGTTGGTCATCAAACCTTGTGGTTTGTAGAGAATTTCACCTATTCCCACCTTGTAAAAGTGAGAGAGTGGTGTCTTAGCGAATTTTAGAAGGATTGAGTAAATAGAAAAACACATAATATTTAGCTATCTCTTTTATTTCCAGCTCGTGAATCTTTTCATTATTCTGTATTATCTACATTCTTATTTCAATGAAAATGTATTCATTTGCTCTTTATCTCACCATGAGTAGCTAAATTCCATTGAGGGGTTCAATATGGTGAATTTCCTTATGGTTTAATGGCTTGAAAGCTTTTTATTTGCTTAAGTTTCTGTTTAATGCATGTCATTCTTTATTGATTATCATTCTAATCTTGCTGAGTTTAACTTGATCATTTAGACTTTGCATGCTATGTGAGTTTGATCACGAAAGGGACAAACGATGTCGGTTCTCATAAAGGTGATATAGGAGAAAAAGCTCGAAAGAGGTTGTTCAGCGATATAGGGCAAGCTGCCTAAGACACCCTATATCGACTATAGGGTTATAGGTTGCATTTGTGAATTATCTATGTCGGAGTCGAGTCACAGAAATGTGCATAACGGTACTCGCTTAGCCTTCTAACGGTTCTTGGGAGCAAGGGCCAAATAGGAGTTAAATCTGACCCAATGCATTGGATAGACTTAAGTTAAATATTGCATGACTATGGTTATTGTCTTAGGGATGAATCCATATTGAATACCTCGTCTGTTATTTATTGTTATTCTTTACTATTTACTTGCTTGTTTTATTTATCTTTTCAAAAACCCAATCAATCAACTTATTTTTCTTTGGTTACCTTTTCAAAAGCAATCGTTTGATCAGTTTCTTCATCAAATCTGAATTTCCAAGTTAGTCCTCGTGGGATCGATACCCTTGGAAAACTTCTAAGATTTTTTTATTACTACGTGCGACAGTGTATACTTGCACCAAGTGTTGGCTGAATTATTCTTTACTATTATTATCCATCTTGTCTCACATTCCATCCATTCAACTAACGACACACCACTTATTAATGAGTTTAATTAGTTAACCTCATATCATTGGAGTTTCTGATCTGTTGGTCCATTAGGTCCCCCTGCTAGCTCTTAAAGAATAATTAGGAACAATATATCTTGAGAGAATTTGGATAGTTCACATTTACATAGAGAATTAAGTTAATTTTATGAGATACAAATGTAAAGTGATACATTAAAATATAAAGTCTAATTTGAGATTAAACTTTATTATATTGAGAGAATGATATATTTGAAGAAGTTCAAATATATGGTTGATTAAGTATATGATATTTAATCAGTACATCAATTAATTAATTGTGGATTAATTAATTATTCAATTTAGTCTAATTGAATGTGATTTAATTAAACTATTGTATTATGAGAGAAATAAATATTGAAGAAGTTCAAATATTAATATGAATTTGATTCATATTAAATTCATAGGATATAAGTCAATTGGAAGGAGTTCAAATTTTAATATGAATTTGATTCATATTATAGAATTAATTAATTGAAGGCCTGAAATTAAATATATGATATTTACTTGGGTAATTAATTAATTAATTAATAGAAGGTCTGAAATTAAATATATGATATTTAATTGGTGAAAGTGTTAATATTTAAATTACGAAAGCAATTTTGGATCTTAGGCACTTAATAAGCTCAATTTAATCAATCTTGGCATGCTGTTATAGAGAAGAAAAACAAAGACAAAATACCAACATCTTTAAATCCGTGAAATTGGTTGAATCCTCTTGTTTTTTTTTTCTACTCCAATCAGTCACGAACCACCATTAGATCTTCCTTGCTATCCTCAAGCCTTTGGAACAGATTGTGGGATCCTCAAGTGATGGAATTTGTAGGGAAATGTTTAAAGAACAGGCTATGGAGGTGGGTTTTTGTGTGTATGAATTTTGGCAGCAATTCTCTAAGATTCAAGCTTTTATTCTTCAGCAATTTTCTTCCCTTTTATAGAGGGAAGAAAGCTGAATGTGTAATGCCCCCAAAATTCGGTCTAAACTAGGAGACATTACTAAACATTTACCCTAATGCCAACTTAATGCCCCGAAAATTTCGGCAGCATAACATAGTAACTTTAGCTAACCACAAATTTTAGACGAAAACAAGAATATACACTTCTAATTCCAAATTACAACTCTACTTCAATTGACAACATCCCGACATACTCACTGAATTAAGAACTAACTTCAAATCTCAAGCAGATATAACACGAGTCAGATCTCGTAACAAGTATTAATTAATAAAACTACTACATCCCAGATAAAAGAGACTACAAGATTAAGTCTATTACATGTTGAACAAATTAACCACAACTGTTAAACGCTAATCAACAACTAAATCAGTTTAACTAACTCCAATAAGAATCTAAACACAATAGTAAATAGAAACAATTACTATCTAATGGTGTCCTCTTCCAAAGCCTCCTTTTCATCACAAAGTCCAGATATGGTCTCATAACCTGCAAAACCTGGTGGTGGGTCAGTACAAGACCACACGATACTGAGTAAGTGGCTCACACCTGCAGAGCCATCAAACAACATACTTATATCTGGCAAGTATCATGTTCTTCAACTACATTATTATGCCTCATAACCAAGACAAACAATCCACACATAAAAGCATACTTAATTAATGCAACCGTGCAACAACCATGCACCTAACACATGAATTTCCGCACCATGCCATGCACACTCAAAACACATGAATTCCACATCATGCCATGCATACTCGGTTTTCTCTCAAGCTCCATGAGCTCGCTTTAAAATGCTCCTAAGTAGTTCTAATGCTTCCTGAAATAACCCTGAAGGTCACTACTCGTGGATTGGGTCGCCAACGATCACGTCTTGGAGAAGAATCGCTGAGAGAGAGACTTCGGAGGAGGAGCTATACGCGCTGGAGAAGAACCTTGACGGAAAAATCACGAAAAACACGCAGCGACTCGAGCTTACCACGACGGCTTGGTAGCTCATGCTTGACGCACGAGGGCGAGCTGGGCAATGACGGCGCCGGCGCGAAGAAACGGCGATGGCTTGAGACTGAAAATCAGGGGGGCTTGTGGCTTCACACGAAAAAGAGAGGGAAAGATGCAGATGGTGGCTGCGTGACTATTGCGTGCGTGGAAGAAGAAGACCGGTGGGGGCGGGGGCATATGGTGGCAGTACACAAGAAGAGAGGAAAAAAGGATGATTTAGAGCTTTCTTTCTTTATTTCCTTCTCGCTTTTCCTTTTCTTAATTTGAAATAATAACCTAAATCTCACATTTAAAGATTCAATTAAGGTCCCTCAAACCCAAATCAAATATTAGTAAATCTATAAGAATTTAGGCCAAATTTTAAATTCAAACTTATTTCAAAAGAGATTTGGAACATAAAATAGCCCAACTGATTTGGTATTTGGGTCTTTTAAAATTTTAGATAATATCAAATACTAAACTTCCAATCATTAGGAAATTAAAGATTTAATTAAAAATCTCTTTTCCCTAAATTATAGAAATTTAATTTAACGACCCAAGGCTAAGCTTAAATTCTAATGTTTCAAATTAGAACAAGAATGCTCAACAAATCCCAAAATGATTTGATTTCGAAACGCGGGGCGTTACAGAATGTTTAAGCCAGGGATTGCCACCAAATTACCCAACTCAAAGTGGGTAATTTGGCTGCTAATTTTAGGGGAATGCATGGGTTTAGTCACCATGCACTCCACCTCCTAAAAATCAATTTAATTTTGAATTTCCTAATTCAAAATTATCTTAATTTTTAGTTTTTAATTATTATATAATAACAATCTGAAGAAATCTATTTTCAATTTTTTTTTTCAATTTGAAATTAATTCAAAATAATTATTAATTAAATAATAATTAATTAATTTAATATCTAATATTAAATTAATATTTTACCATCAATCCGGAACATTTCAAAAATGTTATTTTTCTAACATGAATCCCTATTCATGTTCTTGGTATTTAAATCATATTTAAATATTAAATATCTCACAACCCGATTTTCACCAAACCCGATGTATCGATAACGTCAACCACCTCTAACCATTTCCCTAAATTGAATTCGAATTAACTCATTTTCTATCCATCATATTGTTACAAAGGTTAGTCTCGAGCTGACAAGAGGACAAAATAGACCTACAGATCATGGTATCTATGATATAGTTCGAGTATTTCATTTGATAAGCTATTTTCGGATCTAAGAAGCTTGGAAAGCCGTCTACGTGTACAATTTAACCTAATTAGGGCTTGCTATCACGCTATAAAAGGGAAGAGCCTTCTCAAGTAAAAAACATTCCATCATTGGAGAAGGAAAATCATATTCCATTCGTGGAAGACGTACTTCCCATCTTTGGAAGCCAAATAGAGGAGGAAAGATTGGAGACTTCAAGAAGACTATTGACTATGGGTTTGAACAAGGGAATTAACCTTTTCTTGTAATTTCTTGTAGTTATGGATGCACGTACTAAGATTGTAGCGTGTGTTATGAACCTAATGAGCTAAATTTACTTAGGTGTTGGTTAGGAATCATGTAATTGACGTGCTTATTTCTCTATGCAATATATGTTGATTTGAGCATCTTTATTAACTGTTGTGCATATTTATATTTTGTGTCCGCCTGGCCAACCGGTATGAATACCACTTCTTAGTTTCAGGGAGATTTGAGAAGTATGTGGCATTTAATCACACTAGATCATTGTGTATTAGTGAACGACAGTGTCTGAGTTAGGGATAGCCAGTTGCCTAGTGCTTGATCGGTAGCACGTCATTGGAGTTGAAACACATTCCAAAAAATCTAGAGTTCCGGGAGGATCCTGCTAATAAGACTGCAAGAGAATTGCCTATTCAATAATATTGCCAGAGCATCTTTTGAAACAATTAATAAAATCCTGACCAACGTCTATTTTCAAACTGTCTGCTTTATTTGTTTACTTTCTGTTCTGTCATTTTTTTTTTGCTTCAACATTTTATCAAAATCAATCATTTTAACCACCTTTGAAACCATTAAAGAGGTATACAAAATAGATAAAGTGAGAGCTATTCAGCCCCGTGGATACGATAAATTTCTTATCACTTGCTGCAGACTGTGTATGCTTGCACAGTGTTCTAGAGTATATTTTTACTATATTTTTACCCACTCTGGAAACCCAACACCCATGTACCGGTCAAGTTGGATTATCACCCTCCCACTATGTCAAGACATTCTCATATCTTGAGATTGTTTTGAAGGACCAGCTTCACTCACAACTTTTGTTTGTTTGTAACTTCCCCGAGTATTAGTTTACTGTGTGTTTGATGATTTCTCATATCATCTTCCTCAAGGAACGTGCCATTTGTCGAAACAATAACCTTGTTGTCTTGAGGATCATAAAACATACCTCCTTTTGTTTCTTTAGGGTATCCTACAAATAGACATATTCTAGAATGTCACTCCAATTTCTTTGGATTTTGCAGCAACACGTGTGTCGGGCATCCCCAAATCCTGAAGTGTCGTAAACTCCCTTTACGTCCTCTCCATAACCGTAAGGTGTTTCTGGAACACTTTTGGAGGGAACCATGTTGAGAATATATACAACGGTTTCCACTACAAAACCCCAAAACAAATCAAGTAGTTGAGCATAACTCATCATCGACCGAACCATATCTAATAAGGTTCTATTTCTCCTTTCTGATACTCCATTCTATTGTGGTTTACTAGGTGCTGAGAGTTGAGAGGAAATTCCATGTTCTATCAAGTAGTCTTGGAATTTTAAATCAATGTACTCTCCTCCTCGATCAGATTGCAAAGTTTTAATTGTTTTACCTAATTTATTTTCAACTTCAGCTTTATACTCTTTGATTTTTTCAGGAGCTTCTGACGTATGAACCATTAGGTAAAGATACCCATATCTTGAATAATCATCAATAAAACTGATGAAATATTCATATCCTCCTCATGATTTAACATTCATAGGACCACATACGTCTGAGTGTATAAGCTCTAGAGTTTCTTTGGCTATATGACCATTTTAAGAGAAAGGTCGTTTGGTAATCTTACCTTCTAGACAGGACTCACAAGGTGGTAATGAGTCATCTTCTTACTCATTTAGAAGTCCACTCTTAACCAACCTTTCTATTCATTTTTGATTTATGTGTCCTAGTCTTAAATGCCAAAGAAGAGTATCTTGAGAAATTTTGGGTCTCTGTTGTTTTGAACATTTTAATATTATGAACAACATTTGTTTCATTCAGTCTTAACACATACAAATTGTTTTCAAGTTTAGCAAAACAAAGACGATATCCTCTTTTGAATATAAACGCTTCATTGACGTCAAAAACAATTTTATTCATCACAGAATTTGTGTGAAATTGATTGAAACTCTACGGGAGAGATTCCATGATAAAATTGACTTGACTACTTTCATCTATGACATCACCATTTACTTCGGATGCATTAAAATGCACCATGTTTAGAACATGTTCTTGAACAGAAGTTCCTTCTTTTATCCGAGAATTGTAAACGTATTTAAGGGCCTCATGTCGAAGGGACGAAGACGGCCGTCCAAACATCGCCTGTAATGAGTCCATTATTTCCATGGTCGTAGCCATGCCCTCATGCTTTTTAGACAGAACATCACTTATGCTTGTCTGAATCACTACATTACTTGATTCAAATGGTTCTCACAAAAGCCAAATGTATGAGGAAGTCCAATTCATTGGCTGGCTGGTAAAGGGATCAAATGGTATATTTTGTTGGTCAGGATGAAGACCTTTGCCTTATCATTGGCTCTAGTCCATTTGTAATAGACGTCTCGATTTACTCGAGTTCCTGTTGGGCCAGGGTTAGGTTTACATTCTTCTGTCAAGAAGAATTGATGATCATCAATCACTAATACTGTGTTTAAATTTGATTTCTAGGTTCCATAGTTGTCGCTGTTATGTTTTTCTAAAGCTAATAGTTGTATTAAATAGCTAGACATGCTGAAAAACATAAATAAATCCTTTATCAGTGAATTTATTATTTGATAAATCCAATTTTAATTTAGCAAAAGTAATAATGTACTTATCTCATTAATTATTTTGCAATGATACTTTAGTGAGTTAGAATAACTGCTATCGAGGGGTAGCCAATCACTCTTTCACTGAACCAAGACATTCTTGACTAAAACTATAACTAGAAAAACTCCTTTATTTCTGTATCATTTTAGTTATCCCTACTTTGGTCAAGAATAAGCTAACCATTAGTTTATCTTGTAAGTGTGACCCTCCATTTTTCAGATCTAAGAGAACGACCCTAGCAATGCTACCGAATGGAAAAACTAATGTTGGGAACGATCCTAAGAAATCCTTATCCATTTATGGTTTTTACTATGTTCTGATTCCTATGTCACATCCCTCCGAATGGTGTAGTAGCTCCAGGGCATACTTAGCAAGCGTAACATAGAGATCTCACGGTGTAAACTAATGGAAGAGACCGTAAGATGCGTTGACACACTTCCTTCTCCCACTTACTATAAATACTTTCTCCATTCACTTTGATATTGACTTATGCAAACAACTTCCGAATGGAACAGTTGCATTAGTAAGCAACATGAGGCCAATCATAAATCTCACTGTGTGAATTTATAAGGAGAGCGTGATGAAAACTATGTTTATCATTTCTTCCACTTAGTACTTACGATGTTGGGTAAATTGTTACTTAGGCATATTCCGGAGAATTAAATATTTACCTAAGTCTAGATTATAAATTAACCTACGATGTATAGGTGATTTATAACCTCACATCTCTCACGTGCATGCTCGTAAAACCTTGGTTAACCTAACTCAAGTACCGGTCTGATGCCCAGGTAGGAGATGTGTTCTGTAAACCGTCAACTTAAATACCTCCAGTCTTAGAAAGCATCGAACCGAGTGAGTTCTCTTTTAACCTTAGTTTTGCAAGTTATCGACCTATTCTTTGGGAGGTTCATTTTAACCCGAAGTGAGCATGCAATTATCTTTGTTATAGCTTTTACGTCTATTTCGGTTTATAACTCGATTATAAAAGAGATCAACCTATAACATGCTTTCTAATTGACGTTAATGCTTTAATATCGAACTAAGGAAGTTTCATGTTGCATGCTCGTTCATTTTTGTTAAGGTTATATAACGATTATAATTAACGAGAACTATTCATTCAACATGCATCTAACATGAGACCTAAATCATGCATACTTATATTATAACTCTTTATAACATACTTAAATGCATGAAACATGCTTCCTATGGTGAGATTTTAAATCTATATGGAATACTCTCATGCATATATTATTCATACTAATTATAAGAATGCATTGACAAAGCATAAATAATTAAACCACACTGAAATGGACCAGTTTTGGCAATCTAAGCAAGAAATTAACTAAGCTATTATAAATAATAATAAAAAATTTTGTTGTCAAGCTCTCGAGAATCTTGAACCATCTCGAACCGCCTTACAATGGACTGAACCGAACCTCCCAAGGCCTGAACACCATTGAACCGGACCACAAGGGATTGAACCGGCCGAGAATGGGTGAACCGGACCAGGAACCACTGAACCGCCAAGATCTGGAAAAAACGCACGCCTTCTTGGAAAACTCATCACCGTCGTGTTGGGGTTTATGTCCTAGAACTCAAGTTTTGATTATCCTTTTATAATAAAGGTGTTATTCAGTGTAATTGTTTATTCTATATCTTAAATCCAATAGAAACGTCCATGGTTATAATAAGAAATACTTGAATTGTATCATGGATATAGACAGGGATCAAGTTTGAGTATATAACCTAAATGGTCTATAGTTAATAGATAAGACTGGATACCTTATCCTGGTAACACAATGGATGCAACCTACTTTGCGAATGAGGCAAACGACGTGATCCAGGATCGTTCATGTAGAGACATGCGAGTAGGGGCATCTTGTGTAAAAGATGCTTACACAAGACTAGATCGAGAAATAAGTCACTCTTACTTTATAACACCGTTTACTATTAAGGTTGACTATTTCATGTGATGACCTAGGTAAATCGATCTTAATCCTAAGCTTGCTATGAACTCCTATTCGTTTAGGATTATCTTTTATTTGCATGGGTGAGAGTAGACAAAAAGTTTCATTCAATAAACCTACAATTTTGGAGATAAGACTAGATGGATAGTTGGGGACATAGTAAAGTAAGATAGAATTCACTCCTATCCAATTCAGGGATAGTAAAGAGGTTGTTCCCTTAAGTGCTGAATCCAAGGTTTGAATAAGTGGCCCCACCCTCTCATTGGCCCGAGACGGACTTTGTTTATTGGTTGGACCATAAATAAATTGTTCATTAGAGGACCAGTGGACTTAAGGAACTATGATTTACTATAGGGGTAAAACAAACATTTGACCTAACTATAGTAACGAACGACCTGTGAAGGATTGACTTACTAATCATGGTTATATCGAGTGGATGAAAATATATCTACAGTGAGGGGAGTTCAACTACTAGGCTATAGTGGAGTGTCTCGGTAGTTAACGGATGTTGGTTAGCTAGGTTAAAAGGGTTTAGCCAGTTAAACCTCGTATCGTTGGAGCCCATGATTTGTAGGTCTGTTATGTCCCCTTGCTAGCTCGAGACTAACCTTTGGAACAATATGATGGATAGAATATAAATTACTTTGTATTCACTTTAGGGAAATGGTTAGAGGTGGTTAACGATGTCGATACGTCGGGTTTTGTGTAAACCGGGATTGTGTGATATTTAATATTTAAATATGATTTAAATATCGAGTACATGAATAGGGATTCATGATTGAAAAATAAAATTTTGGAAATGTTCGGGGATTGATGGCAAAATATTAATTTAATGTTAGATATTAAATTAATTAATTATTATTTAACTAATAATAATTATTTTAAATTAATTTTGAATTAATTTAAAATTGAAAAATTAAAATTCGATTTTATATTTTTCAGATTAATTAAAATTAAATAATTAAACAAATGAATTCAAGATAATTATTGAATTAGTTAAAATCAAAATAGTTTTATTTTTTTGGAGGTGGAGAGCATGGTCACTAAACCCATGCACTCCCCTCTCTTAAGCCACACCATTTCCCACTAATTAGTTGTTGAATTGGTGTCAATCTTTGATCCCTCTATAAGAGGGAAGAAGAAGACTGGAAAAACTGATTGAATTTCATGATGAATTGCTTACAAAATACTCACACACCAAACCCACCTCCATAAGCTTGTTCTTCAAGCTTTTTTCTTTAAATTCCATCACTAGAGGATCCCACAATCCGTTCCAGAGGCTTGAGGATAGCAAGGAATATTCAGTGGTGGTTCGTGATTGATTGGTGAAGAAAAACAACAAAAGAATCCAACCAATTTCTCCATTTAAAAAAGGTTGGTAACCTGTATTTGTTTTTCTTCTCATAAACAACATGCAACGATTGATCAAATTGAACTTATTAAGTGCCTAAGATCAAAAATTGCTTCCGTAATTTAGATATTAACACATTCACGTCGAGACGCTGAAGAACAGTACTAAATGGAAGCCCTCTGTTCTTCGACCAGCTTGAGTTTTTCTCCTTCTTTAAATCAATTACAGTACTTAATGGACTCTAATGACTCTCCAAAAATAACAGACTCTTCTCAACACATTAATGTTCATACACATGTGAGCAATTACAATTTCATCAACAAATTGAAGAGTAAAAAATTGTCAAAACTGTAATATATCCATTTCAGCATCCATGCAAATTGAATTTCAAAATGCTACCAACCATGATAAAATTAAAGAAAATTAGGGCTCGTTTGGTAACGTTCTCGTTTCTTGTTTCTTGTTTCTAATTTTATTAAGAAATCTAAGCATTTAATAACTATGTATGTTTCTTGTTTCTCATTTTTTAGAAACACTACCAAAATTTTTATAGAACTTTTGGAAACAACTAAAAATAGTTTCTTCTTTTTTGTTCTTATTTCTATTTTTTTCCAAACATAAATAAGAATACAGGTTTATTATTATTGAATGTATAGGTGTTAGGGTCATGAAATTCTATTTTTCTTTATTAAAAATGAAGAAACGGAAACAAGAAACGAGAACGTTACCAAACCATGCTCTGCTACCAATTGGAAGTGTTAATATCTAAATTAGGGAAGCAATTTTGGATCGTAGCCAGTTAATAAGCTCAATTTAATCAATCTTTGCATGTTCTTCTTGAGAAGAAAAACAGAGACAAAAATCCAACCTCTTTAAATCTGTGAAATTGGTTGAATCCTCTTGTTATTTTTCTTCTCCAATCAGTCATGAACCACCAGAGGATCTTCCTTGCTATCCTCAAGCCGTTGGAAAAGATTGTGAGATCCTCAAGTGATGGAATTTGAAGGAAAAAGTTTGAAGAACAAGCTGTGGAGGTGGGTTTTGGTGTGTATGAATTTTCGCAGCAATTCTCTAAGATTCAAGCTTTTATTCTTCAGCAATTTTCTTCCCTTTTATAGATGGAAGAAAGCTGAATGTAAGCTAGGGATTGACACCAAATTACCCAACTCAAAGTGGGTAATTTGGTGGCTAATTTGAGGGGAGTGCATGGGTTTAGTCACCATGCACTCCAGCTCCTAAAAATCAATTTAATTTTGAATTTCCTAATAATCTGAAAAATTACATTTTCAATTTACAATTTTAAATTAATTCAAAATTAATTTAAAATAATTATTAATTAAATAATAATTAAAAAATTTAATATTGAATATTAAATTAATATTTTACCATCAATCTCGAACATTTCCAAAATGTTATTTTTCTAACATGAATCCCTAATATTAAATTGGGTAGCCTTTATGCATTTGATGAATGGAAGGTTTGCTAGTAGATGTTTAAGGTTTTGACATTAGTTTTACAATTTTTTCGTTGATTTGATCAATGTCAGGGTTGGTGTTTTGGGCATTTAATTGCAATCGTGTCTGTAAGTCTGTGACGTTCGTGTTTTGATGATTTCCGGCAAAGAATTGAAAAAAATTGGACAAAAATTTAAGAAAAAAGAGGTTGGAAGAAGAAGAAAACTGGAGAAACAGAAGCTGCAATTGAAAAAAAAACGAAGTTGACGTCAGCATTTCAAATATGACAGAATAGGTGACGTCAGCCCTAAATCGTAGGTTCGGAGCGGTCCACAAGTTCGGCGAAGGTTCGACACGGTCCAACAGGTTTGACATCAGTTCGACGCAGTCCAGTGTCTTGCGGCCCGATTCGCACGAAGTTTGACTGGTTCGGGCGGTTTTGACCGATTCCTTCGAAACTTGAGCACTTCAGTTCGGTTCTTGACCGGTTCGCGATTTTCAAGTCCTGTTCTTGACCGATTCTCTGGTTTTTGATCGGTTTTGATAGTGAGCAGAAATGTTGCTATTTTAGTCCTAAAATACTAAGCTTTTTAGTTCTTTAATTGTGTTTTCATTGAAGATATTTAATATATTTTGTTATTTGGTATCTAGGAGCAAAATTGTGCATTTTGGTGAAAAAATGTCCAAAAAGAAGTCATTCAAGCCCAATTTCCATACTTGGGTCAAGGGGGAAGCCATGAAGGTCAACCATGAAGAAAAGACCCAAAAGAAATGAAGAGAGGCCCAAATTGAAGCTCAAAATCGTGCCAGAAAATTCTGGAATTCGCTTAGCGTCGAGAAGTTGTAGGGACAACATCGCAACCCTGATCCCATTTCTTGGCCTGTAAGTCGACAACGTCACAACGTCGCGACACTGTGCCAATAGCGTCGCGACGCTACCCCTTTTCCGAGCCTATAAATAGCGCCCTTGGATCCATTTTTTACCATCAATTACCATTTCCTTCATTCTTTCCTTGCTTTCTTTGGCTCCTTTGGAGCCTCTCTCAAGACTTTCTAGCCTTTTTTAGAGTTCTTTTAGTGGGAAAATTTTGGGGAATTTTGGGGAGCATTCTAGGAGGTTCAAGGTGTGCTCGGAGGGACTCCAAGCGTCAGTGATGGGGTCTTTGATAGTCAATTCCTTCCCTTTTATTACGTTCTTAATTGTGCTTTCCATTGTAAATTTTGTGGATATTTTAGCTATTTATAGCTAAACCCCAATTTGGGGTCTTGAAATTAAATTATAGTCAAAATGTTGTTATAATTGCCTATCTCTTGCCCTTTTTACTAATTATTTGTATGGATGTGCTTAATGCTGTATGCAATCTGGCCAATTGTATATTGATCTGATTCTTAATGGAGACTCGACGGAGAGAAGTTAGGATAGATAATAATCCATGCAACTGGTTTAATTGCCCGTCGTGACAACGAGATTAGTTGATTAAACTTAGATTCTTAAAATGAATCAGAGCGTAATAATTAATGATTTTTAATGGCGCTAAGGACACATAGGTTGTTAAAATGAATTAATTACAATTAGGGGAGACCGACAGGAGAACCTATGTGAATAATGAAGATTCTAGGATTATAATTAGTTTTACAACGAGATAGGATAATTATAATAAATGTTTAGCTAATAATTGATTTTCAAGACCCCACTTCCCATTAAAAAACTTTCTCCATATTTTATTTTCCTTGATTGATCAAATTGATTTCTTTAATTGCTTTGATTTTTAAATTCTCTTTATTTGCATGTTTTTGTCCCTAGATATTTTTTCTCCCAAAGTATTTTTAGTGTTCAAAGAATTTTTGCTTGCTTAATTTTCGCTTTGCCTCCCTGTGGCACTACTACAAAAATCACTTTTAATGATGGGCAATGCCCGTCATTAAAGACTTTTCATGACGGGCGACATCCGTGATCTATACGAGTGTCATGGTAACTTTTCATGATGGACGACTTTTAATGATGGGCAATGCCCGTCATTAAAAGCCGTCCGCCATTAAAAGGTACAATGAAGAACAGTTTTAATGACGGACATTGCCCCTCATTAAAAGGCGTCCGTCATTAAAAGTCCGTCATCAAAAGTGTATTTTCCAACCAAATGTCCGTCATTAAAGGTGTCCACCATTAAATGTCCGTCATTAAATATATTTTTTAATGACAGGCATTGCCCGTCATCATTTTGTTCATAATCTAATAAAAAAATTGTTGGTTGCCCGGTGGGCATACGAACAATATTTTTTTCATTTGTCAATCTGTAAAGAAAGTAATCTTAATTTTAAATGTGCAAAATTGTATAGAAATCAAATATTTGTCAAATTTCATTCCAATAAGCTAATGAACCAAATTTGTTCATACAATTTTTATTCATATAAGTTTGATATAAAAATAAAATTACAAACACTTACACTTAAAAGCCTCAAAATTACTAAACACCTATGATTTAAAGTCTACACCTACACTAAAAAACAAAAATTCTCGTACATGCCGCTTTCATTCCTGTCACCATAATCTTGCTCGTACATCAAACTTGAAGAACCTATGAAACATTAGCAAAATAACCTCTTGAAAATTTGCAACTATTAAGAAAAGAATAATGCTTGAAACCATAGATTCACACCTTGGATCAATTTTATTTTGCAACTTTCGTATCAAAACCTATGAAACAACAAAAGCAAAAGTACAGTTAACATTAGCAACACAATAAGCTCATTACAGCATATAAGAATGCCTTTCGTTCTCATATCCAAGACATAATTCTTTTATGATCAATATAATTTAAAAAAAGAAAAAAAAAACCTATCAAATTGTATAGAACATGTCTAATATTTATGCTTCACTAAGGCTTAACATGTAAAAGGGAGCCATAAAATTGTAGCAAAATCATCTGTATTATCAGCAATCCACAAATTTCTAATAGATTTACTATTTTTAAGCTCTTAGTGTAGCATGGAGATATAGAAAAAAAAAAGTGTACAAACTTGTCAATTTCCAAAACAGAGTGTTTTACGTAGAGATAAGAAAAGTTGCAGGAGAAAGATATCCATGTCCATCATTAAATGGAGGAATTGTTGTAGTGAATCACTCATAAATCTCACTTACTCATGATGCACATTGTATTGAAATGCAAAGCAATTGAAAGACCAGAATGATATTGTCAAAATGTTTGTTTGGTAGCCAACTAAAGTTTTGAGAATTGATATTGATATACAGGGAGAAAATGCATTGAAATTCAAAGCAAGAATCAACATATAATGAAAAAATATTAGAAAGTGTTAGTGCATCTAACCGTGCAATACCCTGATCACCAATTAAGAAAACTTCATTTTAGAGAACCCCTAAATCAATCCAAAATAAAAAATAAATGTTGTAATTATAAAGAGATAAACAATAGAGAGAAACCTTTGAGATTTGAAGGGGTTTCATCTACAAAGCCCAAAATAGACATCTTTCCTTCTCAAATTCACCGTAGCTTTCTCTTCCTGAATGAGTGCACAAATTTGGACAACACTGAAATAAAGAAAGATCAAGATGTTGCATTGATAGAAAAATTCATAGGATTTTAACAACAAATCAAAGCATAATTTATTCTAATTTAAATTGGAAAGTCCAAGAGTGTTGTGAGATGGCAAACGATCGACTGACTTCCATGAACCAACTTCCCAGAGCAGTGTGTCCACTAACCCCATATAAGGAGGAGCAGTGTGGCTGTAGTAGTACAACAATCACTTAGCTAAGGGCTATATATTATCAATGTAGCAACAAAATAGCATTATACAGGATTTAAGATAATACATTATAGGTAAAGTAAGCTTTGGCTTCACTCGTGGTGCCATAAATACAGAATTAGCTTCAGCCCTCAGAGTTTTCCCAGTTGCACCAACTTTCCTCCCTCGGTTGTTCTTTACTAAACAAGCAAATCGGGGCATGTAACTCATGAGACTAGACAATAAACAATAATACAACTGCTGAATATTTTGCAAAGAATAAATATTGAACACCCTCAATTTAAAATAATACCACTGCCGAATATAGAGATGTTTTAACTCTTAACACATTTCATAACAAAATTAAAGAAAAAAGGTAAAGTTTTTTTTTTCCAATAACTTTTTAATGTAATTGTTAACAGAATCTAACACACTATACTTGCCATGTTCAATAAAAACACATGTATCTTTTTAACTTTCAACAATTTTTCACAAAAGAAAAACGAAACGAAACAAAGAAAACAAAAAATAATCCATTATTCCCTCAGATTAATTGATAAAATGAAAGTTTCGGACAAGTATAAACATATGTATGGGTTTAAAGAGCAGAATGGAATGATAATTTCACAATATAATCAGAAAAATTGGAAATGGTTGAAATATAAATTGGAATATATCTATATATATGCTGAAACAAAATTGTTTTCAACATACTAACACCAAATACCAGCCTGGCAATATTGAACAGTAAACCATTGCCAAAATATCAAGACTACGGATACACAATTTCAGGAATTACTGACCTTGTTCAGTTAGATGCAAAAAAGTTTACACACCAACTTGCTATAAAGGAAAAAAGAAAGACAAAAGGAAACCCATAACTGCATATCATAACCAATGGGATCTTGTATGGTATTCAATTCACAGTCTTAAATTTTTGCCACTAGATTTGGATAGATGGTCTTATATCTCCAAGTATTTTAGAAAAGATAATATTTCATCAGCAATTCACGAAAGAATGTTGATGAAAGAAGCAGAAGCTTACTGAAATGAGTATATTGTTGCTCAAATGATATCACTCGTGGAGAAAGAAGGTCATGGATTCCTAGACAGTCTCTTTCTGTGAGAGGAAATCTAGTGTCCAACTCTTTGAAAATAAAAAGGGACAAATTTAAAGAGTTCCACAACCTACACGTAAAAAGATACACATTCATCACATTGTGACTAATTCGTCTCGGGACAAGAATTCAAGAACCTTTCATAACCTGTATGATCTCTTTCTCCCTTCCCTCGATGTGTTGCTCATCAATTCCAAATGTCATCGTTTGGTTTTCAATGGTTCCCTGATTCCCACACAAAAATACCAATCAAAGAGGCGAAGTGATTAAAAATGATATGTTATACACATCTAAAAGAATAACCAATGGGATGTTTGCTACCCTAACATACAAAATAATAAGACAACCCAGGCCTATGATTATGACTAACAAAATCAACCACCATCATATGCCAAACAAAATAGACCACTATGATACATGGGGAGACTTGAGCACAATCCACTTATCCGAAACATGGAACACCCAAAAAAATTTAACAGTCATTTGGAGTTAGAAACTAATATGTTATTTTGTGGTTTGAGTTCTCAAATACTAAACCCTTGCATGAGAAAAGTTAAGTCTTGATAAGTCAAGGTAACCAAAGAGATGAGCACATACAAATTCACCATATTCATCATCCTCATGTAGAGTTTTGTTGCCATTCAAATTTATCTCCAAATCAATTCCATCATGTCCCTGCAATACAAAAGTAACTAAGCCTCATTGACTAAAAAGAACAATGTTTCAAATAATAAGACTCCAGAAAAATTTCTCACTATTAAACAAACTATAGATTTGCCAAGAAAAGTAAAATCCTAAAATGATAGACCAACAGAAGAATTGAGATGGGAGAGAATTGTCGTAATTGTGGATTTTTTTTTTTCATATGAAACAAATTTTTAATTGATAAGAGAAAAGTACAATAAAACTGTAAAGTCAGAGCAAAAGGATGAAACTTTGTTCAATGAGCAACTTTCAAGATCAGATGTAATCTTTCCAAACAAATCAGAAATATCTCATAGATCCATCAAGAACACGGGCCACTAACCTCCTTTTGCTGCTGCAGACGTTTCAGATACATTGTCTGTCTTCTACGAAGGTCCATAGAAAGATTCTAAAGCTCTGTAGCAAGAGAACACTGTTAAGAAAAGGATTAAACCATCACAAAAAGGAACGTGTTGTTAAAATAGAATGAATATCAGAATCCAGAAACACTTTTAGGGATGGGAGAAGTTTGTAAGAATCTTATACATGGCAGCACAAAAAAGGTCCCAACAACGAAAACTATGAACAACGGTTAAAAAATGCAATAACATAAAGAAATCATACTAAAAGACTAACGACTCAGCTCCAAAGTCAGATCATTTGAAGTATTGAGCAGAAAATTTAGTGAGAATCAAACGCACCTGGACATTTTTTCTAATGTTCATATCCTCTTGGAATTAAACGGTTAAAAGTCGGATGCTTTTGGTCTCCGTCCAGACGCCACCTTGCTGCCGTCGCTGAGGTTTGTTCACCGTCATGGGTTGAAGGCAAGGGGAAGGAGAGCTCCGGCGGTCGAAGGTTGAAGAAGGGAAGAATGACAGCTGCGGCCGAAGGTTGAAGAAGATAGGAATTATACCTGCGGTGGCCGAAGGTTGAAGAACGGAGGACGAAAGCTGCGATGGCCGAAGGTCGTTGAAGAAGAATGATGAAGAAGGGAGGCGGCGGCTGAAGGTAGAAGAAGGGAGCTAGGGTTTGATGTGCCTTCGGGGAGAGAGAAAAGTCAGGTTTCTTTTTACCTTTTTCAAAAATTAAAAAAAAAATTAAATGGGGCTTTTAATGGCGGGCTATGCCCGCCATTAAAGGGTATTTTTAATGACGGGCAATGCCCGTCATTAAAAGTCAGTTTTTTCGGACAAACGCGCGTCCGACATGAAAAGTGGCGCGCATTTTCCGTTCGTCATTAAACGTCCCGCCCCCTTTTTTTTGTCCATCATTAAAGGTTGTTTTTGTAGTAGTGTGGATTCGATACTCGGAATTCTTCCGTTTTACTATTACTTGGGGCGACCCGTGCGCTTGGGGTAATCGCCCAACAAGTTTTTGGCCTCGTTGTCGGGGACGCTTGATTTTTAAGCAAAACAATTTTCTTGACATCGAAAAGAAAGGGATAAATAATAATTTAGGTGTAAATATTTTTCTTTTATTATTTTGTGAATATGATTTTATTTGTGTTTTTGTTTGGTTCTTTTGATTGACTGGGAGTATTGAATGCAAAGACATAAGGTGGTTGATTTGTTTCCTTTAGATCTTGAAATTACCAGGACACTCAGATCTATTCGTAGAGAGAAAAGACTAATGGAAGCAATGGCCCATCCAGTGCGCCATAAAAGAAGAATAACCTGGAGGAGATGGTGACTATGTTTATCAAAGAACAAAAGGTGTTGAATGTGAATCTCCAAATGGCAGTTAATAACCATGACACAACTCTGAAAAATATGGAAGTTCAGATAGGTCAGATCTCTTCAGCGGTGAATGCCCTTCAGAAGGGAAAATTTTCAAGTGACACTGAACCTAACCCAAGAGAGCAGTGCAAGATGGTGACACTGAGAAGTGGTAGACAGTTGGAGATATGTTCAGAAAAGAAGAAGAAAGAAGAAAAGAGCATGGATGGAGATGAAATGGTTGAGACACAAAAAGCCTCCTCTGAAAGGTCCCAACATCCTCCTATCTCTGTTGATTTGAATTGTGGTGTTTCTAACCCTTTTGTAGGAAAGGAAACAGATGGAAAGAAGAATGGCAGGCATGAAGAGAAACTAAACGAGGAAGAAGTGGTCTCATGCAACCACCATGATAAAGGCTCGCACATTAGCCCGTCCAAGCGGAGGGGCGAATGTCCAACCTTTGACTATAGGGAGTTACCTTTTCCTCAACGCTTTAAAAATGTTAATTTAGATGAGCAGTTTCAGAAATTCCTAGAGATGTTTAGAAAATTGTCTGTGAATATTCCCTTAGTAGATGCTTTATAACATGCCTAATTATGGGAAATTTATGAAAGATATGTTTTCTAGGAAGAAAAGTTTGAAAAGAGAAGTTTTTAAATTGTCTGAAAGTAGTAGTACCATAGTTTCTGGAAAGATGCCTTCTAAACAGAAAGACCCAGGGAGTTTTACTGTTCCCTGCATTATAGGAGAAGTATCTTTCAATAGGGCCTTGTGTGATTTAGGTGCTAGTATAATTTGATGCCCTATTATATTTACAGGAAGATTGGTTTAACAGGAATGAAGGACACCGACGTCACTCTCCAACTTGCTGATAGATCGATTACCCACCCGATGGGTGTTGTGGAGGATGTGCTGGTAAAAGTCAATAAATTTATCTTCCCTGTAGACTTTGTGGTACTTGACATGCAGGAAGACAGAGAGGTACCAATTATTTTAGGCAGACCTTTTTTAGCAACTGGTAAGGCTGAGATTAGTGTGCATACAGGTAAGCTTACCTTGAACACTGATGATGAAAAAATCGTTTTTAGTATTTTTGGCCAAGATGAGTTTGTATGTAGTTTGCATACATGTTTTTCTATTGGTCCTGAATACTTGACTGACAATGATGAAGAGGTAGAGTATAATCTTGGCCTAGGATTAGGAGAAGAACCTATGGATGATGGGAATTTCAATCATAATGCATTTTTTGATGACCCTCTGTTTGAAAATGAGCTAATTGATGTAGATCTTGATGGGATTTGGAATTCCCCAATTACGTTAAAGCGGAAGCGTAATTGGGACCGATTCGTAGTTAATTTTGTTTATCCAAAAATAGTATTGCATTGGTTAAAACATAGAACAAATTCTATAGAAATTTAAGGCTAAGCATACAAAAATTATTAGATCTAAATCTAAAGGGGAGAAGCAAACATATATACCGTCGTTGACGACTCTGAATACTTCAACGGACATCTTTCTTGATTTTGGACCAAGCGTCAACAATTGGGACACCACCAATTGATCTTCCCTGCTATGAACTCTGAGATTAGGAACGTAGTTGTGGGACTACCTAATCTTGAATGGGAAAAACTCTAGAGAGAAAATTCTCCCTAGAGTTCTTGGGTTGAGAGAATATGAGAGGGAGGCTAGAGAGAATGCAATAGTGCATTTTTGTGGCCTTATGCTGTAGTACCTAAACCCTAGGTTTAGTGTTCTATTTATAGGAGAAAGGTCATGAATAAAATATTAATTTAAAATCAATTATTTCCATAACTGATTTTAATCTTTTCCATAATTAATCAATTCCATGACCAATCAATTCCATAATTGATTAATCTTTTCCATAAATGATCGATCACTTCCATAAGTGATTAAATCATTTCCATAAATGATTAATTACTTCCATAAGTGATTGATCATTTTCATAATTGATTAATTTCCAATTAATTAATTCTTTAATTAATTAATCACCAATTAAATATCATATATTTAATTTCAGACCTTCTATTAGTTAATTGATTAATTACCCAATTAAATATCATATATTTAATTTGAGACCTTCAATTAATTAATTCTATAATATGAATCAAATTCATATTAAAATTTGAACTCCTTCAAATTCTCTTATATCCTATAAATTTAATATGAATCAAATTCATATTAATATTTGAAATTCTTCAAATATTTATTTCTCTCCTAGACTATAGTTTAATTAAATCTCATTTAATTTAAACTAAATTGAATAATTAATTAATTCATCTTCTAATTAAATACCATATATTTAATTAGACATATATTTGAACTCTTTCAAATATATCAATCTCTCAATATTATAAACTTTAATCTCAAATTAGACTTCATATTTTAATGCATCACTATACATTATATTAATTTGTATCTCGTACAATTAACTTAACTCCCAATATGAATTTGAACTATTCAAATTCTCTCAAGATATATTTGTTCCTAATTACTCTTTACGAGCTAGCAAGGGGACGTAATGGACCTACAAATCAGAAGCTCCAATGATATGAGGTTAATAGATTAAACTCATTAATCAGGTTAACCAATATTCATTAACCGTGGGTCATTCCACTAAAGACCCACAGTTGAACTCTTCTCACTGTAGAACATTTCTGTCTCCATGGATGTAGACCTATGCCGGTAAGTCAATCCTTCACGAGTGTCCGTAATCACAGCTGGGTCAAATTACCGTTTTACCCCTATGTTACATCTGTCTCCTCAAGTACCAACACTCCTCTAATGAACAATCTGTTTATGGTCCAACCATTAAACATAAAGTCCCTCTCGGGCCAGTGAGAGGGCGGGATCCCTTTGTTCAAGTCCCGGAGTCACCACTTAAGGGAACACTCATCTACTTCACCTAGAAGCGGGAAGGAGTGAATTCCTTCTTGTGTTGTCATGTCCTCAGCCTCCCACTCGGTCTTGTCCCAAAAAAGGAAGGCATATTGAGTCGGCTTATTGGCCACTCTCACCCATGCTAATTAAAGGACAACCCCTCATGAGAAGGAGTTCATGATACACTCGGGATTAAGACTGAGTTACCTAGGTCATCCTATTGAAACGGTAACCTAATTAGTTAACGGTGTTATAACTAATGGTTGACTATTTCGTGGTCCGGTCTTATGCAAACTCATTGCATAGGATACCCCCACTTACATGTCTACTACATGGACGTTTTGGATCAATACATCTGTATCAAATTCAAAGCGGGCCGTATCTCATAGTGTTACCAGTATAAGGTACCTGATAACTGCCCAAAAGGTAGTTATTTCTCAATTATATAGGGATTTGTGTGTCCTTTATGCTTATTAGGGTTGGTTTTGGATAGATAGTACATGTTTTAACCCATTTGGAAGAATGGAAGCATTGAAAATTATTTTGTGCAGATTATGCTGCTGGGCGACTGGAGGGAGCAAATTCTATGCTGCAGCAAAATTGGGAACAGAACTGCCACAT
>CM072087.1:175416-177916 GCA_036850905.1 Luffa acutangula | reverse complement strand
GGCGCGCGCACTCCCACGCCCACGCCCAACACCCTCGCGCGCCACACGCCCTGCCCACCAGCCTCTGTTCTCGCCACGCCCTGCCCACCACACCAGCCCCTGTGCGCGCCACGCCCTGCCCACCACCCAGCTCTTTGTGCGTGCCACGACGCTCCACCAACTGCCTCATATTCACGCAACCAATGCCCACCAGCCCACCATGTGCTACCACCACCGCCCCAATAGGCACCCATGTGCCCAACAACATGCCCCACCATGCTCCCATCCTTGCTTGTGAGTGTAGCAAGTCCCACCATCCCCTCTCCTTGTTCACCGAGCCCCCCACCATCACCCTTGCCCATGCGCCCACAACACCCAACCTCACCATATGCACGCCATACATCACCATCGCCCTTGCCCATGCGCCACGAACCCACCCATACTACATGCACGCCATACTCTCACCGACACCTACAAACTTGAGATAAATGCGACTAAGCATTGAAAATGGTCTTGGCCTTGTATTAATAAAGGCAAGGCTTAACCATGGAGGTTAGCCTGACATGAAAGAGGCATGAAGGTTAAGTGGTTTGCCTCACCATGTGCATGACCACCACCCCCCATCCCCCCCCCCCCTCAAATGTCGCGAGGCTTAGACAAAAAAACATCGGAGAAACATTTTTTTTTAACTCAAATTCAATGGACATAATGAGAATGTTGACACTAGAGCAAATTGAAATTATTTGCCTTGGTGTGGGGGTATCGTTGGTGTAGATAGTCTCTAAGAACGCTAGGACGACAACCCCCCCCCATCCCCCAAACCAAAGTCACCCAATCTTGTGTGTGTCATACATCAAAACATCCATTGTAGACAAACACTATAATGTGAAATAATTGATGTCCAATTTGTTGTTTTGAAACAAAGAACAATGTAATAATGGATTCAACAAATCAATAGAATCTTTGCACAAAATTATGTAGGTACAATGACACCAAGACACCCATCTTGCATGTGTCATGACACCCATTCCGTGTCGTGAAACCCAACACACCAATGACACATGAAAGTAAATGTACAATGCTTGTTTTGTTGTGTTTTTTTTTTTTTGGTACTAAACAAATACAAAAGAATGATGCCCACAAAATAAAGAACCTTTAGCACAAATAATGTAGGTTCATGACCCAAAGACACCCACCTTGAGTGTGTCATGACACCCACCACCCATGAAACATGAAAGTAGATGTTTAATGCTTGTATTGTTGTGAAATTTTTTTTGGGAAACTATGAAACACAAAAGAATGATGCCCACGTGATTTCAGAATTTTTCTCCCACTGTAGGTATTTTTTTTTAATATTTGATTTTTTAATATTTGAAAAAATATTTAATTAAAAATAATTTGTTGGTCCAAAAAATTATGAAACTTGTTTTCTAGACTCATTTTCAATGTCCTAAACATGAATCAATCAACATCATGTCCTAAAACAATCTCAAACTTGAGATTATTTGACCGTATGACCGCTCAGAAATTTGATGTGCAAGCCTGCCAGACCAAAAATGCCTCAGAATGTACTATATAGGGGGGCGACCTGCCTGCATGGGCGGGGCGGTGGGGGTACCCCTATGTCGCCACGCCCACGCCCCAAGCACAATGCGCCGCACATGGGCATAATGCTTGGGGCGTGGTTGCGTGGCGGTCGGAGGCCCGAGGAGGGCGGGCGGCACGGCGGCTGAACGTGCACGGTGGGGTTGGGGCCGGGTGCCTTCGGGCGTGCGGCATGAACCTTGTCGGGCGGGTGAGATGTTGTGGTGTTGCTTGTAGTCCTCGGGCATTCACCCGGAGGCCCCGGGGAGGGCGGGGGGGTGGCGCGGGCGACGGAACGTGCACGATGGGGCGGGGGGGCCGGATGCCTTCGGGCGTGCGGCATGAACCTCGTCGGGTGCGGGATGTTTGCGGTGCTGCGTGCCAGCCTCGGGGCTCCTCGCGGAGGCCTGTGGAGGGTTGGCGACGTGGTGGCGGAACGTGCATGGTGGGGTGGGGTCGGGTGCCTCGGCGCACGACATGAACCTCGTTGGGTGCGGGATGTTGCGATGTTGCCTGTCGCCTTGGGCTTGCGCCCCGAGGCATGCGCCGGAGGTCCAAGGGAGCTGCACTGCCATCGGCGGTGGGCATTCTTGGGCCTCGGGCGTTTGCATCGGTTGTGGTTTTTGTTGCTCGGAATGGATATACGCCACACGCCCTTCTATCTGGCTTGGGAGAGAGAGTGGGGTGTCGAGTCGAGTGGTAGGGGTGGGCTTGCCTACACGACGCTTGCAGTGGTTGTTTTGTTGCTCGTTTTTTTCGACGTGGTGAAACGACCTAGCTTGTGAAGTTGCGGCGTGCTTGCCTTGAGCGAGACGAGATGACTTGCGATCGATCTTGGTTTCATGGTAGGGCTCGCCTTGAAAATAACGATGTATGCTTGTGCCCCTTCAATCTTGTAACGAGAGAGAGTGGGATGTCCACTCGAGCCTAGATGTGG
>CM072087.1:30000-168416 GCA_036850905.1 Luffa acutangula | reverse complement strand
ATCCTGATGTGATGTCTGTAATGATGGCTGACATAGGTACAGGCGAAGAAAGAATGGTTGAACTGGAAAGGAAGGTCAACATGCTGATGAAGGCGGTTGAAGAGAGAGATTGTGAAATTGCCTCTCTAAAAAATCACATTGAAAGTCGTGATATCGCTGAATCAAGCCAAACACCCGCTGCAAAGAATATTGACAAAGGGAAGGTTGTCATGCAAGAAAACCAGCCTCAGCATTCCACTTCAATTGCTTCGCTGTCTGTTCAGCAACTCCAAGATATGATTATGAGCTCCATTAGAGCTCAATATGGTGGACCTACTCAAAATTCTCTTATGTATTCCAAACCATACACTAAGAGAATTGACAACTTGAGCATGCCTACCGGGTTTCAACCTCCAAAATTTCAACAATTTGATGGAAAAGGGAAATCCTAAGCAGCATATTGCTCACTTCGTTGAAACATGCGAGAATGCTGGGACTCGTGGAGATCTCATGGTTAAACAATTCGTCCGAACCTTAAAGGGAAATGCCTTTGATTGGTATACTGATTTAGAGCCAGGGATGATCGACAGTTGGGAACAACTTGAAAAAGAGTTCCTAAACCGCTTTTACAGCACAAGGGCGAACTGTTAGCATGACAGAACTCACAAGTACAAAACAACGGAAAGGTGAGCCTGTCATTGATTACATTAATCGTTGGAGAGCTCTGAGTCTTGATTGCAAAGACCGACTCACCGAATTATCCGCTTTGGAAATGTGTATGCAAGGAATGCACTGGGAACTTCTTTATATATTGCAGGGCATAAAACCCCGCACCTTCGAAGAATTAGCAACTCGCGCTCATGACATGGAGCTGAGTACTGCTACTAGAGGAAATAAGGACTTTCCAGTCCCCGATGTGAAGAAGGAGAAGAAAGAAGCAAAGAGCACCGGGAAAAACCTCGAAGGGTGCTACAAGAGAATCCATGGTCGTCAATACGACCCCTCTGAAGTTTACTTCTAACAGAAGAGAAAATAAAATAGAGAAGCGTCAATATGAAAGCGAGAAACGACGCTTGACTTTGAAAGAAAGACAAGAAAAAGTCTATCCTTTTCCAGATACTGACATCCCAGATATGTTAGAACAACTGTTGGAAAACAAACTTATTGAACTCCCTGAATGCAAACGACCCGAAGAGAGGGAAAAGTAAATGATCCCAACTACTGTAAATATCACCGAGTCGTCAGTCATCCAGTAGAGAAATGTTTCGTCTTAAAGGAGCTAATCTTGAAATTAGCCCGGGAAAAGAAAATTGAGCTAGATCTTGATGAAGTAGCTCAAGCAAATCACGCCGCCATAGTAGCTCATCCTAATGTCCAGTCACCTATAAGTTTACCTTATGATCAGAGAGGAACCTTAATCCAATTTGGTACCTTTGAACCTATTATCGTTTGGTCTCAACCAGAGGCCCCAGGAAATGACTTCCTCTACGAAGCTGATATTCAAGAAAAGATTGGGCAAATTGAGGGCGAAGATGGAGGCTGGACACTCGTAACGCGACGGAAGAACCGGAAACAAAATTGGGCTCAGAAGGAATCTCGTTTGTTTCGAGAACACAAAAGAAAAAGCAGGTCTCGAAGGAAAAATGGGAAGAAGTACACGAGAAGGCTCAAGCCTATCTTAGAAGAAAGTGAGGTGCATATCCGACCTCCCCATCCAATAACTCTAAAAGAATTCTTCCCAAAAACTTTTCTTGCAGGAGTCAAGGAAGCTGTTACATGTCACGTCGTTAATGTGACAGAAGATGATAATGTCACATCAGCCACGTCAGAAATAATCACGAAAATGGAAGACTTACCATCCTTTAATATAGATGATTTACTATCACTCCCTCAAGAGGCCAAAAATACTCTTATTGAGGTGTTAAAGGATTGTAAAACCATCTACTTTGCAAAAAAATAATGTTGCTCCATGTTGCACGTCCATAGCCTTTACCGATGAAGATCTACTACTTGGGTCAAAGCCTCATAATAGGCCTTTGTTTGTCTCAAGCTACATCAGAGAGCAAAAAGTTAGTCGAATTCTCATTGATGATGGTTCTGCCGTTAACATAATGCCCAAGTCTACCATGAACCAACTAGGCATTCTGATGCAAGAATTGTCAAATAGTAAGTTGGTAATTCAAGGATTTAACCAAGGCGGGCAACGCGCGATCGGCATGATTCGCCTAGAGCTCATTATTGGAGATTTAAAGGCCAGCACCCTATTTCATGTTATAGACTCTAGGACCACCTACAAGTTGATACTAGGTCGTCCCTGGATTCATGAAAATGGAGTGGTTACTTCCACGCTGCACCAATGTTTTAAATTCTATCAAGATGGTATCAAGAAGGTTGATGTCGATACCAACCCCTTTTCAGAGGCTGAGTCTCATTATGCAGACGCGAAGTTTTATATGAAGAATGACAGTGTAGGGGAAGCTATGCCGTCAGAAGTTCCTTTGATAAGAAATAGTGACAAATCAGAGCGACAGACAAGCACGGAAAAAGAGTTGAATGAAAAAACGGGTGCTTCTAATAATCAGGAAAGCAGGGTATCTCCTAGGCAAACAAAAGCTGAAGTGGCAAAAAATGAGAAAATACTATGTTCAGAGGAGAAGAAGACAAACACTCCTATCTTGCGCTATGTTCCTTTATCTCGACGCAAGAAGGGTGATTCACCATTTGCAGAATGCTCCAATAATTTGAGAGTTGGCGACATTGAAATTTTGAAGGAGAATTTTATCACGCCTCTTACAAAGATATCCAAACAAAAGGTCAAAGACAAACAAGTAGAAGCAACTCTACCTGATAGACGAACAGAAGAGGGGTTTGATCCTAAAGCATACAAACTCTTGGCAAAGGCAGGTTATGATTTCACAGCGCATACTGAGTTTAAAAGTTTACGAATCTGTGACCAAAGGCCTGAACTATCCTCAACACAGAAGAAACTTCAGAAAGAGGGTTATGCTATACCCATTTCAAGAGCTGGGCTTGGATATAAGTCTCCTGAGCCGATTCGAATCACAAGAAAAGGGAAAACGAAAGTTGCAGATACACTTCACATTACAGCGGAAGAAATCGACGATTCCGAACAGGCTAAAGAAGACGAAATAGATCATAGAACTTCTGCATTTGATCGCATTGGACCGTCGGTTACACGATCCTCGGTTTTTCAAAGACTGAGTACAGCTGCAATAGAAGAGGAAAGTCAACATCCAACTTATGACTCCACACGACCTTCGGCCTTCCAAAGGCTGAGTATGGCTTCTGAGGAAAAAGGGAACGTGCATTCAACCCCTACTACACGACTATCAGCTTTCCAAAGGTTGAGCGTAGCCACAAAAAGGAGTGAAGAACGATCTCCTATATTAGCCTCAAACATAAAAGAGACCACTACCAAGGCAAAAGGTGATGGGAAAATTCGTAGCGCTATCCCCTCACGAATGAAGAGAAAGTTGCTTGTCTCTGTAAATACAGAGGGTTCATTAAAAATAAAGCGACACGATGTCGTTATCACAAGAGCCATAAAGAAAAGCTTCGATGATGAAAGTAACACAGATGTATGCTACCACATTACCATAGGGGATGAATCAGACCTTGAAGCATTTGAAGAAGATGCAGAAGAGGCTCCGTTGTCACTTGAAGATGGAAACCAATCGACAGTTGATGAACTCAAAGAAGTCAACCTTGGTACAGTAGAAGAGCCACGTCCGACCTTTATAAGTGCATCGCTTACTCCAAAAGAAGAAGGCGATTATATGAGTCTACTCACGACATACAAGGACATTTTTGCTTGGTCATACAAGGAAATGCCAGGACTTGACCCAAAAGTGGCTGTCCATCGCCTCGCAATTAAACAGGGGTATCGGCCAATAAAGCAAGCTCAACGACGTTTTCGACCAGAACTTATTCCTCAAATAGAATCTGAGGTCAATAAGTTGATAGAGGCAGGATTCATCCGTGAAGTTAAATATCCAACATGGATATCAAATATTGTCCCCGTTCGGAAAAAGAATGGGCAACTCCGTATATGTGTCGATTTTCGTGATTTGAACAATGCATGTCCGAAAGATGACTTTCCATTACCCATTACTGAAATCATGGTTGATGCAACCACGGGGCATGAAGCTTTGTCTTTCATGGACGGGTCGTCAAGATACAACCAAATTCGAATGGCTCTTGAGGATGAGGAGAAAACAGCTTTTCGAACTCCAAAAGGAATATATTGCTACAAAGTAATGCCTTTTGGATTGAAAAATGCAGGTGCTACTTATCAACGTGCAATGCAGAAAATATTTGATGATATGCTACATAAACATGTTGAATGTTACGTTGATGACCTTGTGGTCAAGTCCAAACAACGACATGATCATCTTAGGGATTTGAAGGTAGTCTTTGATCGCTTGAGAAAATATCAGTTGATAATGAACCCTCTCAAGTGCGCATTTGGTGTGACTTCAGGAAAATTCCTTGGGTTCATTGTAAGACACAGAGGAATTGAAATCGATCAATCCAAAATTGATGCAATTCAGAAAATGCCAAGTCCAAGAAAACCTACATGAGTTGAGAAGTCTCCAGGGTCGTTTGGCTTACATTAGAAGATTCATATCCAACCTCGCTGGTCGATGCCAACCCTTTCATAGGTTGATGAGAAAGAATGCGAATTTTGAGTGGGATGATATGTGTCAGAATGCTCTGGATAGTATAAAAAGATACTTGCTCAATCCTCCTGTCTTAGGTGCCCCTAAGACAGGAAAGCCAGTAATATTGTATATCGCTGCACAAGACAAGTCTATTGGGGCACTATTGGCACAAGAAAGAGAAAATCACAAAGAACAGGCCCTTTATTACCTAAGTAGAACTCTAATAGGAGCTGAGTTAAATTACTCTCCAATCGAGAAGATGTGTCTCGCTCTCTTCTTTGCTATTGATAAGCTAAGACATTATATGCAAGCCTTCACTGTACATTTAGTGGCAAAAGCTGATCCTATCAAGTATATTCTATCTAGGCCTATCATTTCGGGACGCCTAGCCAAATGGGCAATCATACTTCAGCAATATGATATGGTGTATGTGCCGCAAAAAGCAGTAAAAGGACAGGCATTGGCAGACTTCTTAGCCAATCATCCGATCCCATCAGATTGGAAATTATGCGAAGATTTGCCTGATGAAGAGGTATTGTATATTGAAATTATGAAACCTTGGATCATGTATTTCGATGGCGCAGCACGAAGGAGTGGGGCAGGAGTTGGCATTGTTTTCATCTCACCCGAGACACACATGTTGCCATACAGCTTCACACTTAATGAATTATGCTCAAATAACGTTGCTGAATATCAGGCACTCATCATTGGCCTTCAAATGGCTTCAGAGTTCGGGATAAAATACATGGAAGTTTATGGCGATTCAAAGTTGATAATAAATCAAATATTACTCCAATATGATGTGAAACATGAGGATCTAAAACCCTACTTCAGGTATGCAAGAAACTTACTGGAGAAGTTTGATAATTTAATACTAGAGCACGTTCCAAGATCAGAAAACAAAATAGCAGATGCGTTAGCAAACTTGGCCACTGCTCTAACGATTTCAGATGACATAGCCATAAATATTTCTCTTTGCCAGAAATGGATCGTTCCACCAAGTGCAAATAAGTGCGAAGAAGTTAATGTGACATCAGCTTATGAAATCGAAAAGGAAGACTGGCGGCAACCGATCATAGATTACCTGCAGCATGGAAAGCTTCCCACAGATCTTCGACACAAAGCTGAGATACGTAGAAGGGCTGCCCAATTTATCTATTATAAGGACACTCTTTATCGCCGCTCGTACGAAGGCCTTTTTCTTCGATGCTTAGGAAATGAAGAATCTCAAAAAGCATTGGAAGAGGCACATTCAGGCATTTGTGGTGCTCATCAGTCTGGACCAAAACTTCAATTCCAGTTGAAAAGAATGGGCTATTATTGGCCTACCATGATTCAAGACTCAATGCAATATGCCAAGAAATGTGAAGCTTGCCAGTTTCACGCCAATTTCATACATCAGCCTCCAGAGCCTCTTCATCCAACCATAGCTTCGTGGCCTTTTGAAGCTTGGGGGCTCGATCTTGTTGGTCCTATAACACCAAAGTCTTCAGCAGGACATTCTTACATTCTTGCAGGGACAGATTACTTCTCAAGGTGGGCTGAGGCTGTTGCGTTAAAAGAAGCCAAGAAAGAAAACATTGTAGATTTCGTCCGAACCCATATCATTTATCGATACGGTATCCCTCATCGTATTGTGACAGATAATGGAAGACAATTTTCCAATAGTTTAATGGACAAGTTGTGCGAGAAGTTTAACTTCAAGCAATACAAGTCATCTATATACAACGCCGCAGCAAATGGATTGGCAGAAGCATTCAATAAGACATTATGCAACCTACTGAAGAAAGTAGTCTCCAAGTCGAAGAGAGACTGGCAAGAAAAGATCGGTGAAGTGCTGTGGGCTTACCGAACTACTCACCGCACTCCTACAGGAGTCACACCTTATTCCCTCGTTTATGGGGTAGAAGCTGTGCTTCCATTAGAAAGAGAAATTTCGTCATTAAGAATGGCCATACAAGAAGGGTTGACAACAGAAGAGAATGCAAGGTTGCGTCTTCAAGAGTTAGAAGCGCTTGATGAGAGAAGATTAGAGGCTCAACAAGCACTAGAATGTTACCAAGCACGGATGTCTAAAGCCTTCGATAAAAATGTGAAGCTTCGATCATTTCAAGTTGGAGACCTAGTACTTGCTGTTCGAAGACCTATAATTACAACGCGACACATGGGAAACAAATTCACACCTAAATGGGATGGACCCTATGTCGTCAAAGAAGTTTACTCGAATGGAGCATATAAGATCATTGACAAAGATGGATTGAGGATCGGTCCAATTAACGGAAAGTTCCTTAAAAAATTCTATGCGTGAAATGTAAATACTCCTTATCGTAAGAGTCTAAATTGCATGATACTCCTGGCCCGCAAGAGTTAAAAAGGTGAACGACACAAAAAAAAAAAAAGAAATCAAATTTGTATATTGAACTACGTTATGACTTGATCCCTTCCCATTTGAAGGGTACGTAGGCAGCTTAAGAAAATTCAAAAAAAAAAAAAAACTTAAGTTCAGTCAAAGCATAAAAAAAAAAAAAACTATATTGCGTTGCAGATAAAGCATTGAACTTTTATTATGGCATAGACAGTTGAAGCATAAATGTTTGATACAATGCATTGAAATAGCTAAAAAAAATTAAAAGAGAAGTCTTATAGGAGACAAGCTTTAAGGTAAATAAAAGAAAGAGTTCTGGCTATGAATGGAATCCTAACTTTTTATTTAATCTAGGAAACATCAATTGATTGACAATAAAAAGAAAGTATCTTGACATCTAATCTAAAAAAAAATGGTGGGGGCCATCGAATCAAATCATCCACTTGAAGTTCCTCAGCTCTTCACGTAGACCCTCTAAGTTGGTACGAACTGTATCCAAAGACTTAGCATCCTCATCAGTCATGAGAGGGGCACATTCAATACTGGCAATCTCTTCACGGACTTTAGTGACTTCAAGTCTCTGTTGCTCCAAAGCCTTATCTCCTTCACAAACCGAATTGGAAAGTTTCTCATGCTCGACCATTGCTGTCTCAAGTCTGGCCTCCAATTCCTTTATCTCTTCAGATGATCGTGCTAGTTGTTGTTCGAATGTGTCCTGCTTCTTAAGCAAATGGCTCTCAGCAAGCAGTGCTCTCTGTAAATCAGAATTTTTCTCCTCTAAGCGGTGGTTCCTACTCGTCGGAGTTAATTGTGTAGAATACGAAAGTTGCAGTTTGTTGTACATCTCTACACTCTTCAAGTAGTCATTCACGAAGTCTTGAGGGAAGGCCAGGTTGTTCGGATGAATCTCTGAAATACCGGCAAATATTTTGTGTATCTCTGGTTCAAGGGCAGCTACCTTGTTAAAAGCAGTGCGTACAATCTTTCGTTGTATGCTGTCCCACAAAGCTAGGGCTGTTTGCCGTCGATGGTCAGAGAGCAAGGTGTCAGCACAATAATGGGAAGCTTCAGGATCTGCATCAATTACTCTCTTTTGATTCTGCTGATAATTTTCAGAAGTCTTGAGAGGAGGATTAGAGCTCATGGCTTTCTCATTAGACAACGTCTTGGAGTTACTCATTTGTTTTGCAGTGTTGTCAAAAACATTTGGACTTGTTAGCGACTCCTCGCTGCATTGCTCCTCCACTCCTTCAAGGGGATCTTTCAGAGGTGACTATAAAAAAAAATATATATTAAATATATATATATATATATATATATATATACATAATAGTAATAATAAAAGGAGAGGAAGTTGCTAACCAAAATGGGAGGAGGACTAGGGAATTGAGAAGCCCTTGGAACCTCATCAAAAGAGTTATCTACATTCGTAGAGGACACCTTTGCTTTCTTGGTTGGTCTCTTCCAATGATGATCGTGAGAACTGCTGCAACTTGATTCATCATGTTTTGAAGCATTTTTTTACAGGAACAAAAGTATCATCCTCAGGCAAGCGAATTTTCTTTCCTCCGTGATTACCCCCATCATTTTTGGGTAGTTTAGGACGAGATGGAGAAGGAATGGCACTACCCACTAATTTATGCACGTTCACTGCAAGATAATCCCCATGTTTTGCCAACCACCACCTTTTATACCGTGAAGTAATCTGAGTATGAGGGTTTAGGGTACGGGCTGGTAAAAATACTTGAGAAGATGTTTTACCCTGGGTGCAAATTCTCCAAAGACGTAAGACGTTATCCATGTCAGCCACAGGCGAGATATCATCTAAGTCATTTGGTATATCTTGGAAAAAGCCAAATTGTCGGCCAAATCGGTAAGGACAATATGACTCAATGATCACCTGGTCCCCACACACGGATGATAAATAACATGATCGAAGGCTTGCAAAATAAGAGGATTGAGAAAATGACAAAGTATTGTTGTCCTTCATAGTCTCATGTTTGTTTCTGCCTTGAATATTCACATTCCATAGGATGGAGGCACCCTTGTGGATCAGTTCACGAGCCTCATACTCTTCAAAGTATTTTGATCCGCCCTCACCAGAAAAATTAGCCATCCTCGGGCCTCGAACTTCCACTGGGACTGGATAGTGTGTATTAAAATAATGGGCTAACCATCCATGAACGTAATGCATGGGTAAGCAAACCTTCATGCGTCCGATTGGATTAGAAGCCATCGTTATCCGACCCAATCCATGGTATATGTTAGCCAAGGTTGGGACAACAAGGCTAAAAATATGGCCATCAGCCATAAGGCTAGCAATTCTGAAGACTCCCGGGCGAATTAATTGGGTGCCCTTACGAGGAAATACAAAAAGACACAACCAGCAGGATAGGAAGGCAGCCAAATATGTATGCTCTTGCCATTCGTCTTCTACGCCAAGCTCATGAAACAACTTGTGCTCCTGGCCTGACCAATCCCGATATTTGATACTCGTGCCATCTGGATTGCGAGTAGATTTTGAGCGGGAGGTTTTCTTTGGTTTTCGCTGAGGGGGTTTCTCATACTTTTGAACTCCTCTAAACCAAAAAGATATCCAGGAGTTAATGCTAACATTGGGCTCATTCTTTGAAGATGAGCTGCGATCATTCTTTGATGTGGATATCCGATAAAAGGCTTTAAAGAGATACTCACAGCTCTTTGGAAGGTATCGATACTGCTTCCACAAACCAGTCAACTCTTTAAAAGAAGGAATGACCTCCTCATAGAACTTACCCTTGATGGGGAGACCTCCAAACATCCATAGGTCCCAAAGAGAGATAGATAGTTCACCTGCTGCGGTATGAAGTGTATTGGTTGTGGGACACCAAGCTTCACAGAAGGCCCGGACCACATCATTATTCCGATCATACGTATAAAGAGAGGCCATCACCGCATTAAATAAGCGAGTCTCATAAAGCTTTTGCTCATTGCGACCAACTACCAACTCCAACCATTCCCAATAGAGTGAAGTGAAGGAGAAGTCTCCAGGAACCTTCATCACAGAATTCCAACGGGCTTGGCCATCTATCATTCGACGTCCTAGAGTCAACTCTGGATCTCGGTTGTAAGCTTTAGGATGGATTGAGGATTGCAAAAGCCACACCCGTTCTTCTTGCCTTAAAACCTTTTCCGTCGATAGTTCGGGTAAAAAGGCGACATCATTTAAATTTGGCCATAGGTCTGAAAGAGGGCCAGACTTTGGTTCCTCAACCAGGAGATTAAGCCCGTATTTAATAGGCTGATCTTTGTCCTTGAGAATGACAAGATATTTCTTATCGGAGGAGATATGCTCAGCGAAGTATACCATGATCCTGTGAATAAAAAAAAAAAAAATTAGGGTTCAGTTGTTAAAAAGATGGGGGCAAAGCAAATAAATTTCGTTGGAAGCTAAGCTGAGGATGAACACTGAGGGTCAAAGCCCTACCTTATAAGTGTCACCCCCAACTTTCGCTTGGTTTCAGTTTCAAGGTTGGAAGCTAAGCTGAGGATGAACACTGAGGGTCAAAGCCCTACCTTATAAGTGTCACCCCCAACTTTTGCTTGGTTTCAGTTTCAAGGTTGGAAGCTAGGCTGAGGATGAACACAGAGGGTCAAAGCCCTACCTTATAAGTGTCACCCCCAACTTTCGCTTGGTTTCAGTTTTAAGGCTGGAAGCTAAGCTGAAGATGAACACTGAGGGTCAAAGCCCTACCTTATAAGTGTCACCCCCAACTTTCGCTTGGTTTCAGTTTCAAGGTTGGAAGCTAAGCTGAGGATGAACACTGAGGGTCAAAGCCCTACCTTATAAGTGTCACCCCCAACTTTCGCTTGGTTTCAGTTTTAAGGCTGGAAGCTAAGCTGAGGATGAACACTGAGGGTCAAAGCCCTACCTTATAAGTGTCACCCCCAACTTTCGCTTGATTTCAGTTTCAAGGTTGGAAGCTAAGCTGAGGATGAACACTGAGGGTCAAAGCCCTACCTTATAAGTGTCACCCCCAACTTTCGCTTGGTTTCAGTTTCAAGGCTGGAAGCCAGGCTGAGGATGAACACCGAGGGTCAAAGCCCTACCTTATAAGTGTCACCCCCAACATTCGCTTAGTTTCAGTTTCAAGGTTGGAAGCTAAGTTGAGGATGAACATTGAGGGTCAAAGCCCTACCTTATAAGTGTCACCCCCAACTTTCGCTTGATTTCAGTTTCAAGGTTGGAAGCTAAGCTGAGGATGAACACTGAGGGTCAAAGCCCTACCTTATAAGTGTCACCCCCAACTTTCGCTTGGTTTCAGTTTCAAGGCTGGAAGCTAGGCTGAGGATGAACACTGAGGGTCAAAGCCCTACCTTATAAGTGTCACCCCCAACATTCGCTTAGTTTCAGTTTCAAGGTTGGAAGCTAAGTTGAGGATGAACACTGAGGGTCAAAGCCCTACCTTATAAGTGTCACCCCCAACTTTCGCTTGGTTTCAGTTTTAAGGCTGGAAGCTAAGTTGAGGATGAACACTGAGGGTCAAAGCCCTACCTTATAAGTGTCACCCCCAACTTTCGCTTGATTTCAGTTTCAAGGTTGGAAGCTAAGCTGAGGATGAACACTGAGGGTCAAAGCCCTACCTTATAAGTGTCACCCCCAACTTTCGCTTGGTTTCAGTTTCAAGGCTGGAAGCCAGGCTGAGGATGAACACCGAGGGTCAAAGCCCTACCTTATAAGTGTCACCCCCAACATTCGCTTAGTTTCAGTTTCAAGGTTGGAAGCTAAGTTGAGGATGAACATTGAGGGTCAAAGCCCTACCTTATAAGTGTCACCCCCAACTTTCGCTTGATTTCAGTTTCAAGGTTGGAAGCTAAGCTGAGGATGAACACTGAGGGTCAAAGCCCTACCTTATAAGTGTCACCCCCAACTTTCGCTTGGTTTCAGTTTCAAGGCTGGAAGCTAGGCTGAGGATGAACACTGAGGGTCAAAGCCCTACCTTATAAGTGTCACCCCCAACATTCGCTTAGTTTCAGTTTCAAGGTTGGAAGCTAAGTTGAGGATGAACACTGAGGGTCAAAGCCCTACCTTATAAGTGTCACCCCCAACTTTCGCTTGGTTTCAGTTTCAAGGCTGGAAGCTAGGCTGAGGATGAACACTGAGGGTCAAAGCCCTACCTTATAAGTGTCACCCCCAACTTTCGCTTAGCTTCGGTTTCAAGATTTTCAGTACCTGGATCGTGGATGAAAGCTACTGTGTTGGCAAGCAAATATCAGTTGTCGATGCAATCGTTCCCTGAAATTAATAAAGAAAATAGTAGTTAGCATGATAAGTTACCATAAATGAAAAAATAATAAAAAAAATAAAAATAAAAAAAGAAAACAAAAAAATGGTGAATCGAAGAAAAGTGGAACTTGTCTTAAAAAAAAGGGTAAAATACCTTTTTGGTCCCTCATGTTTCGATTCAGTTTCTAATAGGTCCTTAGGTTTCAAAATCGAACAATCAAGTCCCTACTATTTCAGAAATAGTTCTATTGAGTCCCTAGACCGTTAATTACTTAACGGAAGATGACGTGGCACCGTTTAAAAATAAAAAAAAATTATTTTTTAATTAAAATAATAATAAAAAAATATTTTTAATTAAAATAATAATAAAAAAAATTAAATCACTTCTCTCTCCTCCCCTCCCCTTCCCCGTTCTTTTTCTCTTCCTCTTCCCCTTTTCCTCCCCTTTCCCTTTCCCTTCCCGTCGACGCCACCACCTTGTTCTTCTTGCCGCCGCCACCACCTCTTTCTTCTTCTTCTTCAAAATCACCGAACCCATCCCCTTCCTTTTCTTCTTCTTCTTATGGTTTTCACGAAAAACCTCTCTCTTCTGATTTTTATCTTCTTCTCCGATTTCTCATTCCTTGGACTCTGAAAGCTCATACGTCTTTGTCATAGTTCGCTTCATCGACTTGTTAGAGAGAGAAAGGAACTCTGAAGCTTTTTTTCTTCTACATTTACATGAGTTGAAGGGTTTTCTCAGGAATTGCCAGTTAGAGAGAGAGAGTGACGGATTGAAAGATAATGGGGAGCAATACATTGGTGGGATCTCAGGACCATCTGAAATTGGCGAGGGAATACGCTATCCCCCACTCCACAATACCCCTTCTCTTTCTTTCCCTTTCTTTCCCCATTCTTTCCATTGTCGCCGCCGCCCCTTTTTTTTTCCCATTCTTCCTCTTTCTTTCTCTTTCTTTCCCCATTCTTTCTCTGATTTTCCTTCTCGTTTTTTCCCAGCTTTTATTCAAGAAAAAGAAACCTCCACGTCATCCTTCTCCCCCATTTCCTCTGTTTCATCGTTTGTTTTTGGTTTCTTCTTGCACTTTTGGTTTAAACTTGAAAGATCACATATGGGTTTCTTCCTAAGGGCTTTTGTGTTCTTCCTTGTTGCCAAGTCAATTTTGTTGAAACAGAGATTAATGTAAAGCCCCAAAAGCCAAGTCGATTTTGGAAACCTACAGTGATTTCAGATCAAAATGGTGTTAGAAACTCAAACCCTAAAGCCCCAAATGGTCGGACTATTAATGTAAGCCCTTCTTTTGCTCTTTTCTCTCTTTGTAAAATATTCCCAATTTTAGCAAGAGGCGAAGACGACGGGAAGGACGGCGGCGACGACCACGGGAGGGCCGCGGCGGTGGGGGCTATCGCCGGCGAGAAGGGAAAGGGTGGGGGAGAGAGAAGAGACTAGAGAGAAAGAGAAGATGAGAGAGAGGGGAAGGTTCGTGGATGGGGAGAGAGGAGTGAGGGAGGAAGATTTTTTTTTTAATTTTTTAATATTTATTATTTAATTATTGTTTTAATTTAAAAACTAATATTTTAATATTTTTAACGTGCCACGTCAGCACCGTTAAAAAAATTAACGGTGGAGGGACTCAATAGAACCATTTTCGAAACAGTAGGGACTTGATTGTTCAATTTTGAAACTTAGGGACCTATTAGAAACTGACCTGAAACATGAGGGACCAAAAAGGTATTTTACCCAAAAAAAAAAGTGTTGAGATCAAAATTAAAAAACAAAAAAACAAAAAAAAAAAACAAAAAGAATTAGAAGATTGAATATATATATATATAGTAAGAAAAAAATAAACAACAAAAAAATGTAAAAAAAAAAAAAATCTATTAAAGAATCTGGGATGCATTTTCTTGAAAAAAAAAAAATGAAAGCAAAGTTGCAGCAAAAAGTTCACAAAGTTTGGGTATAAGAAGCAATAAGTAAATAAATCAAATCGAAGAAAAGGAGAATCAGTAAAAAAAAAAAAAGTTTAAGAAGAAAAAAAAAAACAAGAACAAAAGGAAAGCCGAAGCTTAAAAAATATATATATATATAATAATATTAAAAAAAGGAGCGGTAAAAAAAAATTATATGTTTATGAAATTTAAAGAAAAAAATTATAAACAAAAAAATCTTGAAAGTAGAATAAAAAAAATAATAATATTAAAAAAAGGAGTGGTTAAAAAAAATTATATGTTTATGAAATTTAAAGAAAAAAATTATAAACAAAAAAATCTTGAAAGTAGAATAAAAAATAATAATAATATTAAAAAAAGGAGCGGTTAAAAAAAATTATATGTTTTTGAAATTTAAAGAAAAAAATTATAAACAAAAAAATCTTGAAAGTAGAATAAAACAAAAAAAAAAAACAAAACAGAAAGTATATATATATATATATATATATATATATATATAAGAAAAAAGAAAGAAAGAAAAGAGTCTGAACACAATTAAAAGTCAAACAGAGAAATTATTATTATTAAAAAAAAAAAAGTAAAAAAGGCAAAACCCAGAAAATTAGAAAAGGAAAAAAAAAAACAAAACATAACGAAATCGTCAGAATGTTAAAAACAAATAAAAAAATATAAAAAAAAAAAAAGAAACTAAAACCAAAAGGAGGCGGGAGAATTTTTCACTAAAAGACAAAATTGATTTTTCAAAAAAAAAAAAGGAAAAGAAGAAGGAAAACACGTTTCCTCCCCATATTCTCTCTCTCCCACCATTTTCTCACCCTCTCTCCCACCATTTTCTCTCACATTTTTTTTCTTTCTCCCTCATTCTTTCTCTCTCAAGCTTTTCGTTTTTCTTTCTCACTCGCTCTTCTCCCTCTCGTCGTCGCCGCCACAGAGGGACTCGTCGTGTCGTGTTTCCGGCAAGCAGCGGCCTAACGTGCGCAAAAAAAAAAAAAAAAAACGCCTCCCCTCGCTCTCCCCCTCTCGCCATCGTCGTGTTTCTGGAAGCAACGGCCTGACTCTCCTTCGCCTAAAGACGAAGTCCACCGCTGTCATCTCGCGCTGTCATCTCGCAGTACTCTTACAGACCCACACCGCCGACGCTCTGTCTCACAATGTGGCGCAAAAAAAAAAACAAACAGAAAAAAAAGGGACCTTTAAACGTGAGGAAAGATCCCAACAAAGAAAATACATACCTTGCAAGTTCTTAGGTAGAGTGACGTCTATTAAGTTTTCAGTCCCAATTTATAGATTGAAAGAAGCTGTTACTCGGAAATCTTGAAGTTGTTATTTTGAATCTTTGAGGTTTGTTCGGTGTACACCCAAATCCAAATCCAAGACTGTTTTGATTTGGGATATAGTTTAGTTTAAAATATTTCTTTTTAGAAAAAAAAAAAAAAGTTTGTCGGTGTACACCCAAATCCAAATCCAAGACTGTTTTGATTTGGGATATGGTTAGTTTAAAATATTTCTTTTTAGGATTAAAAAAAAAAAAAAAAAAAACTAACTGAGCAATCAATTAATTGCTTAAATTTTGGTGATTCACTCCATTTGATTTTGAAATTCAAAATTATACACCAAATCAACTAGAGATAAAGTTAAATTCTCAAGTCTGATAGATTATTCAAGAAGCATCGTTCCAAATTAAAGTTTGAAGATGTGTTCAAATTCAATTCCAAATTCAACCTCAATCAAGTTTTATTCGAAATTAAATTCGTAATAAAGTTTCAATGGTGTCTCAAATCCAAATTTGGAGTACATCCCAAAGTTCGTAGCAATCGAGATTGGACTAAAATTCGAAGTTTAAAGTTCACTCGAATTCAAATCAAGATATAGAAGTGCAAAGTCAAAATCTTGGTTGAATTTAAGTTCCTCCCAAATAAAAAATTTTGGGGATAATCCAAAATTTATCCCAAAATCAAGGTTGGACTTGAATCCTGGTTCAAATTAAAATTCCAAATTCAAGTTCATAAATTGAAATTTTATATAAAATCAAAATTTGGGGATAATCCAAAATTTATCCCAAAATCAAGGTTGGACTTGAATCCTGGTTCAAATTAAAATTCCAAATTCAAGTTCATAAATTGAAATTTTATATAAAATCAAAATTTGGGGATAATCCAAAATTTATCCCAAAATCAAGGTTGGACTTGAATCCTTGTTCAAATTAAAATTCCAAATTCAAGTTCATAAATTGAAATTTTATATCAAATCAAAATTTGGGGATAATCCAAAATTTATCCCAAAATCAAGGTTGGACTTGAATCCTGGTTCAAATTAAAATTCCAAATTCAAGTTCATAAATTGAAATTTTATATAAAATCAAAATTTGGGGATAATCCAAAATTTATCCCAAAATCAAGGTTGGACTTGAATCCTTGTTCAAATTAAAATTCCAAATTCAAGTTCATAAATTGAAATTTTATATAAAATCAAAATTTGGGGATAATCCAAAATTTATCCCAAAATCAAGGTTGGACTTGAATCCTTGTTCAAATTAAAATTCCAAATTCAAGTTCATAATTTGGAATTTTATATCAAATCAAAATTTGGGCATAATCCAAATTTTATCCCAAATTAAATTTGACCAAATTCAAAGCTCAAATTCTACCAAGTTAAAATCAAGTAGAATTTTTACCTCAAATCCAAATTTTGGCTTGAAACAGGAGTGAACTAGAATTCAAATTTTATTCTAAGTTCAAACTAAACCTGAAAATAGCCTCAAATCATATTCCCAGTTCAAATAAAAATTGGGATAGTCAAAATCATGAAGAAAAAAGTTCTCATGCATTTCATGCCAAATCATCTTTTTCGAGATTCACCCACACCTATTTGTGCATAAATCTCGAAAATGGGGCATGTGTTGGCATAAAAATTTTCCAACCAATTAGAAATTGCCACGTCATTATTTAATTTTGGGGTGTCACGAATTAATACATATCTCAAAATTAATTATGGCAAATTAAGAAAGGCCACGTGTCCTTTTGTGGTTGTCTAATTGTGTTAACGGTCTTGATCGAATCCAACGATGATTAAACTCAAGATCAAATGATCATTTATTCAAGTTAACCTAAAGTTCATAAAATTAAATTAAAGTTAAATTTGGTTCAATTTAAACCCAATGTTATTAAGATAATTGGGCCTGAAATCCAAAAAAACTCATCCAGGCCCATAGATGGGCCCAAGCCCAATTCAAGCCCAAGCCCATTAAAGCCGTTGGGAACTCTATAAATAGGAGTCCTTGGCTCATTTGGAAGGGGCGGCAGAAGATTGAAGCTCTCAGAAGACTCTGAAGACTGAAGCTCTGATCCTCCTACAAGATTTGAAGACTGAAGCTCCATCCCTTCTACAAGATTTGAAGATTGAAGCTCCATTCCTCCTACAAGAATCTTGAAGATTGAAGTCCAGATCCTGCTGCAAGACTATGAAGATCGAAACTTCTGCAAAGTTCAAAAGCTTGAAGCTTCCTCCAAGACTCTGAAGACTGAAGCCTCTGCAAGCTTCAGAAGATCAAAACTCTATACAAGATCTTGAAGATTTAGAAGATTGAAGCTCTCTACAAGATCCTGAAGATTGAAGCTCCAATCCTCCCACAAGACTTTGAAGACCAAAATCCAGATTTTCCTGCAAGCTTGAAGATTGAAGTGAAGTCCATCTAAAGACTGAAGACTTGAAGCCTGAAGTCTACTTCAATCATCCAGGAGAATCCTTCAAAGGTGAACAAACCTTCAAGACTCCGAAGATTAAAGTTTATTTGAAGACTTTGTAGATCAAAGCTACATTGAGAGAAAGCATCAAAGGAGTGTAACTAGAGACTGTATTCCACAATTACTTATACATAGAAATCAATATACAAGAAGTCGTTTCACGAATTAAATTTTCTCTTCGAAAATCTCGTGTGACTTCATTTCCTTCCCTTTATATTTGCAACAACCTCCCCCTAATTTATAGACAATCCCTTGATTTTAGGGATTTGTTTTTTTTTTTGGCAATATTTCGTGATTTATGTGCAAAAGGCCAACTACATCCAACCCTTGTGACATATTATTATAATTTGATTTTTTTTATTGTAAAAATCCCCAGGGATGTTGTTAAGAAAAACCTTGCAAGGAAAAAAAAAGAACAAACGGATTAAGAAAGATGTAGTTGAAGAAGTTAACCCCGTCAGAGCGGTATGTACTGATATATACATATATTATTTACACCGTTTATGACCTGCTTGTGTGTACTGGAGCCTAAAATTTAGATGTATGTATCTGGATATAACTGTCATGTGTATTGAAGGGTGAAAGTGCAAGTACTCTTATATACATGCATATTAGTCATGTTAGTATATAAGTTGTGTGCCTCCCCTACTTTATAGACAATCCCTTGATTTTAGGGATTTTTTTTTTTTTTTTTGCAATATTTCGTGATTTATGTGAAAAATGCCTGTTGGCATAGAAATTTTCCAACCAATTAGAGATTGCCACGTCATTATTTAATTTTGGGGTGTCATGAATTAATACATATCTCAAAATTAATTATGGCAAAATAAGAAAGGCCACGTGTCCTTTTGTGGTCGTCTAATTGTGTTAACGGTCTGATCGAATCCAACGATGATTAAACTCAAGATCAAATGATCATTTATTCAATTTAGCCTAAAGTTCATAAAATTAAATTAAAGTAAGATTAAGTTTAGGTTAAATTTGGTTCAATTTAAACCCAATGTTATTAAGATAATTGGGCCTGAAACCCAAAAACTCATCCAGGCCCATAGATGGGCCCAAGCCCAATTCAAGCCCAAGCCCATTAAAGCCGTTGGGAACTCTATAAATAGGAGTCCTTGGCTCATTTGGAAGGGGCGGCAGAAAGATTGAAGCTTTCAGAAGACTCGGAAGACTGAAGCTCTGATCCTCCTACAAGACTGGAAGACTGAAGCTCCATTCCTTCTACAAGACTTGAAGATTGAAGCTCCATTCCTCCTGCAAGAATCTTGAAGATTGAAGTCCAGATCCTGCTGCAAGACTCTGAAGATCGAAGCTCCTGCAAAGTTCAAAAGCTTGAAGCTTCCTCCAAGACTTTGAAGACTGAAGCCTCTACAAAGTTCAGAAGATCAAAGCTCTATACAAGACCGCTCTCTGCAAGATCCTGAAGATTGAAGCTCCAATCCTCCCACAAGACTTTGAAGACCAAAATCCAGATTTTCCTGCAAGCTTGAAGATTTAAGTGAAGTCATCTAAAGACTGAAGACTTGAAGCCTGAAGTCTACTTCAATCATCCAGGAGAATCCTTCAAAGGGGAACAAACCTTCAAGACTCCGAAGATTAAAGTTTCTTGAAGACTTTGTAGATCAAAGCTACCTTGAGAGAAAGCATCAAAGGAGTGTAACTAGAGACTGTATTCCACAATTACTTATACATAGAAATCAATATACAAGAAGTCGTTTTCACGAATTAATTTTTCTCTTCGAAAATCTCGTGTGAACAGTTTGGCACGCCTGGTGAGACCTCTCTACCTTTCATCTCTTTCTCTCATCCAGGATCTACAAAAAAAAAAAGGAAGTTCTAAAGAAGCGATGGCATCCAAGAAAGCTGCTTCCAAGACTTCAAGCGACTCATACGTGGGACCAATTACTCGCGAACGCTCCAAAGAAATTCAAAAGTTAGAAGAAGAACAAGCCTCTGTCATTGAAAATATGATATGGACCCAGATGACAAAGTCAAATCAAGGTGGAATGATCATCCAAGAAAATCCTTTATTTGACTATTCTACTTCATCTTCTGAGCAGGCGAAGGAGACATCAGATCCTGATGTGATGTCTGTAATGATGGCTGACATAGGTACAGGCGAAGAAAGAATGGCTGAACTGGAAAGGAAGGTCAACATGCTGATGAAGGCGGTTGAAGAGAGAGATTGTGAAATTGCCTCTCTAAAAAATCATATTGAAAGTCGTGATATCGCTGAATCAAGCCAAACACCCGCTGCAAAGAATATTGACAAAGGGAAGGCTGTCATGCAAGAAAACCAGCCTCAACATTCCACTTCAATTGCTTCGCTGTCTGTTCAGCAACTCCAAGATATGATTATGAGCTCCATTAGAGCTCAATATGGTGCACCTACTCAAAATTCTCTTATGTATTCCAAACCATACACTAAGAGAATTGACAACTTGAGCATGCCTACCGGGTTTCAACCTCCAAAATTTCAACAATTTGATGGAAAGGGGAATCCTAAGCAGCATATTGCTCACTTCGTTGAAACATGCGAAAATGCTGGGACTCGTGGAGATCTCATGGTTAAACAATTCGTCCGAACCTTAAAGGGAAATGCCTTTGATTGGTATACTGATTTAGAGCCAGGGATGATCGACAGTTGGGAACAACTTGAAAGAGAATTCCTAAATCGCTTCTACAGCACAAGGCGAACTGTTAGCATGATGGAGCTCACAAGTACAAAGCAACGGAATGAGGAACCTGTCATTGATTACATTAATCGGTGGAGAGCTCTGAGTCTTGATTGCAAAGATCGACTCACTGAATTATCCGCTGTGGAAATGTGCATGCAAGGAATGCACTGGGAACTTCTTTATATATTGCAGGGCATAAAACCCCGCACCTTTGAAGAATTAGCAACTCGCGCTCATGACATGGAGCTAAGTATTGCTACTAGAGGGAATAAAGACTTTCCAATCCCCGATGCGAAAAAGGAGAAGAAAGAAGTGAAGAGCACCGAGAAAGCCTTGAAGGGTGCTACAAGAGAATCCATGGTCGTCAATACGACCCCTCTAAAGTTTACCTCTAACAGAAGAGAAAAGAAAATAGAGAAGCGTCAAAATGAAGGCGAGAAACGGCGCTTGACTTTAAAAGAAAGACAAGAAAAAGTCTATCCTTTTCCAGACACTGACATCCCGGATATGTTAGAGCAACTGTTGGAAAATAGACTTATTGAACTCCCTGAATGCAAACGACCCGAAGAGAAGGGTAAAATAAATGACCCCAACTATTGTAAATATCACCAAGTTGTTAGCCATCCTGTGGAGAAATGTTTTGTACTAAAAGAGTTAATCTTGAAGTTAGCTCGAGAAAAGAAGATCGAGCTAGATATTGATGAAATAGCTCAAGCAAATCACGCCGCCATAGTAACTCATCCTAGCGACCAGCCGCCTATAAGCTTACCTTATGATCAGAGAGGAAGCTTAATCCAATTTGGTACCTTCAATCCTATTATCGTTTGGTCTCAACCAGAGGCCCCAGGAAATGACTTCCCAGAAAAGACTATCTACGATGAGGATCTTCAAGAAAAGATTAAGCAAATTGAAGATGAAGATGGAGGCTGGACACTCGTAGCCCGACGGAAGAACAAGAAGCAAAATTGGGTTCAGAAGGAATCTCGTTTGTTTCAAGAACAGAAAAGAAAAAGCAGGCCTCGAAGGAAAAATGGGAAGAAGTACACGAGAAGGCTCAAGCCTATCTTAGAAGAAAGTGAGAAGCATATTCGACCTCCCCATCCAATAACTCTAAAAGAATTCTTCCCAAAAACTTTTCTTGCAGGAGTCAAGGAAACTGTTACATGTCACGTCGTTAATGTGACAGAAGATGATAATGTCACATCAACCACGTCAGAAATAATCACGAAAATGGAAGACTTACCATCCTTTAATATAGATGATTTACTGTCACTCCCTCAAGAGGCCAAAAATACTCTTATTGAGGTGTTAAAGGATTGTAAACCATCTACTTCTCAAAAAAATAATGTTGCTCCATGTTGCACGTCCATAGCCTTTATCGATGAAGATCTACTACTTGGGTCAAAGCCTCATAATAGGCCTTTGTTTGTCTCAGGCTACATCAGAGAGAAAAAAGTTAGTCGAATTCTCATTGATGATGGTTCTGCCGTTAACATAATGCCCAAGTCTACCATGTACCAACTAGGCATTCTGATGCAAGAATTGTCAAATAGTAAATTGGTAATTCAAGGATTTAACCAAGGCGGGCAACGCGCGATTGGCATGATTCGCCTAGAGCTCATTATCGGAGATTTAAAGGCCAACACTCTATTTCATGTTATAGACTCTAGGACCACCTACAAGTTGTTACTAGGTCGTCCCTGGATTCATGAAAATGGAGTGGTTACTTCCACGTTGCACCAATGTTTTAAATTTTATCAAGATGGTATCAAGAAGGTTGATGCCGATACCAACCCCTTTTCAGAGGCTGAGTCTCATTATGCAGACGTGAAGTTTTATATGAAGAATGACAGTGTAGGGGAAGCTATGCCATCGGAAGTTCCGTTGATAAGAAATAGTGACAAATCAGAGCGACAGACAAGCACAGAAAATGAGCTGAATGAAAAAACGGGTGCTTCTAATAATCAGGAAAGCAGGGTATCTCCTAGGCAAACAAAAGCTGAAGTGGCAAAAAATGAGAAGATACTATGTTTAGAGGAGAAGAAGACAAACACTCCTATCTTGCGCTATGTTCCTTTATCTCGACGCAAGAAGGGTGATTCACCATTTGCAGAATGCTCCAATAATTTGAGAGTTGGCGACATTGAAATTTTGAAGGAGAATTTTATCACGCCTCTTACAAAGATATCCAAACAAAAGGTCAAAGACAAACAAGTAGAAGCAACTCTGCCTGATAGACGAACAGAAGAGGGGTTTGACCCTAAAGCATACAAACTCTTGGCAAAGGCAGGTTATGATTTCACAGCGCATACTGAGTTTAAAAGTTTACGGATCTCTGACCAAAGGCCTGAACTTTCCTCAACACAGAAGAAACTTCAAAAAGAGAGTTGAGCTATACCCACCTCAAGAGCTGGCCTTGGATATAAATCTCCTGAGCCGGTTCGAATCACAAGAAAAGGGAAAGTGAAAGTTGCAGATACATTTCACATTACAGTGGAAGAAATCAATGATTCTGAAGAAGCTAAAGAAAACATAGATCATAGAACTTCTGCATTTGATCGCATTGGACCATCGGTTACACGATCCTCGATTTTTCAAAGGCTGAGTACAACTGCAGTAGTGGGTGAAAGTCAGCATCCAACTTCTGGCTCCACACGACCTTCAGCCTTCCAAAGGCTAAGTATGGCTTCTGAAGAAAAAGGAAATGTGCATTCAACCCCTACTACACGACTGTCAGCTTTTCAAAGGTTGAGTGTAACGACAAAAGGTAAAGGACGATCCCCTATATCAGTTCCTAACATAACAAAAACTTCAAGCAAGACAAAGGGTGATGAGAAAATTCGTAGTGTGGTCCCCTCACGAATGAAGAGAAAATTGCTTGTTTCTGTAAATACAGAGGGTTCGTTAAAAATAAAGCGACATGACATTATTATCACAAGACCGAAAGAGAAAAGCTCTGATGATGAAAAAGACAAAGTCGTATGCTACAACATCACCACAGAGGAAGAAACAGATCCTGAAACGTCGGAAGATGATGAAAGTTCCTTAAAAATATTCTATGCTTGAAATGGAAGCACTCCTTATCGCAAGAGTCTAAACTGCATGATACTCCTGGCCCGCATGAGTTAAAAAGGTGAACGGCTCAAGAGAAAAAAAAAATTGTATATTGAACTACGTTATGACTTGATCTCTTCCCACTTGAAGGGTACGTAGGCAGCTTAAGAAAAAAACTTAAGTTCAGTCAAAGCAATAAAAAAGAACATTTTGTGTTGAAGATAAAGTTATGAACTTTTATGGCATAGACAAAGGAAACATAAATGGTTTAATACAATGTGTTGGAGGAGTTTTTTAAAAAAAAAAAGAAGTCTTACAGGAGACAAGCTTAAAGGAAAATAAAAAAATTCTGGCTATGAATGAAATTCTAACTCTTTATTTAATCTGGGAAACATCAATTGATCGACAATAAAAGGAAGTGTCTTTACAACTAATCTAGAAAACAAAGGGGGCAATCAAGTCAAGCCATCCACTTGAAGTTCCTCAGCTCTTCACATAGATCCTCTAAGTTGGTACGAGCCATGGCCAAAGACTTAGCATCTTCATCAGTCATGACAGAGGCACACTCAATATTGGTGATCTCTTCACAGACTTTAGTTTGGCCTCTAATTCCTTTATCTCCAAGGATGATCGTGCAAGCTGTTGTTCGAGTGTGTCATTCAAGGCTTCATTTGTCTCAAAGTACAAGTTCAAGCTTCGCTCGTTCCAAGTTCAAGTTCGGGCTTTCTTCACTTCAAGTACTTTAAGTTCAAGTTCGAGGCTTCGTTCGTTTCAAGTTTAAGTTCGGGCTTTCCACACTTCAAGTACTTTAAGTTCAAGTTCGAGGCTTCGCTCGTTTCAAGTTCAAGTTCGAGTTTTCCTCGCTTCAAGTACTTCAAGTTCAAGCTTCCATCGCTTCAAATCGCTCGTTTCAAGTTCAAGTTTGAGTTCTCCTCGCTTCAAGTACTTCAAGTTCAAGCTTCCATCGCTTCAAGTGCTATAAGTTCAAGTTCAAGTTCTAGTCCAATCTTTTCTCATTTCAAGTTCAAGTTCAAGCTTTCATAACTTCAAGTACATTAAGTTCAAGTTCGAGGCTTCGCTCGTTTCAAGTTCAAGTTCGAGCTTTCCTCATTTCAAGTATTTCAGGTTCAAGCTTTCATCGCTTCAAGTACTTTAAGTTCAAGTTCGAGGCTTCGCTCGTCCCAAGTTCAAGTTCGAGTTGTCCTCGTGTCAAATACTTCAAGTTCAAGCTTTTATTGCTTCAAGTACTCTAAGTTCAAGTTTGAGGGCTTCGCTTGGTTTTGATTTCAAAGGATGGAAGCTAAGCAGAGAATGAACACTAAGGGTCATAGCCCTACCTCATAAGTGTCATTCTCCACTTCCGCTTGGTTTTAATTTCAAGGTTGGAAGCTAAGCAGAGAATGAACACTGAGGGTCATAGCCCTACCTCATAAGTGTCATTCCCCACTTTCGCTTGGTTTTAGTTTCAAGGTTGGAAGCTAAGCTGAGGATGAACACTGAGGGTCAAAGCCCTACCTTATAAGTGTCACCCCCAACTTTCGCTTGGTTTCAGTTTCAGGGCTGGAAGCTAGGCTGAGGATGAACACTGAGGGTCAAAGCCCTACCTTATAAGTGTCACCCCCAACTTTTGCTTGGTTTCAGTTTCAAGGTTGGAAGCTAGGCTGAGGATGAACACTGAGGGTCAAAGCCCTACCTTATAAGTGTCACCCCCAACTTTCGCTTGGTTTCAGTTTCAAAGTTGGAAGCTAAGCTGAGGATGAACACTGAGGGTCAAAGCCCTACCTTATAAGTGTCACCCCCAACTTTCGTTTGGTTTCAGTTTCAAGGCTGGAAGCTAGGCTGAGGATGAACACTAAGGGTCAAAGCCCTACCTTATAAGTGTCACCCCCAACTTTCGCTTGGTTTCAGTTTCAAGGTTGGAAGCTAAACTGAGGATGAACACTGAGGGTCAAAGCCCTACCTTATAAGTGTCACCCCCAACTTTCGCTTGGTTTCAGTTTCAAGGCTGGAAGCTAGGCTGAGGATGAACACTGAGGGTCAAAGCCCTACCTTATAAGTGTCACCCCCAACTTTCGCTTGGTTTCAGTTTCAAGGTTGGAAGCTAGGCTGAGGATGAACACTGAGGGTCAAAGCCCTACCTTATAAGTGTCACCCCCAACTTTCGCTTGGTTTCAGTTTCAAGGCTGGAAGCTAGGCTGAGGATGAACACTGAGGGTCAAAGCCCTACCTTATAAGTGTCACCCTCCACTTCGCTTGGTTTCGATTTTAAGGCTGGAAGCTAAGCTGAGGATGAACACTGAGGGTCAAAGCCCTACCTTATAAGTGTCACCCCCAACTTTCGCTTGATTTCAGTTTCAAGGTTGGAAGCTAAGCTGAGGATGAACACTGAGGGTCAAAGCCCTACCTTATAAGTGTCACCCCCAACTTTCGCTTGGTTTCAGTTTCAAGGCTGGAAGCTAAGCTGAGGATGAACACTGAGGGTCAAAGCCCTACCTTATAAATGTCACCCCCAACTTTCGCTTGGTTTCAGTTTCAAGGCTGGAAGCTAAGTTGAGGATGAACACTGAGGGTCAAAGCCCTACCTTATAAGTGTCACCCCCAACTTTCGCTTGGTTTCAGTTTCAAGGCTGGAAGCTAAGCTGAGGATGAACACTGAGGGTCAAAGCCCTACCTTATAAGTGTCACCCCCCACTTTCGCTTGGTTTCGATTTTAAGGTTGGAAGCTAAGTAGAGAATGAACACTGAGGGTCATAGCCCTACCTCATAAGTGTCATTCCCCACTTTCGCTTGGTTTCGATTTTAAAGTTGGAAGCTAAGTAGGGGATGAACACTGAGGGTCATAGCCCTACCTTATAAGTGTCACCCACCACTTTCGCTTGGTTTCGATTTCAAGTTTGGAAGCTAAGTAAAGAGATGAACACTGAGGGACACATCCACCAAATCAGGTGTTGGCCCTACCTTATAAGTGTCATCCATACTTGCTTGTCATCTTCATTTTCAAAGTTGACGGCTCCTGCCTCGCTTCATCTTCAAAGTTGACTGCTTGGGCCTCACTTCATCTTCAAAGTTGGCGGTTGACGACTTCATCATTGCTTCATCTTCAAAGTTGGCAGCAGTTGAAGGCTTCGTTTGATCTTCAAAGTTGGCGGTAGCTGACGAGCTCACTTCATCACGACCTCGCTTCATCTTCAAAGTTGGCGGTGGTTGACGACTTCGCTTCATCTTCAAAGTTGATGGCGGTTGACGGCCTCACTTCATCTTCAAAGTTGACGACGTTTGAAGGTCTTGCATCTTAGTTGCAAAAAAAAAAAAAAAAGTGTTAGAAAAAAAAAAGAAAAAAAACATGAATAAAAAAAAGTTAGAATAAAAAAAGGCTCATCCATCCCACATTCCTACTACAGTCTTGTTGATAAAAAAAAAGAGAGAAGAGGACTTCAAGCGTCAACATGAACTGCAAGTTTTTCTTTGCTCCTCTCTTTTCTCTGTGAGGCTTGATGCAATTGTGAGGAGACCACCCTTTTATTTATAGTGGAGGAGAATATCAAATCACAACCGAATTGGTTAATTTGGATCCTAACAAAATCAATATTCAAAATTTGTTCCAACCAACTCTTTAATTTTATCTCAAATTTGTTATGGTAAAAAAAAAAAAAAAAAAAAAAAAAAAAAAAAAAAAAACTACTTGCCAAAAAAAAACTCTGCTAAAGATGTGGGTGGTCAACAACAGCTTTCCAAATTTTAAACCAAGTCAAGATTCTGATATGGAGGCCAAATTCTATCAATATTCAAGTGCAATTCAAAGTTGCAAATGACTTTCAAACTATTTTGCCTAAATTTTGGTAACTTCAATTGTTACCTCAAATCAAAGTTTAGTTATTCAACCATATCGGAATCATCTCAAATTTCATTCCAAATTAAAGTTTGAAAGATGTTCAAGTTCAATTCCCGGTTCAAAATTCAATTTGAATCAAATTTTATTCGAAGTGGGATTTGTAATAAAATTTGAATTGTGTCTCAAATCCAAATTTTGGTACATTCCAAAGTCCGGAGCAAATTAAGATTGGGCTAAAATTCAAGCTCAAAACTCCCTCAAATTCAAGTCAAGATTTGGATGGATTACAAATTCAAAGTTAAAATATTTGTTGAATTTAAGTTCCTTCCAAGTAATATTTGGTTGGGTATAATCCAAATTTTTATCTCAAATCAAGATTGGACTTACATCTCAGTTCAAATTATATTCCAAATTTGAGCTTGGAATTTTATATCAAGCCATAAGTTGGAGTTTCACTTCAAATAAAATTTGGGTATAATCCAAAATTTTACCCGCAAGTTTGGACTTAAATCCTAGTTCAAATTATATTCCAAATTCAAGCTCATAATTTGGAATTTTATATCAAGTTAAAATTTGGGCATAATCCAAATTTTGTCCCAAGCTCAAATTCTACCAAGCTAAAATTGAGTAGAAACTTTCTTTTTTCCTCAAGATTGGACATAATCCAAATTTTGTCCCAAGCTCAAATTCTACCAAACTAAAATTGAGTAGAATTTTTACCTCAAAATTTGAGCATAATCCAAATTTGGTCCCAAATCAAAGTTGACCAAAATCCAAACTCAAAATTCTACCAAATTAAAATTGAGTACAATTTTTACCTCAAATCAAAATTTGGGCATAATCCAAATTTTATCCCAAATTAAACCAAATTCAAAGCTCAAATTCTCCAAGTTAAAATCAAGTAGAATTTTTACCTCAAATCAAAATTTGGGAATAATCAAAAATTTTATTTCAAATGGGGATTTGATCAAATTCAAGTTCTACCCAAACCAAAATTTGGTAGAATTTTATCTCAAAGCCAAATTTACTCATGCTCCAAATTCTACCCAAAGCATGATTAAGTTAAGGCTAAGTTGGTATAACCTCGAATTCTACTTCAAATTAAAAAATGGTAGAATTCAAAGTTTCTTTTGAAACCAATTCGTGGTAAATCTCAAATTTTTACCTCAAATCCAAATTTTGGCTTAAAACAGGAGTGAACTAGAATTCAAATTTTATTCTAAGTTCAAACTAAACCGGAAAATAGTCTCAAATCATATTCCCAGTTCAAAATAAAAATTGGGATAGTCAAAATCATGAAGAGAAAAAAGTTATCTTGCATTTCATGCCAAATCATCTTTTTCGAGATTCACCCACGCCTATTTGTGCATAAATCTCGAAAAGGGGGCATTTGTTGGCATAGAAATTTTCCAACCAATTAGAGATTGCCACGTCATTATTTAATTTTGGGGTGTCATGAATTAATACATATCTCAAAATTAATTATGGCAAAATAAGAAAGGCCACGTGTCCTTTTGTGGTCGTCTAATTGTGTTAACGGTCTGATCGAATCCAACGATGATTAAACTCAAGATCAAATGATCATTTATTCAATTTAGCCTAAAGTTCATAAAATTAAATTAAAGTAAGATTAAGTTTAGGTTAAATTTGGTTCAATTTAAACCCAATGTTATTAAGATAATTGGGCCTGAAACCCAAAAACTCATCCAGGCCCATAGATGGGCCCAAGCCCAATTCAAGCCCAAGCCCATTAAAGCCGTTGGGAACTCTATAAATAGGAGTCCTTGGCTCATTTGGAAGGGGCGGCAGAAAGATTGAAGCTTTCAGAAGACTCGGAAGACTGAAGCTCTGATCCTCCTACAAGACTGGAAGACTGAAGCTCCATTCCTTCTACAAGACTTGAAGATTGAAGCTCCATTCCTCCTGCAAGAATCTTGAAGATTGAAGTCCAGATCCTGCTGCAAGACTCTGAAGATCGAAGCTTCTGCAAAGTTCAAAAGCTTGAAGCTTCCTCCAAGACTTTGAAGACTGAAGCCTCTACAAAGTTCAGAAGATCAAAGCTCTATACAAGACCGCTCTCTGCAAGATCCTGAAGATTGAAGCTCCAATCCTCCCACAAGACTTTGAAGACCAAAATCCAGATTTTCCTGCAAGCTTGAAGATTGAAGTGAAGTCATCTAAAGACTGAAGACTTGAAGCCTGAAGTCTACTTCAATCATCCAGGAGAATCCTTCAAAGGGGAACAAACCTTCAAGACTCCGAAGATTAAAGTTTCTTGAAGACTTTGTAGATCAAAGCTACCTTGAGAGAAAGCATCAAAGGAGTGTAACTAGAGACTGTATTCCACAATTACTTATACATAGAAATCAATATACAAGAAGTTGTTTTCACGAATTAATTTTTCTCTTCGAAAATCTCGTGTGAACAATGCCAACTACATCCACCCCTTGTGACATGTTATAATTTGATTGTTTTTTATTGTGAAAATATCTCAAAATGTTGTTAAGAAGGATCCTGCAAGGGAAATAAAAAACAAACAACGATGTAGTTGAAGAAGTTGGTCCCGTCAGAGTGGTATGTACTGATATATACATATATTATTTACACCGTTTATGACATGCTTGTGTGTACTGGAGCCTAAAATTGAGATGTATGTATCTGAATATAACTTTGTCTTGTGTATTGAAGGGTGAGATTGAGAAAAGCTTTTAATTACAAACTTACCGCCACTATTTTTATCATGATATGCAAAAAACAAATAAATTAAGCTATGATATTTAAATGGGGGAAAAATATAGGAAGATTAATGGAACTTACAAACGAAATCTTTTCTTACGGTTGGAGGGATAGAAGAAGCCTAAAATATAGGAAAATCTTGTTTGACGGTTGGAGGGATATCAAAACCCGAAATCCCTGTAAATCAGGGTGCATCCACCCGAAAAATGGGGAAAAATCTATATGGAGCTGTTAACGACGTTTGTATATAGACGTATATACCAGAGGTAAAATTAGAAAAAAAATCCGAAAAGCAGTTCTTAAAAAGGTGGAAGCCATGTTTGCAATTATTGAACTTCCTTAGCCAAAAAACAAGAGGGGTATTTTTTCTAGCCATTTACCACAATTCCCCTTTTTGTTTTGTTTTACAGTGTCGGCTGAGTGGGCTAAAACAATGGGCTGAAACAATGGGCTGAGCTGTTTTTGAAAAAAGAAAAAAAGAAAAGAGAAAAAAAAGATGAAATTTAGTGGGGGAATGGGGATTGGGTAAATTTTTCTCTTTTTTTTTTTTATTTTTTATTTTTGTTAATTATTAATAATATGTATAGATTTAATCATTAATTCATTTGAGATTTTTTTTCCTTTTTATTTATTAATTTTTAAATATTAAAGCAGCTTTTTTAATTCATTTGAGATTGCTGTCTTTTTTTTTAAATTTTAAATTAAATATATATTAAAGTTAAATATAAAAAGCTACAACTTTTTTTACCCAACTTAATTTGATATATTTTATTTTTTCTTTAAAAAGCTACAACTTTTTTTTTATTAAAAAAAAACATTAAGTTGAATTTTCTAAATGGCGTTAGCTTTATGCTAAAAAGGAAGAGAGATTTACAAAACTAAATAATAGAGTTAAATAATAATAAGAATAATAAATGGATGATTTGCAAAAAAAAAAAAAAAATGAAAGAAAAAATCATAACAATTTCTATTAGAGATGAAAGAGGCTAAATATAAAATCATTGAAGGAAAGTTATTGCAATGAAGTAATTACCGTAGGCAACTGACAAAGGAGGAATATTTTTGCTATGCGATGTCCAACATGGATAACCCAACAACATAGATGAACGTTATTTGTGGAAAAGTAAATTAGAAACATGTGTCTAAAAAAAACATTTAAAGAAATATAAGAGAAAATCTAAAGAAATAATAGGTGAAGGTCATAAATATGTATTATTATTATTATTAATGAGTCTTATATGTAGAAAAAAAATTAAAATTCATTATCATTTCATTTAAAAATATAATTAAAATAAAAATCATATATCAGATCATTGCAAGTATATAGGATACTGTAATATTTATTAACAGTTATTTAAACAAAAAGCATGTTTGGAATAACTTTTTAGGTGTTTAAAAACATTTCTTTGCCACATAAATTACATTTGAAAACATTTAAAAAGTCATTCTAAACATGCCTTAACATACAAATATTTGTTATAAAATTGAAGTTAAAATGTACATACATGAATAAGAATAAGATGTTATACTAAATGTATTCTCTTTTATAAAATTAAACGATATTCTCTAAACCCTAAACCCCAAAACACTACAATCCAAAACCACATAACCCCCAAAACCGGTAACCCTAAAATCATAAAATTTTAAAGATGTACGATTGCTTAGCCTAAACACTCAAAATCAAAAGATAACGGTAAACCCTAAACCTAAACTTCCTGAAAACCCCAACAAATAAAATTCTAAACCCTAAATTTCCATAACCCCTAAACCGAAAACCGTAAAACCTTAAAATCCTAAAACCGTAAACCGTAAACCCTAAAACCCTAAAATACTAAACTCTAAAACCCCAAAATACTAAAATCCAATACCACATAACACCCAAAATCAGTAAACCTAAACCCTAAATCCCAAAACACTACAATCCAAAATCACATAACCCCCAAAACCGGTAACCCTAAAATCATAAAATTTTAAGGGGCAACAAGAAAAATGGCTATAAATAAATAGGTGCTTGAAAAATGGCTACTAACGTTTATAAAATAAATAGATGGCTAAACAATTTACTGATTAATAAATCCCTATTTGTACCAGACAAAAATGCCCTCCCAACAAACTTCCTAACGTGTTCTTAACGTTTTAAAACCAAAATCAGTGATTAAGAAAGATAAAATACACCCCTATAAAATAAGTTGGAGACATTTTAGGAGGTTTGAAATTAAAAAAGTCCCTAAAAATAAGTTGGAGACATTTTAGGAGGTTTGAAATTAAAAAAAAAATCCCTAAAAATAAGTTGGAGACATTTTAGGAGGTTTGAAATTAAAAAATCCAAGAACACAAAATTATTTTGAAAATCAGACGATGTATCATATTGTTACTACATGACAGAGTTGTTCCCCGTAAAAAGGAGTAAATACCTTTATTGGGGAAGGAGTACAAAGTTCAACCCCCTTCAGTAGAGAGAAACACCTTCGAACTCCATTAATCGGAAACAACAGTCATGTCAATAGGAAGATTTACTACCTGCAACTAAGAATACCTGAAAATTTTTAAAAACAAATAAGAACACAGTAATTATGATACCTTAGCTGCTGCAATTATGAGTTGTCATATCACCGCCCACCCTCCCACCAGAACCGCCTTCATGCACCAGCCCGTCCGTCCATCTTCATCTTCTACAACCCTCCCTTCCCACCATTTCCCCCCTTGAAAGACTTAATCCTCCATTTCCCACCATTTTCCACCCCCCAACACAGAGTGTATCCCAATCCCTACCTCTCGCATCGCGCCGACGACCCGCATCCGCCGTGCCGACGACCTTCTTCCGCCGTGCCGTCGAGACTCTTGCTTGCCCCACATCCTCCATCGATTCTCCTTCTGCGCGAGGACTGTAAAATTTCTCAGAAATTCAAACCAAGGTAACAGCTTCATTCCCATTCCCTTATATTAGCAACAAACTGATTCATTCCCCCAAGATTTTAGGGATTTCGTTATTACATTCCCCCGAGTGGTATGTCCTGATAAATACCATTTCTATTAGACATGAACAACTTCATTCCCATTCCCTTGTATTAGCAACAAACTGATACATTCCCCCGAGATTTTAGGATTTCGTTATTACATTCCCCGAGTGGTATGTACTGATAAATACCATTTCATCGTTATTATAACTTCTCTGGAAAAAGTGTGCTTGTGGTATACTCATATGTATGTGTGCGTACACATTGACATGTCTAATAGAAAAAATGCTTTGATTTGTCTGTACTATTATATACATCAATGGAATGGTCTAATGTGTCTACTTGTGTGTGTATACACTTAATCCCCCCTGTATTTGAGTTAATCACCCCCTGCATCGTGTATGTCTGGAATGCCCAATAAAAATACACTTTGTCTTTGTCTGTGTTGCTATATGCAACCATAATAACCCCCCGTACCATGTTCACCTGAATGCAAATACCTGATGAAATGCCATAATTGATATCTGTCTATAGTATTACATACATACGTGTTCCGCATGCATCATGTGTGTATGCATACTTACCCCAGTCCCACCCCTATATGAGTTATATATACGCTGTAGTTTATATGTACTGTCATCTGTCTGTATGTACTGCTACTTACGACTTTTATTGTTGTTCTTTTGTAACATGGATAATGAGGGGCAAAATGTGAGGGATAAAATCTTTTTTTACCGTTGAAAAGCTGAACCTAAGCCTAAAAAATAGGTAGATCTTTTTATACACTTGAACACAAACCGCCAACTGAACTCCCTATAAATCGTGATTCATCCATCCCGAAAAAAAGGGGAGAAACTGAATGAAAAAAAAAATCTGTTAACGGCGTTTGTCTATAGTCGTATATACTAGGGGTAAAAAAGTAAAAAAAAAATCTAGAAAACAGTTCCTGAAATTGCGGTGGCCACCCCTGCAAATTCTGAACATTTGTAGCCAAAAAAACAAGAAGACTTTTTTTTTTTCTAGCTATTTAGCACAATTCCCCAAATTTTAAACATGTACAATTACTTAGCCTAAACACTCAAAATCAAAAGATAATGGTAAACCCTAAACCTAAACTTCTTGAAAACCCCAACAAATAAAACACTAAACCCAAAATTTCCATAACCCCTAAACCGAAAACCCTAAAACCTTAAAACGCTAAAACCGTAAACCGTAACCCTAAAACCGTAAAATTCTAAACTCTAAAACCCCAAAATACTAAAATCCAATACCACATAACACTCAAAACCCGTAAAACGAAACCCTAAACCCCAAAACACTACAATCCAAAACCACATAACCCACAAAACCAGTAACCCTAAAATAATAAAATTTTAAAGATGCACGATTACTTAAACTAAACACTCAAAATCAAAAGATAACGGTAAACCCTAAACCTAAACTTCTCGAAAACCCCAACAAATAAAACTCTAAACCCTAAATTTCCATAACCCCTTAACCGAAAACCGTTTTTTAAAACCTAAAACCCTAAAATTCTAAACTCAAAAACCCCAAAATATAAAATCCAATACCACATAACACCCAAAATCAATAAACCTAAACCCTAAACCCCAAAACACTACACTCGAAAACCACATAACCCCCAAAACCGGTAACCCTAAAATCATAAAATTTTAAACATGTACGATTACTGAGCCTAAACACTAAAAATCAAAATATAACGGTAAACCCTAAACCTAAACTTCCCGAAAACCCCAACAAATAAAACTCAACCCTAAATTTCCATAACCAATAAACCGAAAACCCTAGAACCTTAAAACCATAAAACCGTAAACCGTAAACCCTAAAACCACAAAATTCTAAACTCTAAAACCATAAAATACTAATATCCAATAAAAAATAACACCCAAAACCCGTAAACCTAAACCCTAAACCCCAAAACACTACAATCCAAAACCACATAACCCCCAAAATTGGTAACCCTAAAATCATAAAATTTTAAAGATGCACGATTACTTAGCCTAAACACTCAAAATCAAAAGATAACGGTAAACCCTAAACCTAAACTTCCCGAAAACCCCAACAAATAAAACTCTAAACCCTAAATTTCCATAAACCCTAAACCGAAAACCGTAAAACCTTAAAACCCTAAAATCGTAAATCGTAAACCCTAAAATCGTAAAATTCTAAACTCTAAAACCCCAAAATACTAAAATACAATACCACATAAAACCCAAACCCGTAAACCTAAACCCTAAACCCCAAAACACTACAATCCAAAACCACATAACCCCCAAAACCGGTAACACTAAAGTCATAAAATTTTAAAGATGTACGATTACTTAGCCTAAACACTAAAAATCAAAAGATAACGGTAAACCCTAAACCTAAACTTCCTGAAAATCCCAACAAATAAAATTCTAAACCCTAAATTTCCATAACCCCTAAACCGAAAACCGTAAAACCTTAAAATCCTAAAACCGTAAACCGTAAACCCTAAAAACCCTAAAATACTAAACTCTAAAACCCCAAAATACTAAAATCCAATACCACATAACACCCAAAATCAGTAAACCTAAACCCTAAACTCCAAAACACTACAATCCAAAATCACATAACCCCTAAAACCGGTAACCCTAAAATCATAAAATTTTAAACATGTACAATTACTTAGCCTAAACACTCAAAATCAAAAGATAACGGTAAACCCTAAACCTAAACTTCTTGAAAACCCCAACAAATAAAACACTAAACCCTAAATTTCCATAACCCCTAAACCGAAAACCCTAAAACCTTAAAACCCTACAACCGTAAACCGTAAACCCTAAAACAGTAAAATTCTAAACTCTAAAACCCCAAAATGCTAAAATCCAATACCACATAACACGTAAAATAAGTAAACCTAAACCCTAAACCCCAAAACACTACACTCCAAAACCACATAACCCCCAAAACCGGTAACCCTAAAATAATAAAATTTTAAAGATGCACGATTACTTAGCCTAAACACTCAAAATCAAAAGATAACGGTAAACCCTAAACCTAAACTTCCTGAAAACCCCAACAAATAAAACTCTAAACCCTAAATTTCCATAACCCCTAAACCGAAAACCGTAAAACCTTAAAACCCTAAAACCGTAAACTGTAAACCCTAAATCCCTAAAATTCTAAACTCTAAAACCCTAAAATACTAAAATACAATACCACATAACACCCAAAACAAGTAAACCTAAACCCTAAACCCCAAAACACTACAATCCAAAACCACATAACCCCCAAAAGCGGTAACACTAAAATCATAAAATTTTAAAGATGTACGATTACTTAGCCTAAACACTAAAAATCAAAAGATAACGGTAAACCCTAAACCTAAACTTCCTGAAAATCCCAACAAATAAAATTCTAAACCCTAAATTTCCATAACCCCTAAACCGAAAACCGTAAAACCTTAAAATCATAAAACCGTAAACCGTAAACCCTAAAACCCTAAAATACTAAACACCAAAACCCCAAAATACTAAAATCCAATACTACATAACACCCAAAATCAGTAAACCTAAACCCTAAACCCCAAAACACTACAATCAAAAATCACATAACCCCTAAAACCGGTAACCCTAAAATCATAAAATTTTAAACATGTACAATTACTTAGCCTAAACACTCAAAATCAAAAGATAACGGTAAACCCTAAACCTAAACTTCTTGAAAACCCCAACAAATAAAACACTAAACCCTAAATTTCCATAACCCCTAAACTGAAAACCCTAAAACCTTAAAACCCTAAAACCGTAAACCGTAAACCCTAAAACAGTAAAATTCTAAACTCTAAAACCCCAAAATGCTAAAATCCAATACCACATAACACGCAAAATAAGTAAACCTAAACCCTAAACCCCAAAACACTACACTCCAAAACCACATAACCCCCAAAACCGGTAACCCTAAAATAATAAAATTTTAAAGATGCACGATTACTTAGCCTAAACACTCAAAATCAAAAGATAACAGTAAACCCTAAACCTAAACTTCCTGAAAACCCCAACAAATAAAACTCTAAACCCTAAATTTCCATAACCCCTAAACCGAAAACCGTAAAACCTTAAAACCCTAAAACCGTAAACTGTAAACCCTAAATCCCTAAAATTCTAAACTCTAAAACCCTAAAATACTAAAATACAATACCACATAACACCCAAAACAAGTAAACCTAAACCCTAAACCCCAAAACACTACAATCCAAAACCACATAACCCCCAAAACCGGTAACCCTAAAATCATAAAATTTTAAAGATGTACGATTGCTTAGCCTAAACACTCAAAATCAAAAGATAACGGTAAACCCTAAACCTAAACTTCCTGAAAACCCCAACAAATAAAATTCTAAACCCTAAATTTCCATAACCCCTAAACCGAAAACCGTAAAACCTTAAAATCCTAAAACCGTAAACCGTAAACCCTAAAACCCTAAAATACTAAACTCTAAAACCCCAAAATACTAAAATCCAATACCACATAACACCCAAAATCAGTAAACCTAAACCCTAAATCCCAAAACACTACAATCCAAAATCACATAACCCCCAAAACCGGTAACCCTAAAATCATAAAATTTTAAGGGGCAACAAGAAAAATGGCTATAAATAAATAGGTGCTTGAAAAATGGCTACTAACGTTTATAAAATAAATAGATGGCTAAACAATTTACTGATTAATAAATCCCTATTTGTACCAGACAAAAATGCCCTCCCAACAAACTTCCTAACGTGTTCTTAACGTTTTAAAACCAAAATCAGTGATTAAGAAAGATAAAATACACCCCTATAAAATAAGTTGGAGACATTTTAGGAGGTTTGAAATTAAAAAAGTCCCTAAAAATAAGTTGGAGACATTTTAGGAGGTTTGAAATTAAAAAAAAAATCCCTAAAAATAAGTTGGAGACATTTTAGGAGGTTTGAAATTAAAAAAATCCAAGAACACAAAATTATTTTGAAAATCAGACGATGTATCATATTGTTACTACATGACAGAGTTGTTCCCCGTAAAAAGGAGTAAATACCTTTATTGGGGAAGGAGTACAAAGTTCAACCCCCTTCAGTAGAGAGAAACACCTTCGAACTCCATTAATCGGAAACAACAGTCATGTCAATAGGAAGATTTACTACCTGCAACTAAGAATACCTGAAAATTTTTAAAAACAAATAAGAACACAGTAATTATGATACCTTAGCTGCTGCAATTATGAGTTGTCATATCACCGCCCACCCTCCCACCAGAACCGCCTTCATGCACCAGCCCGTCCGTCCATCTTCATCTTCTACAACCCTCCCTTCCCACCATTTCCCCCCTTGAAAGACTTAATCCTCCATTTCCCACCATTTTCCACCCCCCAACACAGAGTGTATCCCAATCCCTACCTCTCGCATCGCGCCGACGACCCGCATCCGCCGTGCCGACGACCTTCTTCCGCCGTGCCGTCGAGACTCTTGCTTGCCCCACATCCTCCATCGATTCTCCTTCTGCGCGAGGACTGTAAAATTTCTCAGAAATTCAAACCAAGGTAACAGCTTCATTCCCATTCCCTTATATTAGCAACAAACTGATTCATTCCCCCAAGATTTTAGGGATTTCGTTATTACATTCCCCCGAGTGGTATGTCCTGATAAATACCATTTCTATTAGACATGAACAACTTCATTCCCATTCCCTTGTATTAGCAACAAACTGATACATTCCCCCGAGATTTTAGGATTTCGTTATTACATTCCCCGAGTGGTATGTACTGATAAATACCATTTCATCGTTATTATAACTTCTCTGGAAAAAGTGTGCTTGTGGTATACTCATATGTATGTGTGCGTACACATTGACATGTCTAATAGAAAAAATGCTTTGATTTGTCTGTACTATTATATACATCAATGGAATGGTCTAATGTGTCTACTTGTGTGTGTATACACTTAATCCCCCCTGTATTTGAGTTAATCACCCCCTGCATCGTGTATGTCTGGAATGCCCAATAAAAATACACTTTGTCTTTGTCTGTGTTGCTATATGCAACCATAATAACCCCCCGTACCATGTTCACCTGAATGCAAATACCTGATGAAATGCCATAATTGATATCTGTCTATAGTATTACATACATACGTGTTCCGCATGCATCATGTGTGTATGCATACTTACCCCAGTCCCACCCCTATATGAGTTATATATACGCTGTAGTTTATATGTACTGTCATCTGTCTGTATGTACTGCTACTTACGACTTTTATTGTTGTTCTTTTGTAACATGGATAATGAGGGGCAAAATGTGAGGGATAAAATCTTTTTTTACCGTTGAAAAGCTGAACCTAAGCCTAAAAAATAGGTAGATCTTTTTATACACTTGAACACAAACCGCCAACTGAACTCCCTATAAATCGTGATTCATCCAATCGAAGGGCTCCTAGAGATTGGACACACTACTCGAGCCTAGAAAATCGATAGGTGATATTTAAACATGCTTTTTAAACCACGACCAGCAATCACGATCCATTTTAAAGCATATTCTAGGACCTATCACGACTGGGCAACACTTGAGGGCCTAGGTAACCAATGGGTAACGACCTAAACATGATTCTAAGGCTAGGATAACTATTGGACAGCACACTTTTTAACGCTAAAAGCGAAGGAACAGCAAGAAACCTTACCAAACGGACTCGCTTTCACGAAAGGCGGGTTATTCTAACCTCTAACAACGTGGTAGAACGCTCCTTGGGCAATGGGTATCCAAGCTGAAGTGTTTCGAACCTTATCGAACACTTTTACGGCGCTGCAGATCAGAAAATCAAGCCAAACTTAATTTTCCAGCACCTAAACACTATGGGTAATTAATCCTAACACCATACAAGCATGGGTAAGAGATTAGACTTACCGAAAATGCCAAACGACACCAACAACAGCCGAGACGTCGCTGGACAGAGGCGGAATCGACTGAAACGGGAACGACAGGGCTCCGAATCGCTTGACACGCGAGATCTAACAACATTGAACCAAGAGAAACTTAGATCCAGCCTTAAAACCACAAGAAAAGGAAAGGAAAGAGGTTTACCCACGGTTTTTACGGCTGATACGCGAAGAAAACGGTGCTTCCGGTTGCTGTCCGCGCAAGATCTAACCAGCAAGGACTAAAGAGAGTTAGATCGAGCCTTATCGAATACAAATGAGTGAGTATGAGGCTTACCCACGAGTTCTTCTTGGCCGAAAATGCAAGGGAACGAGAGAAGGAAGAGATGCGGCAGCTTCGATCTGGGTAGCGGCGGCACTACGACTCACGAACGGCGGCGCTCGGCTGCAAGGAGAAGCGGCGGCGGCTGGACTTCCACGCGCGAAGAGAAGGGAGGGACGGCGGCCTGCGCGACGACCACAAGAGGAGAAACGGCGCGGAGAGAGAGAGACCCACGGCTAGGCGTGTCGACGGCGGCGGCTGCAGAACCTGGGCGGCGGCGCGATGACCGGCGGCGACGCGAGCTGAGCGGCGGCGGCGCGAAAACGGCTGAAGGGGGGGTTCACGCGTGAAGAGAGAAAAGAGATGGATGGAGAGTTAGGGCTTTTTCTTCTTCTTTTCCTTTTTGAGATATTTCTCTTTTTTTTTTTTTTTTTAATACATAACCAACCAAAATGCCCAAAATAGCACTCCAAGATTAGAACTCAACTTAAACCTCTAAGATAGCATGAACTTTTCAACACCAACCTTATAACCACAGTAACTTGGAATTTAACTAGCGTTAAGAAGGGATTTAATTACTTTAACGCTCATATCCCAAAATAATTTTCCAATGCCTTGATATTAAGTTATAAATCCATATCAAAAGCCCAAATGATAAATATATTTTCGTTCGACTTTATCCATGGAATTTAAATAACACCCAAAAAGCACGGGCGTCACATTCTCCCCACCTTAAAAGCTTTCGTCCTCGAAAGACCATTGCTCGAACAAGTCCAACTGCTTTCCCAAAAGCACCTTCTGCCTTGCAGTTCAACCAAAACACTTCCACCAAAACAAAGGCCTTGCTCCTCAGAACCTTCGCTTCATTTGCTAGGATCTTGACAAACTTCTCTACCACAAATGCCAAGTCCTCGATCGACGACAAGGGTTTAGGATTCAACACATGCGAAGGATCACGAAATCCTAAAATCTCGGGGGAATGTATCAGTTTGTTGCTAATACAAGGGAATGGGAATGAAGTTGTTCATGTCTAATAGAAATGGTATTTATCAGGACATACCACTCGGGGGAATGTAATAACGAAATCCCTAAAATCTTGGGGGAATGAATCAGTTTGTTGCTAATATAAGGGAATGGGAATGAAGCTGTTACCTTGGTTTGAATTTCTGAGAAATTTTACAGTCCTCGCGCAGAAGGAGAATCGATGGAGGATGTGGGGCAAGCAAGAGTCTCGACGGCACGGCGGAAGAAGGTCGTCGGCACGGCGGATGCGGGTCGTCGGCGCGATGCGAGAGGTAGGGATTGGGATACACTCTGTGTTGGGGGGTGGAAAATGGTGGGAAATGGAGGATTAAGTCTTTCAAGGGGGGAAATGGTGGGAAGGGAGGGTTGTAGAAGATGAAGATGGACGGACGGGCTGGTGCATGAAGGCGGTTCTGGTGGGAGGGTGGGCGGTGATATGACAACTCATAATTGCAGCAGCTAAGGTATCATAATTACTGTGTTCTTATTTGTTTTTAAAAATTTTCAGGTATTCTTAGTTGCAGGTAGTAAATCTTCCTATTGACATGACTGTTGTTTCCGATTAATGGAGTTCGAAGGTGTTTCTCTCTACTGAAGGGGGTTGAACTTTGTACTCCTTCCCCAATAAAGGTATTTACTCCTTTTTACGGGGAACAACTCTGTCATGTAGTAACAATATGATACATCGTCTGATTTTCAAAATAATTTTGTGTTCTTGGATTTTTTTAATTTCAAACCTCCTAAAATGTCTCCAACTTATTTTTAGGGATTTTTTTTTTAATTTCAAACCTCCTAAAATGTCTCCAACTTATTTTTAGGGACTTTTTTAATTTCAAACCTCCTAAAATGTCTCCAACTTATTTTATAGGGGTGTATTTTATCTTTCTTAATCACTGATTTTGGTTTTAAACGTTAAGAACACGTTAGGAAGTTTGTTGGGAGGGCATTTTTGTCTGGTACAAATAGGGATTTATTAATCAGTAAATTGTTTAGCCATCTATTTATTTTATAAACGTTAGTAGCCATTTTTCAAGCACCTATTTATTTATAGCCATTTTTCTTGTTGCCCCTTAAAATTTTATGATTTTAGGGTTACCGGTTTTGGGGGTTATGTGATTTTGGATTGTAGTGTTTTGGGATTTAGGGTTTAGGTTTACTGATTTTGGGTGTTATGTGGTATTGGATTTTAGTATTTTGGGGTTTTAGAGTTTAGTATTTTAGGGTTTTAGGGTTTTACGGTTTACGGTTTTAGGATTTTAAGGTTTTACGGTTTTCGGTTTAGGGGTTATGGAAATTTAGGGTTTAGAATTTTATTTGTTGGGGTTTTCAGGAAGTTTAGGTTTAGGGTTTACCGTTATCTTTTGATTTTGAGTGTTTAGGCTAAGCAATCGTACATCTTTAAAATTTTATGATTTTAGGGTTACCGGTTTTGGGGGTTATGTGGTTTTGGATTGTAGTGTTTTGGGGTTTAGGGTTTAGGTTTACTTGTTTTGGGTGTTATGTGGTATTGTATTTTAGTATTTTAGGGTTTTAGAGTTTAGAATTTTAGGGATTTAGGGTTTACAGTTTACGGTTTTAGGGTTTTAAGGTTTTACGGTTTTCGGTTTAGGGGTTATGGAAATTTAGGGTTTAGAGTTTTATTTGTTGGGGTTTTCAGGAAGTTTAGGTTTAGGGTTTACTGTTATCTTTTGATTTTGAGTGTTTAGGCTAAGTAATCGTGCATCTTTAAAATTTTATTATTTTAGGGTTACCGGTTTTGGGGGTTATGTGGTTTTGGAGTGTAGTGTTTTGGGGTTTAGGGTTTAGGTTTACTTATTTTGCGTGTTATGTGGTATTGGATTTTAGCATTTTGGGGTTTTAGAGTTTAGAATTTTACTGTTTTAGGGTTTACGGTTTACGGTTTTAGGGTTTTAAGGTTTTAGGGTTTTCAGTTTAGGGGTTATGGAAATTTAGGGTTTAGTGTTTTATTTGTTGGGGTTTTCAAGAAGTTTAGGTTTAGGGTTTACCGTTATCTTTTGATTTTGAGTGTTTAGGCTAAGTAATTGTACATGTTTAAAATTTTATGATTTTAGGGTTACCGGTTTTAGGGGTTATGTGATTTTTGATTGTAGTGTTTTGGGGTTTAGGGTTTAGGTTTACTGATTTTGGGTGTTATGTAGTATTGGATTTTAGTATTTTGGGGTTTTGGTGTTTAGTATTTTAGGGTTTTAGGGTTTACGGTTTACGGTTTTATGATTTTAAGGTTTTACGGTTTTCGGTTTAGGGGTTATGGAAATTTAGGGTTTAGAATTTTATTTGTTGGGATTTTCAGGAAGTTTAGGTTTAGGGTTTACCGTTATCTTTTGATTTTTAGTGTTTAGGCTAAGTAATCGTACATCTTTAAAATTTTATGATTTTAGTGTTACCGCTTTTGGGGGTTATGTGGTTTTGGATTGTAGTGTTTTGGGGTTTAGGGTTTAGGTTTACTTGTTTTGGGTGTTATGTGGTATTGTATTTTAGTATTTTAGGGTTTTAGAGTTTAGAATTTTAGGGATTTAGGGTTTACAGTTTACGGTTTTAGGGTTTTAAGGTTTTACGGTTTTCGGTTTAGGGGTTATGGAAATTTAGGGTTTAGAGTTTTATTTGTTGGGGTTTTCAGGAAGTTTAGGTTTAGGGTTTACCGTTATCTTTTGATTTTGAGTGTTTAGGCTAAGTAATCGTGCATCTTTAAAATTTTATTATTTTAGGGTTACCGGTTTTGGGGGTTATGTGGTTTTGGAGTGTAGTGTTTTGGGGTTTAGGGTTTAGGTTTACTTATTTTACGTGTTATGTGGTATTGGATTTTAGCATTTTGGGGTTTTAGAGTTTAGAATTTTACTGTTTTAGGGTTTACGGTTTACGGTTGTAGGGTTTTAAGGTTTTAGGGTTTTCGGTTTAGGGGTTATGGAAATTTAGGGTTTAGTGTTTTATTTGTTGGGGTTTTCAAGAAGTTTAGGTTTAGGGTTTACCGTTATCTTTTGATTTTGAGTGTTTAGGCTAAGTAATTGTACATGTTTAAAATTTTATGATTTTAGGGTTACCGGTTTTAGGGGTTATGTGATTTTGGATTGTAGTGTTTTGGAGTTTAGGGTTTAGGTTTACTGATTTTGGGTGTTATGTGGTATTGGATTTTAGTATTTTGGGGTTTTAGAGTTTAGTATTTTAGGGTTTTAGGGTTTACGGTTTACGGTTTTAGGATTTTAAGGTTTTACGGTTTTCGGTTTAGGGGTTATGGAAATTTAGGGTTTAGAATTTTATTTGTTGGGATTTTCAGGAAGTTTAGGTTTAGGGTTTACCGTTATCTTTTGATTTTTAGTGTTTAGGCTAAGTAATCGTACATCTTTAAAATTTTATGACTTTAGTGTTACCGGTTTTGGGGGTTATGTGGTTTTGGATTGTAGTGTTTTGGGGTTTAGGGTTTAGGTTTACGGGTTTGGGTTTTATGTGGTATTGTATTTTAGTATTTTGGGGTTTTAGAGTTTAGAATTTTACGATTTTAGGGTTTACGATTTACGATTTTAGGGTTTTAAGGTTTTACGGTTTTTCGGTTTAGGGTTTATGGAAATTTAGGGTTTAGAGTTTTATTTGTTGGGGTTTTCGGGAAGTTTAGGTTTAGGGTTTACCGTTATCTTTTGATTTTGAGTGTTTAGGCTAAGTAATCGTGCATCTTTAAAATTTTATGATTTTAGGGTTACCAATTTTGGGGGTTATGTGGTTTTTGGATTGTAGTGTTTTGGGGTTTAGGGTTTAGGTTTACGGGTTTTGGGTGTTATTTTTTATTGGATATTAGTATTTTATGGTTTTAGAGTTTAGAATTTTGTGGTTTTAGGGTTTACGGTTTACGGTTTTATGGTTTTAAGGTTCTAGGGTTTTCGGTTTATTGGTTATGGAAATTTAGGGTTGAGTTTTATTTGTTGGGGTTTTCGGGAAGTTTAGGTTTAGGGTTTACCGTTATATTTTGATTTTTAGTGTTTAGGCTCAGTAATCGTACATGTTTAAAATTTTATGATTTTAGGGTTACCGGTTTTGGGGGTTATGTGGTTTTCGAGTGTAGTGTTTTGGGGTTTAGGGTTTAGGTTTATTGATTTTGGGTGTTATGTGGTATTGGATTTTATATTTTGGGGTTTTTGAGTTTAGAATTTTAGGGTTTTAGGTTTTACGGTTTTCGGTTAAGGGGTTATGGAAATTTAGGGTTTAGAGTTTTATTTGTTGGGGTTTTCGAGAAGTTTAGGTTTAGGGTTTACCGTTATCTTTTGATTTTGAGTGTTTAGTTTAAGTAATCGTGCATCTTTAAAATTTTATTATTTTAGGGTTACTGGTTTTGTGGGTTATGTGGTTTTGGATTGTAGTGTTTTGGGGTTTAGGGTTTCGTTTTACGGGTTTTGAGTGTTATGTGGTATTGGATTTTAGTATTTTGGGGTTTTAGAGTTTAGAATTTTACGGTTTTAGGGTTACGGTTTACGGTTTTAGCGTTTTAAGGTTTTAGGGTTTTCGGTTTAGGGGTTATGGAAATTTTGGGTTTAGTGTTTTATTTGTTGGGGTTTTCAAGAAGTTTAGGTTTAGGGTTTACCATTATCTTTTGATTTTGAGTGTTTAGGCTAAGTAATTGTACATGTTTAAAATTTGGGGAATTGTGCTAAATAGCTAGAAAAAAAAAAAGTCTTCTTGTTTTTTTGGCTACAAATGTTCAGAATTTGCAGGGGTGGCCACCGCAATTTCAGGAACTGTTTTCTAGATTTTTTTTTTACTTTTTTACCCCTAGTATATACGACTATAGACAAACGCCGTTAACAGATTTTTTTTTTCATTCAGTTTCTCCCCTTTTTTTCGGGATGGATGAATCACGATTTATAGGGAGTTCAGTTGGCGGTTTGTGTTCAAGTGTATAAAAAGATCTACCTATTTTTTAGGCTTAGGTTCAGCTTTTCAACGGTAAAAAAAGATTTTATCCCTCACATTTTGCCCCTCATTATCCATGTTACAAAAGAACAACAATAAAAGTCGTAAGTAGCAGTACATACAGACAGATGACAGTACATATAAACTACAGCGTATATATAACTCATATAGGGGTGGGACTGGGGTAAGTATGCATACACACATGATGCATGCGGAACACGTATGTATGTAATACTATAGACAGATATCAATTATGGCATTTCATCAGGTATTTGCATTCAGGTGAACATGGTACGGGGGGTTATTATGGTTGCATATAGCAACACAGACAAAGACAAAGTGTATTTTTATTGGGCATTCCAGACATACACGATGCAGGGGGTGATTAACTCAAATACAGGGGGGATTAAGTGTATACACACACAAGTAGACACATTAGACCATTCCATTGATGTATATAATAGTACAGACAAATCAAAGCATTTTTTCTATTAGACATGTCAATGTGTACGCACACATACATATGAGTATACCACAAGCACACTTTTTCCAGAGAAGTTATAATAACGATGAAATGGTATTTATCAGTACATACCACTCGGGGAATGTAATAACGAAATCCTAAAATCTCGGGGGAATGTATCAGTTTGTTGCTAATACAAGGGAATGGGAATGAAGTTGTTCATGTCTAATAGAAATGGTATTTATCAGGACATACCACTCGGGGGAATGTAATAACGAAATCCCTAAAATCTTGGGGGAATGAATCAGTTTGTTGCTAATATAAGGGAATGGGAATGAAGCTGTTACCTTGGTTTGAATTTCTGAGAAATTTTACAGTCCTCGCGCAGAAGGAGAATCGATGGAGGATGTGGGGCAAGCAAGAGTCTCGACGGCACGGCGGAAGAAGGTCGTCGGCACGGCGGATGCGGGTCGTCGGCGCGATGCGAGAGGTAGGGATTGGGATACACTCTGTGTTGGGGGGTGGAAAATGGTGGGAAATGGAGGATTAAGTCTTTCAAGGGGGGAAATGGTGGGAAGGGAGGGTTGTAGAAGATGAAGATGGACGGACGGGCTGGTGCATGAAGGCGGTTCTGGTGGGAGGGTGGGCGGTGATATGACAACTCATAATTGCAGCAGCTAAGGTATCATAATTACTGTGTTCTTATTTGTTTTTAAAAATTTTCAGGTATTCTTAGTTGCAGGTAGTAAATCTTCCTATTGACATGACTGTTGTTTCCGATTAATGGAGTTCGAAGGTGTTTCTCTCTACTGAAGGGGGTTGAACTTTGTACTCCTTCCCCAATAAAGGTATTTACTCCTTTTTACGGGGAACAACTCTGTCATGTAGTAACAATATGATACATCGTCTGATTTTCAAAATAATTTTGTGTTCTTGGATTTTTTAATTTCAAACCTCCTAAAATGTCTCCAACTTATTTTTAGGGATTTTTTTTTTAATTTCAAACCTCCTAAAATGTCTCCAACTTATTTTTAGGGACTTTTTTAATTTCAAACCTCCTAAAATGTCTCCAACTTATTTTATAGGGGTGTATTTTATCTTTCTTAATCACTGATTTTGGTTTTAAACGTTAAGAACACGTTAGGAAGTTTGTTGGGAGGGCATTTTTGTCTGGTACAAATAGGGATTTATTAATCAGTAAATTGTTTAGCCATCTATTTATTTTATAAACGTTAGTAGCCATTTTTCAAGCACCTATTTATTTATAGCCATTTTTCTTGTTGCCCCTTAAAATTTTATGATTTTAGGGTTACCGGTTTTGGGGGTTATGTGATTTTGGATTGTAGTGTTTTGGGATTTAGGGTTTAGGTTTACTGATTTTGGGTGTTATGTGGTATTGGATTTTAGTATTTTGGGGTTTTAGAGTTTAGTATTTTAGGGTTTTAGGGTTTACGGTTTACGGTTTTAGGATTTTAAGGTTTTACGGTTTTCGGTTTAGGGGTTATGGAAATTTAGGGTTTAGAATTTTATTTGTTGGGGTTTTCAGGAAGTTTAGGTTTAGGGTTTACCGTTATCTTTTGATTTTGAGTGTTTAGGCTAAGCAATCGTACATCTTTAAAATTTTATGATTTTAGGGTTACCGGTTTTGGGGGTTATGTGGTTTTGGATTGTAGTGTTTTGGGGTTTAGGGTTTAGAGAATATCGTTTAATTTTATAAAAGAGAATACATTTAGTATAACATCTTATTCTTATTCATGTATGTACATTTTAACTTCAATTTTATAACAAATATTTGTATGTTAAGGCATGTTTAGAATGACTTTTTAAATGTTTTCAAATGTAATTTATGTGGCAAAGAAATGTTTTTAAACACCTAAAAAGTTATTCCAAACATGCTTTTTGTTTAAATAACTGTTAATAAATATTACAGTATCCTATATACTTGCAATGATCTGATATATGATTTTTATTTTAATTATATTTTTAAATGAAATGATAATGAATTTTAATTTTTTTTCTACATATAAGACTCATTAATAATAATAATAATACATATTTATGACCTTCACCTATTATTTCTTTAGATTTTCTCTTATATTTCTTTAAATGTTTTTTTTAGACACATGTTTCTAATTTACTTTTCCACAAATAACGTTCATCTATGTTGTTGGGTTATCCATGTTGGACATCGCATAGCAAAAATATTCCTCCTTTGTCAGTTGCCTACGGTAATTACTTCATTGCAATAACTTTCCTTCAATGATTTTATATTTAGCCTCTTTCATCTCTAATAGAAATTGTTATGATTTTTTCTTTCATTTTTTTTTTTTTTTTGCAAATCATCCATTTATTATTCTTATTATTATTTAACTCTATTATTTAGTTTTGTAAATCTCTCTTCCTTTTTAGCATAAAGCTAACGCCATTTAGAAAATTCAACTTAATGTTTTTTTTTAATAAAAAAAAAGTTGTAGCTTTTTAAAGAAAAAATAAAATATATCAAATTAAGTTGGGTAAAAAAAGTTGTAGCTTTTTATATTTAACTTTAATATATATTTAATTTAAAATTTAAAAAAAAGACAGCAATCTCAAATGAATTAAAAAAGCTGCTTTAATATTTAAAAATTAATAAATAAAAAGGAAAAAAAATCTCAAATGAATTAATGATTAAATCTATACATATTATTAATAATTAACAAAAATAAAAAATAAAAAAAAAAAAGAGAAAAATTTACCCAATCCCCATTCCCCCACTAAATTTCATCTTTTTTTTCTCTTTTCTTTTTTTCTTTTTTCAAAAACAGCTCAGCCCATTGTTTCAGCCCATTGTTTTAGCCCACTCAGCCGACACTGTAAAACAAAACAAAAAGGGGAATTGTGGTAAATGGCTAGAAAAAATACCCCTCTTGTTTTTTGGCTAAGGAAGTTCAATAATTGCAAACATGGCTTCCACCTTTTTAAGAACTGCTTTTCGGATTTTTTTTCTAATTTTACCTCTGGTATATACGTCTATATACAAACGTCGTTAACAGCTCCATATAGATTTTTCCCCATTTTTCGGGTGGATGCACCCTGATTTACAGGGATTTCGGGTTTTGATATCCCTCCAACCGTCAAACAAGATTTTCCTATATTTTAGGCTTCTTCTATCCCTCCAACCGTAAGAAAAGATTTCGTTTGTAAGTTCCATTAATCTTCCTATATTTTTCCCCCATTTAAATATCATAGCTTAATTTATTTGTTTTTTGCATATCATGATAAAAATAGTGGCGGTAAGTTTGTAATTAAAAGCTTTTCTCAATCTCACCCTTCAATACACAAGACAAAGTTATATTCAGATACATACATCTCAATTTTAGGCTCCAGTACACACAAGCATGTCATAAACGGTGTAAATAATATATGTATATATCAGTACATACCACTCTGACGGGACCAACTTCTTCAACTACATCGTTGTTTGTTTTTTATTTCCCTTGCAGGATCCTTCTTAACAACATTTTGAGATATTTTCACAATAAAAAACAATCAAATTATAACATGTCACAAGGGGTGGATGTAGTTGGCATTGTTCACACGAGATTTTCGAAGAGAAAAATTAATTCGTGAAAACAACTTCTTGTATATTGATTTCTATGTATAAGTAATTGTGGAATACAGTCTCTAGTTACACTCCTTTGATGCTTTCTCTCAAGGTAGCTTTGATCTACAAAGTCTTCAAGAAACTTTAATCTTCGGAGTCTTGAAGGTTTGTTCCCCTTTGAAGGATTCTCCTGGATGATTGAAGTAGACTTCAGGCTTCAAGTCTTCAGTCTTTAGATGACTTCACTTCAATCTTCAAGCTTGCAGGAAAATCTGGATTTTGGTCTTCAAAGTCTTGTGGGAGGATTGGAGCTTCAATCTTCAGGATCTTGCAGAGAGCGGTCTTGTATAGAGCTTTGATCTTCTGAACTTTGTAGAGGCTTCAGTCTTCAAAGTCTTGGAGGAAGCTTCAAGCTTTTGAACTTTGCAGAAGCTTCGATCTTCAGAGTCTTGCAGCAGGATCTGGACTTCAATCTTCAAGATTCTTGCAGGAGGAATGGAGCTTCAATCTTCAAGTCTTGTAGAAGGAATGGAGCTTCAGTCTTCCAGTCTTGTAGGAGGATCAGAGCTTCAGTCTTCCGAGTCTTCTGAAAGCTTCAATCTTTCTGCCGCCCCTTCCAAATGAGCCAAGGACTCCTATTTATAGAGTTCCCAACGGCTTTAATGGGCTTGGGCTTGAATTGGGCTTGGGCCCATCTATGGGCCTGGATGAGTTTTTGGGTTTCAGGCCCAATTATCTTAATAACATTGGGTTTAAATTGAACCAAATTTAACCTAAACTTAATCTTACTTTAATTTAATTTTATGAACTTTAGGCTAAATTGAATAAATGATCATTTGATCTTGAGTTTAATCATCGTTGGATTCGATCAGACCGTTAACACAATTAGACGACCACAAAAGGACACGTGGCCTTTCTTATTTTGCCATAATTAATTTTGAGATATGTATTAATTCATGACACCCCAAAATTAAATAATGACGTGGCAATCTCTAATTGGTTGGAAAATTTCTATGCCAACAAATGCCCCCTTTTCGAGATTTATGCACAAATAGGCGTGGGTGAATCTCGAAAAAGATGATTTGGCATGAAATGCAAGATAACTTTTTTCTCTTCATGATTTTGACTATCCCAATTTTTATTTTGAACTGGGAATATGATTTGAGACTATTTTCCGGTTTAGTTTGAACTTAGAATAAAATTTGAATTCTAGTTCACTCCTGTTTTAAGCCAAAATTTGGATTTGAGGTAAAAATTTGAGATTTACCACGAATTGGTTTCAAAAGAAACTTTGAATTCTACCATTTTTTAATTTGAAGTAGAATTCGAGGTTATACCAACTTAGCCTTAACTTAATCATGCTTTGGGTAGAATTTGGAGCATGAGTAAATTTGGCTTTGAGATAAAATTCTACCAAATTTTGGTTTGGGTAGAACTTGAATTTGATCAAATCCCCATTTGAAATAAAATTTTTGATTATTCCCAAATTTTGATTTGAGGTAAAAATTCTACTTGATTTTAACTTGGAGAATTTGAGCTTTGAATTTGGTTTAATTTGGGATAAAATTTGGATTATGCCCAAATTTTGATTTGAGGTAAAAATTGTACTCAATTTTAATTTGGTAGAATTTTGAGTTTGGATTTTGGTCAACTTTGATTTGGGACCAAATTTGGATTATGCTCAAATTTTGAGGTAAAAATTCTACTCAATTTTAGTTTGGTAGAATTTGAGCTTGGGACAAAATTTGGATTATGTCCAATCTTGAGGAAAAAAGAAAGTTTCTACTCAATTTTAGCTTGGTAGAATTTGAGCTTGGGACAAAATTTGGATTATGCCCAAATTTTAACTTGATATAAAATTCCAAATTATGAGCTTGAATTTGGAATATAATTTGAACTAGGATTTAAGTCCAAACTTGCGGGTAAAATTTTGGATTATACCCAAATTTTATTTGAAGTGAAACTCCAACTTATGGCTTGATATAAAATTCCAAGCTCAAATTTGGAATATAATTTGAACTGAGATGTAAGTCCAATCTTGATTTGAGATAAAAATTTGGATTATACCCAACCAAATATTACTTGGAAGGAACTTAAATTCAACAAATATTTTAACTTTGAATTTGTAATCCATCCAAATCTTGACTTGAATTTGAGGGAGTTTTGAGCTTGAATTTTAGCCCAATCTTAATTTGCTCCGGACTTTGGAATGTACCAAAATTTGGATTTGAGACACAATTCAAATTTTATTACAAATCCCACTTCGAATAAAATTTGATTCAAATTGAATTTTGAACCGGGAATTGAACTTGAACATCTTTCAAACTTTAATTTGGAATGAAATTTGAGATGATTCCGATATGGTTGAATAACTAAACTTTGATTTGAGGTAACAATTGAAGTTACCAAAATTTAGGCAAAATAGTTTGAAAGTCATTTGCAACTTTGAATTGCACTTGAATATTGATAGAATTTGGCCTCCATATCAGAATCTTGACTTGGTTTAAAATTTGGAAAGCTGTTGTTGACCACCCACATCTTTAGCAGAGTTTTTTTTTGGCAAGTAGTTTTTTTTTTTTTTTTTTTTTTTTTTTTTTTTTTTTTACCATAACAAATTTGAGATAAAATTAAAGAGTTGGTTGGAACAAATTTTGAATATTGATTTTGTTAGGATCCAAATTAACCAATTCGGTTGTGATTTGATATTCTCCTCCACTATAAATAAAAGGGTGGTCTCCTCACAATTGCATCAAGCCTCACAGAGAAAAGAGAGGAGCAAAGAAAAACTTGCAGTTCATGTTGACGCTTGAAGTCCTCTTCTCTCTTTTTTTTTATCAACAAGACTGTAGTAGGAATGTGGGATGGATGAGCCTTTTTTTATTCTAACTTTTTTTTATTCATGTTTTTTTTCTTTTTTTTTTCTAACACTTTTTTTTTTTTTTTTGCAACTAAGATGCAAGACCTTCAAACGTCGTCAACTTTGAAGATGAAGTGAGGCCGTCAACCGCCATCAACTTTGAAGATGAAGCGAAGTCGTCAACCACCGCCAACTTTGAAGATGAAGCGAGGTCGTGATGAAGTGAGCTCGTCAGCTACCGCCAACTTTGAAGATCAAACGAAGCCTTCAACTGCTGCCAACTTTGAAGATGAAGCAATGATGAAGTCGTCAACCGCCAACTTTGAAGATGAAGTGAGGCCCAAGCAGTCAACTTTGAAGATGAAGCGAGGCAGGAGCCGTCAACTTTGAAAATGAAGATGACAAGCAAGTATGGATGACACTTATAAGGTAGGGCCAACACCTGATTTGGTGGATGTGTCCCTCAGTGTTCATCTCTTTACTTAGCTTCCAAACTTGAAATCGAAACCAAGCGAAAGTGGTGGGTGACACTTATAAGGTAGGGCTATGACCCTCAGTGTTCATCCCCTACTTAGCTTCCAACTTTAAAATCGAAACCAAGCGAAAGTGGGGAATGACACTTATGAGGTAGGGCTATGACCCTCAGTGTTCATTCTCTACTTAGCTTCCAACCTTAAAATCGAAACCAAGCGAAAGTGGGGGGTGACACTTATAAGGTAGGGCTTTGACCCTCAGTGTTCATCCTCAGCTTAGCTTCCAGCCTTGAAACTGAAACCAAGCGAAAGTTGGGGGTGACACTTATAAGGTAGGGCTTTGACCCTCAGTGTTCATCCTCAACTTAGCTTCCAGCCTTGAAACTGAAACCAAGCGAAAGTTGGGGGTGACATTTATAAGGTAGGGCTTTGACCCTCAGTGTTCATCCTCAGCTTAGCTTCCAGCCTTGAAACTGAAACCAAGCGAAAGTTGGGGGTGACACTTATAAGGTAGGGCTTTGACCCTCAGTGTTCATCCTCAGCTTAGCTTCCAACCTTGAAACTGAAATCAAGCGAAAGTTGGGGGTGACACTTATAAGGTAGGGCTTTGACCCTCAGTGTTCATCCTCAGCTTAGCTTCCAGCCTTAAAATCGAAACCAAGCGAAGTGGAGGGTGACACTTATAAGGTAGGGCTTTGACCCTCAGTGTTCATCCTCAGCCTAGCTTCCAGCCTTGAAACTGAAACCAAGCGAAAGTTGGGGGTGACACTTATAAGGTAGGGCTTTGACCCTCAGTGTTCATCCTCAGCCTAGCTTCCAACCTTGAAACTGAAACCAAGCGAAAGTTGGGGGTGACACTTATAAGGTAGGGCTTTGACCCTCAGTGTTCATCCTCAGCCTAGCTTCCAGCCTTGAAACTGAAACCAAGCGAAAGTTGGGGGTGACACTTATAAGGTAGGGCTTTGACCCTCAGTGTTCATCCTCAGTTTAGCTTCCAACCTTGAAACTGAAACCAAGCGAAAGTTGGGGGTGACACTTATAAGGTAGGGCTTTGACCCTTAGTGTTCATCCTCAGCCTAGCTTCCAGCCTTGAAACTGAAACCAAACGAAAGTTGGGGGTGACACTTATAAGGTAGGGCTTTGACCCTCAGTGTTCATCCTCAGCTTAGCTTCCAACTTTGAAACTGAAACCAAGCGAAAGTTGGGGGTGACACTTATAAGGTAGGGCTTTGACCCTCAGTGTTCATCCTCAGCCTAGCTTCCAACCTTGAAACTGAAACCAAGCAAAAGTTGGGGGTGACACTTATAAGGTAGGGCTTTGACCCTCAGTGTTCATCCTCAGCCTAGCTTCCAGCCCTGAAACTGAAACCAAGCGAAAGTTGGGGGTGACACTTATAAGGTAGGGCTTTGACCCTCAGTGTTCATCCTCAGCTTAGCTTCCAACCTTGAAACTAAAACCAAGCGAAAGTGGGGAATGACACTTATGAGGTAGGGCTATGACCCTCAGTGTTCATTCTCTGCTTAGCTTCCAACCTTGAAATTAAAACCAAGCGGAAGTGGAGAATGACACTTATGAGGTAGGGCTATGACCCTTAGTGTTCATTCTCTGCTTAGCTTCCATCCTTTGAAATCAAAACCAAGCGAAGCCCTCAAACTTGAACTTAGAGTACTTGAAGCAATAAAAGCTTGAACTTGAAGTATTTGACACGAGGACAACTCGAACTTGAACTTGGGACGAGCGAAGCCTCGAACTTGAACTTAAAGTACTTGAAGCGATGAAAGCTTGAACCTGAAATACTTGAAATGAGGAAAGCTCGAACTTGAACTTGAAACGAGCGAAGCCTCGAACTTGAACTTAATGTACTTGAAGTTATGAAAGCTTGAACTTGAACTTGAAATGAGAAAAGATTGGACTAGAACTTGAACTTGAACTTATAGCACTTGAAGCGATGGAAGCTTGAACTTGAAGTACTTGAAGCGAGGAGAACTCAAACTTGAACTTGAAACGAGCGATTTGAAGCGATGGAAGCTTGAACTTGAAGTACTTGAAGCGAGGAAAACTCGAACTTGAACTTGAAACGAGCGAAGCCTCGAACTTGAACTTAAAGTACTTGAAGTGTGGAAAGCCCGAACTTAAACTTGAAACGAACGAAGCCTCGAACTTGAACTTAAAGTACTTGAAGTGAAGAAAGCCCGAACTTGAACTTGGAACGAGCGAAGCTTGAACTTGTACTTTGAGACAAATGAAGCCTTGAATGACACACTCGAACAACAGCTTGCACGATCATCCTTGGAGATAAAGGAATTAGAGGCCAAACTAAAGTCTGTGAAGAGATCACCAATATTGAGTGTGCCTCTGTCATGACTGATGAAGATGCTAAGTCTTTGGCCATGGCTCGTACCAACTTAGAGGATCTATGTGAAGAGCTGAGGAACTTCAAGTGGATGGCTTGACTTGATTGCCCCCTTTGTTTTCTAGATTAGTTGTAAAGACACTTCCTTTTATTGTCGATCAATTGATGTTTCCCAGATTAAATAAAGAGTTAGAATTTCATTCATAGCCAGAATTTTTTTATTTTCCTTTAAGCTTGTCTCCTGTAAGACTTCTTTTTTTTTTTAAAAAACTCCTCCAACACATTGTATTAAACCATTTATGTTTCCTTTGTCTATGCCATAAAAGTTCATAACTTTATCTTCAACACAAAATGTTCTTTTTTATTGCTTTGACTGAACTTAAGTTTTTTTCTTAAGCTGCCTACGTACCCTTCAAGTGGGAAGAGATCAAGTCATAACGTAGTTCAATATACAATTTTTTTTTTCTCTTGAGCCGTTCACCTTTTTAACTCATGCGGGCCAGGAGTATCATGCAGTTTAGACTCTTGCGATAAGGAGTGCTTCCATTTCAAGCATAGAATATTTTTAAGGAACTTTCATCATCTTCCGACGTTTCAGGATCTGTTTCTTCCTCTGTGGTGATGTTGTAGCATACGACTTTGTCTTTTTCATCATCAGAGCTTTTCTCTTTCGGTCTTGTGATAATAATGTCATGTCGCTTTATTTTTAACGAACCCTCTGTATTTACAGAAACAAGCAATTTTCTCTTCATTCGTGAGGGGACCACACTACGAATTTTCTCATCACCCTTTGTCTTGCTTGAAGTTTTTGTTATGTTAGGAACTGATATAGGGGATCGTCCTTTACCTTTTGTCGTTACACTCAACCTTTGAAAAGCTGACAGTCGTGTAGTAGGGGTTGAATGCACATTTCCTTTTTCTTCAGAAGCCATACTTAGCCTTTGGAAGGCTGAAGGTCGTGTGGAGCCAGAAGTTGGATGCTGACTTTCACCCACTACTGCAGTTGTACTCAGCCTTTGAAAAATCGAGGATCGTGTAACCGATGGTCCAATGCGATCAAATGCAGAAGTTCTATGATCTATGTTTTCTTTAGCTTCTTCAGAATCATTGATTTCTTCCACTGTAATGTGAAATGTATCTGCAACTTTCACTTTCCCTTTTCTTGTGATTCGAACCGGCTCAGGAGATTTATATCCAAGGCCAGCTCTTGAGGTGGGTATAGCTCAACTCTCTTTTTGAAGTTTCTTCTGTGTTGAGGAAAGTTCAGGCCTTTGGTCAGAGATCCGTAAACTTTTAAACTCAGTATGCGCTGTGAAATCATAACCTGCCTTTGCCAAGAGTTTGTATGCTTTAGGGTCAAACCCCTCTTCTGTTCGTCTATCAGGCAGAGTTGCTTCTACTTGTTTGTCTTTGACCTTTTGTTTGGATATCTTTGTAAGAGGCGTGATAAAATTCTCCTTCAAAATTTCAATGTCGCCAACTCTCAAATTATTGGAGCATTCTGCAAATGGTGAATCACCCTTCTTGCGTCGAGATAAAGGAACATAGCGCAAGATAGGAGTGTTTGTCTTCTTCTCCTCTAAACATAGTATCTTCTCATTTTTTGCCACTTCAGCTTTTGTTTGCCTAGGAGATACCCTGCTTTCCTGATTATTAGAAGCACCCGTTTTTTCATTCAGCTCATTTTCTGTGCTTGTCTGTCGCTCTGATTTGTCACTATTTCTTATCAACGGAACTTCCGATGGCATAGCTTCCCCTACACTGTCATTCTTCATATAAAACTTCACGTCTGCATAATGAGACTCAGCCTCTGAAAAGGGGTTGGTATCGGCATCAACCTTCTTGATACCATCTTGATAAAATTTAAAACATTGGTGCAACGTGGAAGTAACCACTCCATTTTCATGAATCCAGGGACGACCTAGTAACAACTTGTAGGTGGTCCTAGAGTCTATAACATGAAATAGAGTGTTGGCCTTTAAATCTCCGATAATGAGCTCTAGGCGAATCATGCCAATCGCGCGTTGCCCGCCTTGGTTAAATCCTTGAATTACCAATTTACTATTTGACAATTCTTGCATCAGAATGCCTAGTTGGTACATGGTAGACTTGGGCATTATGTTAACGGCAGAACCATCATCAATGAGAATTCGACTAACTTTTTTCTCTCTGATGTAGCCTGAGACAAACAAAGGCCTATTATGAGGCTTTGACCCAAGTAGTAGATCTTCATCGATAAAGGCTATGGACGTGCAACATGGAGCAACATTATTTTTTTGAGAAGTAGATGGTTTACAATCCTTTAACACCTCAATAAGAGTATTTTTGGCCTCTTGAGGGAGTGACAGTAAATCATCTATATTAAAGGATGGTAAGTCTTCCATTTTCGTGATTATTTCTGACGTGGTTGATGTGACATTATCATCTTCTGTCACATTAACGACGTGACATGTAACAGTTTCCTTGACTCCTGCAAGAAAAGTTTTTGGGAAGAATTCTTTTAGAGTTATTGGATGGGGAGGTCGAATATGCTTCTCACTTTCTTCTAAGATAGGCTTGAGCCTTCTCGTGTACTTCTTCCCATTTTTCCTTCGAGGCCTGCTTTTTCTTTTCTGTTCTTGAAACAAACGAGATTCCTTCTGAACCCAATTTTGCTTCTTGTTCTTCCGTCGGGCTACGAGTGTCCAGCCTCCATCTTCATCTTCAATTTGCTTAATCTTTTCTTGAAGATCCTCATCGTAGATAGTCTTTTCTGGGAAGTCATTTCCTGGGGCCTCTGGTTGAGACCAAACGATAATAGGATTGAAGGTACCAAATTGGATTAAGCTTCCTCTCTGATCATAAGGTAAGCTTATAGGCGGCTGGTCGCTAGGATGAGTTACTATGGCGGCGTGATTTGCTTGAGCTATTTCATCAATATCTAGCTCGATCTTCTTTTCTCGAGCTAACTTCAAGATTAACTCTTTTAGTACAAAACATTTCTCCACAGGATGGCTAACAACTTGGTGATATTTACAATAGTTGGGGTCATTTATTTTACCCTTCTCTTCGGGTCGTTTGCATTCAGGGAGTTCAATAAGTCTATTTTCCAACAGTTGCTCTAACATATCCGGGATGTCAGTGTCTGGAAAAGGATAGACTTTTTCTTGTCTTTCTTTTAAAGTCAAGCGCCGTTTCTCGCCTTCATTTTGACGCTTCTCTATTTTCTTTTCTCTTCTGTTAGAGGTAAACTTTAGAGGGGTCGTATTGACGACCATGGATTCTCTTGTAGCACCCTTCAAGGCTTTCTCGGTGCTCTTCACTTCTTTCTTCTCCTTTTTCGCATCGGGGATTGGAAAGTCTTTATTCCCTCTAGTAGCAATACTTAGCTCCATGTCATGAGCGCGAGTTGCTAATTCTTCAAAGGTGCGGGGTTTTATGCCCTGCAATATATAAAGAAGTTCCCAGTGCATTCCTTGCATGCACATTTCCACAGCGGATAATTCAGTGAGTCGATCTTTGCAATCAAGACTCAGAGCTCTCCACCGATTAATGTAATCAATGACAGGTTCCTCATTCCGTTGCTTTGTACTTGTGAGCTCCATCATGCTAACAGTTCGCCTTGTGCTGTAGAAGCGATTTAGGAATTCTCTTTCAAGTTGTTCCCAACTGTCGATCATCCCTGGCTCTAAATCAGTATACCAATCAAAGGCATTTCCCTTTAAGGTTCGGACGAATTGTTTAACCATGAGATCTCCACGAGTCCCAGCATTTTCGCATGTTTCAACGAAGTGAGCAATATGCTGCTTAGGATTCCCCTTTCCATCAAATTGTTGAAATTTTGGAGGTTGAAACCCGGTAGGCATGCTCAAGTTGTCAATTCTCTTAGTGTATGGTTTGGAATACATAAGAGAATTTTGAGTAGGTGCACCATATTGAGCTCTAATGGAGCTCATAATCATATCTTGGAGTTGCTGAACAGACAGCGAAGCAATTGAAGTGGAATGTTGAGGCTGGTTTTCTTGCATGACAGCCTTCCCTTTGTCAATATTCTTTGCAGCGGGTGTTTGGCTTGATTCAGCGATATCACGACTTTCAATATGATTTTTTAGAGAGGCAATTTCACAATCTCTCTCTTCAACCGCCTTCATCAGCATGTTGACCTTCCTTTCCAGTTCAGCCATTCTTTCTTCGCCTGTACCTATGTCAGCCATCATTACAGACATCACATCAGGATCTGATGTCTCCTTCGCCTGCTCAGAAGATGAAGTAGAATAGTCAAATAAAGGATTTTCTTGGATGATCATTCCACCTTGATTTGACTTTGTCATCTGGGTCCATATCATATTTTCAATGACAGAGGCTTGTTCTTCTTCTAACTTTTGAATTTCTTTGGAGCGTTCGCGAGTAATTGGTCCCACGTATGAGTCGCTTGAAGTCTTGGAAGCAGCTTTCTTGGATGCCATCGCTTCTTTAGAACTTCCTTTTTTTTTTTGTAGATCCTGGATGAGAGAAAGAGATGAAAGGTAGAGAGGTCTCACCAGGCGTGCCAAACTGTTCACACGAGATTTTCGAAGAGAAAAATTAATTCGTGAAAACGACTTCTTGTATATTGATTTCTATGTATAAGTAATTGTGGAATACAGTCTCTAGTTACACTCCTTTGATGCTTTCTCTCAAGGTAGCTTTGATCTACAAAGTCTTCAAGAAACTTTAATCTTCGGAGTCTTGAAGGTTTGTTCCCCTTTGAAGGATTCTCCTGGATGATTGAAGTAGACTTCAGGCTTCAAGTCTTCAGTCTTTAGATGACTTCACTTAAATCTTCAAGCTTGCAGGAAAATCTGGATTTTGGTCTTCAAAGTCTTGTGGGAGGATTGGAGCTTCAATCTTCAGGATCTTGCAGAGAGCGGTCTTGTATAGAGCTTTGATCTTCTGAACTTTGTAGAGGCTTCAGTCTTCAAAGTCTTGGAGGAAGCTTCAAGCTTTTGAACTTTGCAGGAGCTTCGATCTTCAGAGTCTTGCAGCAGGATCTGGACTTCAATCTTCAAGATTCTTGCAGGAGGAATGGAGCTTCAATCTTCAAGTCTTGTAGAAGGAATGGAGCTTCAGTCTTCCAGTCTTGTAGGAGGATCAGAGCTTCAGTCTTCCGAGTCTTCTGAAAGCTTCAATCTTTCTGCCGCCCCTTCCAAATGAGCCAAGGACTCCTATTTATAGAGTTCCCAACGGCTTTAATGGGCTTGGGCTTGAATTGGGCTTGGGCCCATCTATGGGCCTGGATGAGTTTTTGGGTTTCAGGCCCAATTATCTTAATAACATTGGGTTTAAATTGAACCAAATTTAACCTAAACTTAATCTTACTTTAATTTAATTTTATGAACTTTAGGCTAAATTGAATAAATGATCATTTGATCTTGAGTTTAATCATCGTTGGATTCGATCAGACCGTTAACACAATTAGACGACCACAAAAGGACACGTGGCCTTTCTTATTTTGCCATAATTAATTTTGAGATATGTATTAATTCATGACACCCCAAAATTAAATAATGACGTGGCAATCTCTAATTGGTTGGAAAATTTCTATGCCAACAGGCATTTTTCACATAAATCACGAAATATTGCAAAAAAAAAAAAAAAAAAATCCCTAAAATCAAGGGATTGTCTATAAAGTAGGGGAGGCACACAACTTATATACTAACATGACTAATATGCATGTATATAAGAGTACTTGCACTTTCACCCTTCAATACACATGACAGTTATATCCAGATACATACATCTAAATTTTAGGCTCCAGTACACACAAGCAGGTCATAAACGGTGTAAATAATATATGTATATATCAGTACATACCGCTCTGACGGGGTTAACTTCTTCAACTACATCTTTCTTAATCCGTTTGTTCTTTTTTTTTCCTTGCAAGGTTTTTCTTAACAACATCCCTGGGGATTTTTACAATAAAAAAAATCAAATTATAATAATATGTCACAAGGGTTGGATGTAGTTGGCCTTTTGCACATAAATCACGAAATATTGCCAAAAAAAAAAACAAATCCCTAAAATCAAGGGATTGTCTATAAATTAGGGGGAGGTTGTTGCAAATATAAAGGGAAGGAAATGAAGTCACACGAGATTTTCGAAGAGAAAATTTAATTCGTGAAACGACTTCTTGTATATTGATTTCTATGTATAAGTAATTGTGGAATACAGTCTCTAGTTACACTCCTTTGATGCTTTCTCTCAATGTAGCTTTGATCTACAAAGTCTTCAAATAAACTTTAATCTTCGGAGTCTTGAAGGTTTGTTCACCTTTGAAGGATTCTCCTGGATGATTGAAGTAGACTTCAGGCTTCAAGTCTTCAGTCTTTAGATGGACTTCACTTCAATCTTCAAGCTTGCAGGAAAATCTGGATTTTGGTCTTCAAAGTCTTGTGGGAGGATTGGAGCTTCAATCTTCAGGATCTTGTAGAGAGCTTCAATCTTCTAAATCTTCAAGATCTTGTATAGAGTTTTGATCTTCTGAAGCTTGCAGAGGCTTCAGTCTTCAGAGTCTTGGAGGAAGCTTCAAGCTTTTGAACTTTGCAGAAGTTTCGATCTTCATAGTCTTGCAGCAGGATCTGGACTTCAATCTTCAAGATTCTTGTAGGAGGAATGGAGCTTCAATCTTCAAATCTTGTAGAAGGGATGGAGCTTCAGTCTTCAAATCTTGTAGGAGGATCAGAGCTTCAGTCTTCAGAGTCTTCTGAGAGCTTCAATCTTCTGCCGCCCCTTCCAAATGAGCCAAGGACTCCTATTTATAGAGTTCCCAACGGCTTTAATGGGCTTGGGCTTGAATTGGGCTTGGGCCCATCTATGGGCCTGGATGAGTTTTTTTGGATTTCAGGCCCAATTATCTTAATAACATTGGGTTTAAATTGAACCAAATTTAACTTTAATTTAATTTTATGAACTTTAGGTTAACTTGAATAAATGATCATTTGATCTTGAGTTTAATCATCGTTGGATTCGATCAAGACCGTTAACACAATTAGACAACCACAAAAGGACACGTGGCCTTTCTTAATTTGCCATAATTAATTTTGAGATATGTATTAATTCGTGACACCCCAAAATTAAATAATGACGTGGCAATTTCTAATTGGTTGGAAAATTTTTATGCCAACACATGCCCCATTTTCGAGATTTATGCACAAATAGGTGTGGGTGAATCTCGAAAAAGATGATTTGGCATGAAATGCATGAGAACTTTTTTCTTCATGATTTTGACTATCCCAATTTTTATTTGAACTGGGAATATGATTTGAGGCTATTTTCAGGTTTAGTTTGAACTTAGAATAAAATTTGAATTCTAGTTCACTCCTGTTTCAAGCCAAAATTTGGATTTGAGGTAAAAATTCTACTTGATTTTAACTTGGTAGAATTTGAGCTTTGAATTTGGTCAAATTTAATTTGGGATAAAATTTGGATTATGCCCAAATTTTGATTTGATATAAAATTCCAAATTATGAACTTGAATTTGGAATTTTAATTTGAACAAGGATTCAAGTCCAACCTTGATTTTGGGATAAATTTTGGATTATCCCCAAATTTTGATTTTATATAAAATTTCAATTTATGAACTTGAATTTGGAATTTTAATTTGAACAAGGATTCAAGTCCAACCTTGATTTTGGGATAAATTTTGGATTATCCCCAAATTTTGATTTTATATAAAATTTCAATTTATGAACTTGAATTTGGAATTTTAATTTGAACCAGGATTCAAGTCCAACCTTGATTTTGGGATAAATTTTGGATTATCCCCAAATTTTGATTTGATATAAAATTTCAATTTATGAACTTGAATTTGGAATTTTAATTTGAACAAGGATTCAAGTCCAACCTTGATTTTGGGATAAATTTTGGATTATCCCCAAATTTTGATTTTATATAAAATTTCAATTTATGAACTTGAATTTGGAATTTTAATTTGAACCAGGATTCAAGTCCAACCTTGATTTTGGGATAAATTTTGGATTATCCCCAAATTTTGATTTTATATAAAATTTCAATTTATGAACTTGAATTTGGAATTTTAATTTGAACCAGGATTCAAGTCCAACCTTGATTTTGGGATAAATTTTGGATTATCCCCAAAATTTTTTATTTGGGAGGAACTTAAATTCAACCAAGATTTTGACTTTGCACTTCTATATCTTGATTTGAATTCGAGTGAACTTTAAACTTCGAATTTTAGTCCAATCTCGATTGCTACGAACTTTGGGATGTACTCCAAATTTGGATTTGAGACACCATTGAAACTTTATTACGAATTTAATTTCGAATAAAACTTGATTGAGGTTGAATTTGGAATTGAATTTGAACACATCTTCAAACTTTAATTTGGAACGATGCTTCTTGAATAATCTATCAGACTTGAGAATTTAACTTTATCTCTAGTTGATTTGGTGTATAATTTTGAATTTCAAAATCAAATGGAGTGAATCACCAAAATTTAAGCAATTAATTGATTGCTCAGTTAGTTTTTTTTTTTTTTTTTTTAATCCTAAAAAGAAATATTTTAAACTAACCATATCCCAAATCAAAACAGTCTTGGATTTGGATTTGGGTGTACACCGACAAACTTTTTTTTTTTTTTCTAAAAAGAAATATTTTAAACTAAACTATATCCCAAATCAAAACAGTCTTGGATTTGGATTTGGGTGTACACCGAACAAACCTCAAAGATTCAAAATAACAACTTCAAGATTTCCGAGTAACAGCTTCTTTCAATCTATAAATTGGGACTGAAAACTTAATAGACGTCACTCTACCTAAGAACTTGCAAGGTATGTATTTTCTTTGTTGGGATCTTTCCTCACGTTTAAAGGTCCCTTTTTTTTCTGTTTGTTTTTTTTTTTGCGCCACATTGTGAGACAGAGCGTCGGCGGTGTGGGTCTGTAAGAGTACTGCGAGATGACAGCGCGAGATGACAGCGGTGGACTTCGTCTTTAGGCGAAGGAGAGTCAGGCCGTTGCTTCCAGAAACACGACGATGGCGAGAGGGGGAGAGCGAGGGGAGGCGTTTTTTTTTTTTTTTTGCGCACGTTAGGCCGCTGCTTGCCGGAAACACGACACGACGAGTCCCTCTGTGGCGGCGACGACGAGAGGGAGAAGAGCGAGTGAGAAAGAAAAACGAAAAGCTTGAGAGAGAAAGAATGAGGGAGAAAGAAAAAAAATGTGAGAGAAAATGGTGGGAGAGAGGGTGAGAAAATGGTGGGAGAGAGAGAATATGGGGAGGAAACGTGTTTTCCTTCTTCTTTTCCTTTTTTTTTTTTGAAAAATCAATTTTGTCTTTTAGTGAAAAATTCTCCCGCCTCCTTTTGGTTTTAGTTTCTTTTTTTTTTTTTATATTTTTTTATTTGTTTTTAACATTCTGACGATTTCGTTATGTTTTGTTTTTTTTTTTCCTTTTCTAATTTTCTGGGTTTTGCCTTTTTTACTTTTTTTTTTTTAATAATAATAATTTCTCTGTTTGACTTTTAATTGTGTTCAGACTCTTTTCTTTCTTTCTTTTTTCTTATATATATATATATATATATATATATATATATTACTTTCTGTTTTGTTTTTTTTTTTGTTTTATTCTACTTTCAAGATTTTTTTGTTTATAATTTTTTTCTTTAAATTTCAAAAACATATAATTTTTTTTAACCGCTCCTTTTTTTAATATTATTATTATTTTTTATTCTACTTTCAAGATTTTTTTGTTTATAATTTTTTTCTTTAAATTTCATAAACATATAATTTTTTTTAACCACTCCTTTTTTTAATATTATTATTTTTTTTATTCTACTTTCAAGATTTTTTTGTTTATAATTTTTTTCTTTAAATTTCATAAACATATAATTTTTTTTTACCGCTCCTTTTTTTAATATTATTATATATATATATATTTTTTAAGCTTCGGCTTTCCTTTTGTTCTTGTTTTTTTTTTTCTTCTTAAACTTTTTTTTTTTTTACTGATTCTCCTTTTCTTCGATTTGATTTATTTACTTATTGCTTCTTATACCCAAACTTTGTGAACTTTTTGCTGCAACTTTGCTTTCATTTTTTTTTTTCAAGAAAATGCATCCCAGATTCTTTAATAGATTTTTTTTTTTTTACATTTTTTTGTTGTTTATTTTTTTCTTACTATATATATATATATTCAATCTTCTAATTCTTTTTGTTTTTTTTTTTTGTTTTTTTGTTTTTTAATTTTGATCTCAACACTTTTTTTTTTGGGTAAAATACCTTTTTGGTCCCTCATGTTTCAGGTCAGTTTCTAATAGGTCCCTAAGTTTCAAAATTGAACAATCAAGTCCCTACTGTTTCGAAAATGGTTCTATTGAGTCCCTCCACCGTTAATTTTTTTAACGGTGCTGACGTGGCACGTTAAAAATATTAAAATATTAGTTTTTAAATTAAAACAATAATTAAATAATAAATATTAAAAAATTAAAAAAAAAATCTTCCTCCCTCACTCCTCTCTCCCCATCCACGAACCTTCCCCTCTCTCTCATCTTCTCTTTCTCTCTAGTCTCTTCTCTCTCCCCCACCCTTTCCCTTCTCGCCGGCGATAGCCCCCACCGCCGCGGCCCTCCCGTGGTCGTCGCCGCCGTCCTTCCCGTCGTCTTCGCCTCTTGCTAAAATTGGGAATATTTTACAAAGAGAGAAAAGAGCAAAAGAAGGGCTTACATTAATAGTCCGACCATTTGGGGCTTTAGGGTTTGAGTTTCTAACACCATTTTGATCTGAAATCACTGTAGGTTTCCAAAATCGACTTGGCTTTTGGGGCTTTACATTAATCTCTGTTTCAACAAAATTGACTTGGCAACAAGGAAGAACACAAAAGCCCTTAGGAAGAAACCCATATGTGATCTTTCAAGTTTAAACCAAAAGTGCAAGAAGAAACCAAAAACAAACGATGAAACAGAGGAAATGGGGGAGAAGGATGACGTGGAGGTTTCTTTTTCTTGAATAAAAGCTGGGAAAAAACGAGAAGGAAAATCAGAGAAAGAATGGGGAAAGAAAGAGAAAGAAAGAGGAAGAATGGGAAAAAAAAAGGGGCGGCGGCGACAATGGAAAGAATGGGGAAAGAAAGGGAAAGAAAGAGAAGGGGTATTGTGGAGTGGGGGATAGCGTATTCCCTCGCCAATTTCAGATGGTCCTGAGATCCCACCAATGTATTGCTCCCCATTATCTTTCAATCCGTCACTCTCTCTCTCTAACTGGCAATTCCTGAGAAAACCCTTCAACTCATGTAAATGTAGAAGAAAAAAAGCTTCAGAGTTCCTTTCTCTCTCTAACAAGTCGATGAAGCGAACTATGACAAAGACGTATGAGCTTTCAGAGTCCAAGGAATGAGAAATCGGAGAAGAAGATAAAAATCAGAAGAGAGAGGTTTTTCGTGAAAACCATAAGAAGAAGAAGAAAAGGAAGGGGATGGGTTCGGTGATTTTGAAGAAGAAGAAGAAAGAGGTGGTGGCGGCGGCAAGAAGAACAAGGTGGTGGCGTCGACGGGAAGGGAAAGGGAAAGGGGAGGAAAAGGGGAAGAGGAAGAGAAAAAGAACGGGGAAGGGGAGGGGAGGAGAGAGAAGTGATTTAATTTTTTTTATTATTATTTTAATTAAAAATATTTTTTTATTATTATTTTAATTAAAAAATAATTTTTTTTTATTTTTAAACGGTGCCACGTCATCTTCCGTTAAGTAATTAACGGTCTAGGGACTCAATAGAACTATTTCTGAAATAGTAGGGACTTGATTGTTCGATTTTGAAACCTAAGGACCTATTAGAAACTGAATCGAAACATGAGGGACCAAAAAGGTATTTTACCCTTTTTTTTAAGACAAGTTCCACTTTTCTTCGATTCACCATTTTTTTGTTTTCTTTTTTTATTTTTATTTTTTTTATTATTTTTTCATTTATGGTAACTTATCATGCTAACTACTATTTTCTTTATTAATTTCAGGGAACGATTGCATCGACAACTGATATTTGCTTGCCAACACAGTAGCTTTCATCCACGATCCAGGTACTGAAAATCTTGAAACCGAAGCTAAGCGAAAGTTGGGGGTGACACTTATAAGGTAGGGCTTTGACCCTCAGTGTTCATCCTCAGCCTAGCTTCCAGCCTTGAAACTGAAACCAAGCGAAAGTTGGGGGTGACACTTATAAGGTAGGGCTTTGACCCTCAGTGTTCATCCTCAACTTAGCTTCCAACCTTGAAACTGAAACTAAGCGAATGTTGGGGGTGACACTTATAAGGTAGGGCTTTGACCCTCAGTGTTCATCCTCAGCCTAGCTTCCAGCCTTGAAACTGAAACCAAGCGAAAGTTGGGGGTGACACTTATAAGGTAGGGCTTTGACCCTCAGTGTTCATCCTCAGCTTAGCTTCCAACCTTGAAACTGAAATCAAGCGAAAGTTGGGGGTGACACTTATAAGGTAGGGCTTTGACCCTCAATGTTCATCCTCAACTTAGCTTCCAACCTTGAAACTGAAACTAAGCGAATGTTGGGGGTGACACTTATAAGGTAGGGCTTTGACCCTCGGTGTTCATCCTCAGCCTGGCTTCCAGCCTTGAAACTGAAACCAAGCGAAAGTTGGGGGTGACACTTATAAGGTAGGGCTTTGACCCTCAGTGTTCATCCTCAGCTTAGCTTCCAACCTTGAAACTGAAATCAAGCGAAAGTTGGGGGTGACACTTATAAGGTAGGGCTTTGACCCTCAGTGTTCATCCTCAACTTAGCTTCCAGCCTTAAAACTGAAACCAAGCGAAAGTTGGGGGTGACACTTATAAGGTAGGGCTTTGACCCTCAGTGTTCATCCTCAACTTAGCTTCCAACCTTGAAACTGAAACTAAGCGAATGTTGGGGGTGACACTTATAAGGTAGGGCTTTGACCCTCAGTGTTCATCCTCAGCCTAGCTTCCAGCCTTGAAACTGAAACCAAGCGAAAGTTGGGGGTGACACTTATAAGGTAGGGCTTTGACCCTCAGTGTTCATCCTCAGCTTAGCTTCCAACCTTGAAACTGAAATCAAGCGAAAGTTGGGGGTGACACTTATAAGGTAGGGCTTTGACCCTCAATGTTCATCCTCAACTTAGCTTCCAACCTTGAAACTGAAACTAAGCGAATGTTGGGGGTGACACTTATAAGGTAGGGCTTTGACCCTCGGTGTTCATCCTCAGCCTGGCTTCCAGCCTTGAAACTGAAACCAAGCGAAAGTTGGGGGTGACACTTATAAGGTAGGGCTTTGACCCTCAGTGTTCATCCTCAGCTTAGCTTCCAACCTTGAAACTGAAATCAAGCGAAAGTTGGGGGTGACACTTATAAGGTAGGGCTTTGACCCTCAGTGTTCATCCTCAGCTTAGCTTCCAGCCTTAAAACTGAAACCAAGCGAAAGTTGGGGGTGACACTTATAAGGTAGGGCTTTGACCCTCAGTGTTCATCCTCAGCTTAGCTTCCAACCTTGAAACTGAAACCAAGCGAAAGTTGGGGGTGACACTTATAAGGTAGGGCTTTGACCCTCAGTGTTCATCTTCAGCTTAGCTTCCAGCCTTAAAACTGAAACCAAGCGAAAGTTGGGGGTGACACTTATAAGGTAGGGCTTTGACCCTCTGTGTTCATCCTCAGCCTAGCTTCCAACCTTGAAACTGAAACCAAGCAAAAGTTGGGGGTGACACTTATAAGGTAGGGCTTTGACCCTCAGTGTTCATCCTCAGCTTAGCTTCCAACCTTGAAACTGAAACCAAGCGAAAGTTGGGGGTGACACTTATAAGGTAGGGCTTTGACCCTCAGTGTTCATCCTCAGCTTAGCTTCCAACGAAATTTATTTGCTTTGCCCCCATCTTTTTAACAACTGAACCCTAATTTTTTTTTTTTTTATTCACAGGATCATGGTATACTTCGCTGAGCATATCTCCTCCGATAAGAAATATCTTGTCATTCTCAAGGACAAAGATCAGCCTATTAAATACGGGCTTAATCTCCTGGTTGAGGAACCAAAGTCTGGCCCTCTTTCAGACCTATGGCCAAATTTAAATGATGTCGCCTTTTTACCCGAACTATCGACGGAAAAGGTTTTAAGGCAAGAAGAACGGGTGTGGCTTTTGCAATCCTCAATCCATCCTAAAGCTTACAACCGAGATCCAGAGTTGACTCTAGGACGTCGAATGATAGATGGCCAAGCCCGTTGGAATTCTGTGATGAAGGTTCCTGGAGACTTCTCCTTCACTTCACTCTATTGGGAATGGTTGGAGTTGGTAGTTGGTCGCAATGAGCAAAAGCTTTATGAGACTCGCTTATTTAATGCGGTGATGGCCTCTCTTTATACGTATGATCGGAATAATGATGTGGTCCGGGCCTTCTGTGAAGCTTGGTGTCCCACAACCAATACACTTCATACCGCAGCAGGTGAACTATCTATCTCTCTTTGGGACCTATGGATGTTTGGAGGTCTCCCCATCAAGGGTAAGTTCTATGAGGAGGTCATTCCTTCTTTTAAAGAGTTGACTGGTTTGTGGAAGCAGTATCGATACCTTCCAAAGAGCTGTGAGTATCTCTTTAAAGCCTTTTATCGGATATCCACATCAAAGAATGATCGCAGCTCATCTTCAAAGAATGAGCCCAATGTTAGCATTAACTCCTGGATATCTTTTTGGTTTAGAGGAGTTCAAAAGTATGAGAAACCCCCTCAGCGAAAACCAAAGAAAACCTCCCGCTCAAAATCTACTCGCAATCCAGATGGCACGAGTATCAAATATCGGGATTGGTCAGGCCAGGAGCACAAGTTGTTTCATGAGCTTGGCGTAGAAGACGAATGGCAAGAGCATACATATTTGGCTGCCTTCCTATCCTGCTGGTTGTGTCTTTTTGTATTTCCTCGTAAGGGCACCCAATTAATTCGCCCGGGAGTCTTCAGAATTGCTAGCCTTATGGCTGATGGCCATATTTTTAGCCTTGTTGTCCCAACCTTGGCTAACATATACCATGGATTGGGTCGGATAACGATGGCTTCTAATCCAATCGGACGCATGAAGGTTTGCTTACCCATGCATTACGTTCATGGATGGTTAGCCCATTATTTTAATACACACTATCCAGTCCCAGTGGAAGTTCGAGGCCCGAGGATGGCTAATTTTTCTGGTGAGGGCGGATCAAAATACTTTGAAGAGTATGAGGCTCGTGAACTGATCCACAAGGGTGCCTCCATCCTATGGAATGTGAATATTCAAGGCAGAAACAAACATGAGACTATGAAGGACAACAATACTTTGTCATTTTCTCAATCCTCTTATTTTGCAAGCCTTCGATCATGTTATTTATCATCCGTGTGTGGGGACCAGGTGATCATTGAGTCATATTGTCCTTACCGATTTGGCCGACAATTTGGCTTTTTCCAAGATATACCAAATGACTTAGATGATATCTCGCCTGTGGCTGACATGGATAACGTCTTACGTCTTTGGAGAATTTGCACCCAGGGTAAAACATCTTCTCAAGTATTTTTACCAGCCCGTACCCTAAACCCTCATACTCAGATTACTTCACGGTATAAAAGGTGGTGGTTGGCAAAACATGGGGATTATCTTGCAGTGAACGTGCATAAATTAGTGGGTAGTGCCATTCCTTCTCCATCTCGTCCTAAACTACCCAAAAATGATGGGGGTAATCACGGAGGAAAGAAAATTCGCTTGCCTGAGGATGATACTTTTGTTCCTGTAAAAAAATGCTTCAAAACATGATGAATCAAGTTGCAGCAGTTCTCACGATCATCATTGGAAGAGACCAACCAAGAAAGCAAAGGTGTCCTCTACGAATGTAGATAACTCTTTTGATGAGGTTCCAAGGGCTTCTCAATTCCCTAGTCCTCCTCCCATTTTGGTTAGCAACTTCCTCTCCTTTTATTATTACTATTATGTATATATATATATATATATATATATATATTTAATATATATTTTTTTTTATAGTCACCTCTGAAAGATCCCCTTGAAGGAGTGGAGGAGCAATGCAGCGAGGAGTCGCTAACAAGTCCAAATGTTTTTGACAACACTGCAAAACAAATGAGTAACTCCAAGACGTTGTCTAATGAGAAAGCCATGAGCTCTAATCCTCCTCTCAAGACTTCTGAAAATTATCAGCAGAATCAAAAGAGAGTAATTGATGCAGATCCTGAAGCTTCCCATTATTGTGCTGACACCTTGCTCTCTGACCATCGACGGCAAACAGCCCTAGCTTTGTGGGACAGCATACAACGAAAGATTGTACGCACTGCTTTTAACAAGGTAGCTGCCCTTGAACCAGAGATACACAAAATATTTGCCGGTATTTCAGAGATTCATCCGAACAACCTGGCCTTCCCTCAAGACTTCGTGAATGACTACTTGAAGAGTGTAGAGATGTACAACAAACTGCAACTTTCGTATTCTACACAATTAACTCCGACGAGTAGGAACCACCGCTTAGAGGAGAAAAATTCTGATTTACAGAGAGCACTGCTTGCTGAGAGCCATTTGCTTAAGAAGCAGGACACATTCGAACAACAACTAGCACGATCATCTGAAGAGATAAAGGAATTGGAGGCCAGACTTGAGACAGCAATGGTCGAGCATGAGAAACTTTCCAATTCGGTTTGTGAAGGAGATAAGGCTTTGGAGCAACAGAGACTTGAAGTCACTAAAGTCCGTGAAGAGATTGCCAGTATTGAATGTGCCCCTCTCATGACTGATGAGGATGCTAAGTCTTTGGATACAGTTCGTACCAACTTAGAGGGTCTACGTGAAGAGCTGAGGAACTTCAAGTGGATGATTTGATTCGATGGCCCCCACCATTTTTTTTTAGATTAGATGTCAAGATACTTTCTTTTTATTGTCAATCAATTGATGTTTCCTAGATTAAATAAAAAGTTAGGATTCCATTCATAGCCAGAACTCTTTCTTTTATTTACCTTAAAGCTTGTCTCCTATAAGACTTCTCTTTTAATTTTTTTTAGCTATTTCAATGCATTGTATCAAACATTTATGCTTCAACTGTCTATGCCATAATAAAAGTTCAATGCTTTATCTGCAACGCAATATAGTTTTTTTTTTTTTTATGCTTTGACTGAACTTAAGTTTTTTTTTTTTTTGAATTTTCTTAAGCTGCCTACGTACCCTTCAAATGGGAAGGGATCAAGTCATAACGTAGTTCAATATACAAATTTGATTTCTTTTTTTTTTTTGTGTCGTTCACCTTTTTAACTCTTGCGGGCCAGGAGTATCATGCAATTTAGACTCTTACGATAAGGAGTATTTACATTTCACGCATAGAATTTTTTAAGGAACTTTCCGTTAATTGGACCGATCCTCAATCCATCTTTGTCAATGATCTTATATGCTCCATTCGAGTAAACTTCTTTGACGACATAGGGTCCATCCCATTTAGGTGTGAATTTGTTTCCCATGTGTCGCGTTGTAATTATAGGTCTTCGAACAGCAAGTACTAGGTCTCCAACTTGAAATGATCGAAGCTTCACATTTTTATCGAAGGCTTTAGACATCCGTGCTTGGTAACATTCTAGTGCTTGTTGAGCCTCTAATCTTCTCTCATCAAGCGCTTCTAACTCTTGAAGACGCAACCTTGCATTCTCTTCTGTTGTCAACCCTTCTTGTATGGCCATTCTTAATGACGAAATTTCTCTTTCTAATGGAAGCACAGCTTCTACCCCATAAACGAGGGAATAAGGTGTGACTCCTGTAGGAGTGCGGTGAGTAGTTCGGTAAGCCCACAGCACTTCACCGATCTTTTCTTGCCAGTCTCTCTTCGACTTGGAGACTACTTTCTTCAGTAGGTTGCATAATGTCTTATTGAATGCTTCTGCCAATCCATTTGCTGCGGCGTTGTATATAGATGACTTGTATTGCTTGAAGTTAAACTTCTCGCACAACTTGTCCATTAAACTATTGGAAAATTGTCTTCCATTATCTGTCACAATACGATGAGGGATACCGTATCGATAAATGATATGGGTTCGGACGAAATCTACAATGTTTTCTTTCTTGGCTTCTTTTAACGCAACAGCCTCAGCCCACCTTGAGAAGTAATCTGTCCCTGCAAGAATGTAAGAATGTCCTGCTGAAGACTTTGGTGTTATAGGACCAACAAGATCGAGCCCCCAAGCTTCAAAAGGCCACGAAGCTATGGTTGGATGAAGAGGCTCTGGAGGCTGATGTATGAAATTGGCGTGAAACTGGCAAGCTTCACATTTCTTGGCATATTGCATTGAGTCTTGAATCATGGTAGGCCAATAATAGCCCATTCTTTTCAACTGGAATTGAAGTTTTGGTCCAGACTGATGAGCACCACAAATGCCTGAATGTGCCTCTTCCAATGCTTTTTGAGATTCTTCATTTCCTAAGCATCGAAGAAAAAGGCCTTCGTACGAGCGGCGATAAAGAGTGTCCTTATAATAGATAAATTGGGCAGCCCTTCTACGTATCTCAGCTTTGTGTCGAAGATCTGTGGGAAGCTTTCCATGCTGCAGGTAATCTATGATCGGTTGCCGCCAGTCTTCCTTTTCGATTTCATAAGCTGATGTCACATTAACTTCTTCGCACTTATTTGCACTTGGTGGAACGATCCATTTCTGGCAAAGAGAAATATTTATGGCTATGTCATCTGAAATCGTTAGAGCAGTGGCCAAGTTTGCTAACGCATCTGCTATTTTGTTTTCTGATCTTGGAACGTGCTCTAGTATTAAATTATCAAACTTCTCCAGTAAGTTTCTTGCATACCTGAAGTAGGGTTTTAGATCCTCATGTTTCACATCATATTGGAGTAATATTTGATTTATTATCAACTTTGAATCGCCATAAACTTCCATGTATTTTATCCCGAACTCTGAAGCCATTTGAAGGCCAATGATGAGTGCCTGATATTCAGCAACGTTATTTGAGCATAATTCATTAAGTGTGAAGCTGTATGGCAACATGTGTGTCTCGGGTGAGATGAAAACAATGCCAACTCCTGCCCCACTCCTTCGTGCTGCGCCATCGAAATACATGATCCAAGGTTTCATAATTTCAATATACAATACCTCTTCATCAGGCAAATCTTCGCATAATTTCCAATCTGATGGGATCGGATGATTGGCTAAGAAGTCTGCCAATGCCTGTCCTTTTACTGCTTTTTGCGGCACATACACCATATCATATTGCTGAAGTATGATTGCCCATTTGGCTAGGCGTCCCGAAATGATAGGCCTAGATAGAATATACTTGATAGGATCAGCTTTTGCCACTAAATGTACAGTGAAGGCTTGCATATAATGTCTTAGCTTATCAATAGCAAAGAAGAGAGCGAGACACATCTTCTCGATTGGAGAGTAATTTAACTCAGCTCCTATTAGAGTTCTACTTAGGTAATAAAGGGCCTGTTCTTTGTGATTTTCTCTTTCTTGTGCCAATAGTGCCCCAATAGACTTGTCTTGTGCAGCGATATACAATATTACTGGCTTTCCTGTCTTAGGGGCACCTAAGACAGGAGGATTGAGCAAGTATCTTTTTATACTATCCAGAGCATTCTGACACATATCATCCCACTCAAAATTCGCATTCTTTCTCATCAACCTATGAAAGGGTTGGCATCGACCAGCGAGGTTGGATATGAATCTTCTAATGTAAGCCAAACGACCCTGGAGACTTCTCAACTCATGTAGGTTTCTTGGACTTGGCATTTTCTGAATTGCATCAATTTTGGATTGATCGATTTCAATTCCTCTGTGTCTTACAATGAACCCAAGGAATTTTCCTGAAGTCACACCAAATGCGCACTTGAGAGGGTTCATTATCAACTGATATTTTCTCAAGCGATCAAAGACTACCTTCAAATCCCTAAGATGATCATGTCGTTGTTTGGACTTGACCACAAGGTCATCAACGTAACATTCAACATGTTTATGTAGCATATCATCAAATATTTTCTGCATTGCACGTTGATAAGTAGCACCTGCATTTTTCAATCCAAAAGGCATTACTTTGTAGCAATATATTCCTTTTGGAGTTCGAAAAGCTGTTTTCTCCTCATCCTCAAGAGCCATTCGAATTTGGTTGTATCTTGACGACCCGTCCATGAAAGACAAAGCTTCATGCCCCGTGGTTGCATCAACCATGATTTCAGTAATGGGTAATGGAAAGTCATCTTTCGGACATGCATTGTTCAAATCACGAAAATCGACACATATACGGAGTTGCCCATTCTTTTTCCGAACGGGGACAATATTTGATATCCATGTTGGATATTTAACTTCACGGATGAATCCTGCCTCTATCAACTTATTGACCTCAGATTCTATTTGAGGAATAAGTTCTGGTCGAAAACGTCGTTGAGCTTGCTTTATTGGCCGATACCCCTGTTTAATTGCGAGGCGATGGACAGCCACTTTTGGGTCAAGTCCTGGCATTTCCTTGTATGACCAAGCAAAAATGTCCTTGTATGTCGTGAGTAGACTCATATAATCGCCTTCTTCTTTTGGAGTAAGCGATGCACTTATAAAGGTCGGACGTGGCTCTTCTACTGTACCAAGGTTGACTTCTTTGAGTTCATCAACTGTCGATTGGTTTCCATCTTCAAGTGACAACGGAGCCTCTTCTGCATCTTCTTCAAATGCTTCAAGGTCTGATTCATCCCCTATGGTAATGTGGTAGCATACATCTGTGTTACTTTCATCATCGAAGCTTTTCTTTATGGCTCTTGTGATAACGACATCGTGTCGCTTTATTTTTAATGAACCCTCTGTATTTACAGAGACAAGCAACTTTCTCTTCATTCGTGAGGGGATAGCGCTACGAATTTTCCCATCACCTTTTGCCTTGGTAGTGGTCTCTTTTATGTTTGAGGCTAATATAGGAGATCGTTCTTCACTCCTTTTTGTGGCTACGCTCAACCTTTGGAAAGCTGATAGTCGTGTAGTAGGGGTTGAATGCACGTTCCCTTTTTCCTCAGAAGCCATACTCAGCCTTTGGAAGGCCGAAGGTCGTGTGGAGTCATAAGTTGGATGTTGACTTTCCTCTTCTATTGCAGCTGTACTCAGTCTTTGAAAAACCGAGGATCGTGTAACCGACGGTCCAATGCGATCAAATGCAGAAGTTCTATGATCTATTTCGTCTTCTTTAGCCTGTTCGGAATCGTCGATTTCTTCCGCTGTAATGTGAAGTGTATCTGCAACTTTCGTTTTCCCTTTTCTTGTGATTCGAATCGGCTCAGGAGACTTATATCCAAGCCCAGCTCTTGAAATGGGTATAGCATAACCCTCTTTCTGAAGTTTCTTCTGTGTTGAGGATAGTTCAGGCCTTTGGTCACAGATTCGTAAACTTTTAAACTCAGTATGCGCTGTGAAATCATAACCTGCCTTTGCCAAGAGTTTGTATGCTTTAGGATCAAACCCCTCTTCTGTTCGTCTATCAGGTAGAGTTGCTTCTACTTGTTTGTCTTTGACCTTTTGTTTGGATATCTTTGTAAGAGGCGTGATAAAATTCTCCTTCAAAATTTCAATGTCGCCAACTCTCAAATTATTGGAGCATTCTGCAAATGGTGAATCACCCTTCTTGCGTCGAGATAAAGGAACATAGCGCAAGATAGGAGTGTTTGTCTTCTTCTCCTCTGAACATAGTATTTTCTCATTTTTTGCCACTTCAGCTTTTGTTTGCCTAGGAGATACCCTGCTTTCCTGATTATTAGAAGCACCCGTTTTTTCATTCAACTCTTTTTCCGTGCTTGTCTGTCGCTCTGATTTGTCACTATTTCTTATCAAAGGAACTTCTGACGGCATAGCTTCCCCTACACTGTCATTCTTCATATAAAACTTCGCGTCTGCATAATGAGACTCAGCCTCTGAAAAGGGGTTGGTATCGACATCAACCTTCTTGATACCATCTTGATAGAATTTAAAACATTGGTGCAGCGTGGAAGTAACCACTCCATTTTCATGAATCCAGGGACGACCTAGTATCAACTTGTAGGTGGTCCTAGAGTCTATAACATGAAATAGGGTGCTGGCCTTTAAATCTCCAATAATGAGCTCTAGGCGAATCATGCCGATCGCGCGTTGCCCGCCTTGGTTAAATCCTTGAATTACCAACTTACTATTTGACAATTCTTGCATCAGAATGCCTAGTTGGTTCATGGTAGACTTGGGCATTATGTTAACGGCAGAACCATCATCAATGAGAATTCGACTAACTTTTTGCTCTCTGATGTAGCTTGAGACAAACAAAGGCCTATTATGAGGCTTTGACCCAAGTAGTAGATCTTCATCGGTAAAGGCTATGGACGTGCAACATGGAGCAACATTATTTTTTTGCAAAGTAGATGGTTTACAATCCTTTAACACCTCAATAAGAGTATTTTTGGCCTCTTGAGGGAGTGATAGTAAATCATCTATATTAAAGGATGGTAAGTCTTCCATTTTCGTGATTATTTCTGACGTGGCTGATGTGACATTATCATCTTCTGTCACATTAACGACGTGACATGTAACAGCTTCCTTGACTCCTGCAAGAAAAGTTTTTGGGAAGAATTCTTTTAGAGTTATTGGATGGGGAGGTCGGATATGCACCTCACTTTCTTCTAAGATAGGCTTGAGCCTTCTCGTGTACTTCTTCCCATTTTTCCTTCGAGACCTGCTTTTTCTTTTGTGTTCTCGAAACAAACGAGATTCCTTCTGAGCCCAATTTTGTTTCCGGTTCTTCCGTCGCGTTACGAGTGTCCAGCCTCCATCTTCGCCCTCAATTTGCCCAATCTTTTCTTGAATATCAGCTTCGTAGAGGAAGTCATTTCCTGGGGCCTCTGGTTGAGACCAAACGATAATAGGTTCAAAGGTACCAAATTGGATTAAGGTTCCTCTCTGATCATAAGGTAAACTTATAGGTGACTGGACATTAGGATGAGCTACTATGGCGGCGTGATTTGCTTGAGCTACTTCATCAAGATCTAGCTCAATTTTCTTTTCCCGGGCTAATTTCAAGATTAGCTCCTTTAAGACGAAACATTTCTCTACTGGATGACTGACGACTCGGTGATATTTACAGTAGTTGGGATCATTTACTTTTCCCCTCTCTTCGGGTCGTTTGCATTCAGGGAGTTCAATAAGTTTGTTTTCCAACAGTTGTTCTAACATATCTGGGATGTCAGTATCTGGAAAAGGATAGACTTTTTCTTGTCTTTCTTTCAAAGTCAAGCGTCGTTTCTCGCTTTCATATTGACGCTTCTCTATTTTATTTTCTCTTCTGTTAGAAGTAAACTTCAGAGGGGTCGTATTGACGACCATGGATTCTCTTGTAGCACCCTTCGAGGTTTTCCCGGTGCTCTTTGCTTCTTTCTTCTCCTTCTTCACATCGGGGACTGGAAAGTCCTTATTTCCTCTAGTAGCAGTACTCAGCTCCATGTCATGAGCGCGAGTTGCTAATTCTTCGAAGGTGCGGGGTTTTATGCCCTGCAATATATAAAGAAGTTCCCAGTGCATTCCTTGCATACACATTTCCAAAGCGGATAATTCGGTGAGTCGGTCTTTGCAATCAAGACTCAGAGCTCTCCAACGATTAATGTAATCAATGACAGGCTCACCTTTCCGTTGTTTTGTACTTGTGAGTTCTGTCATGCTAACAGTTCGCCTTGTGCTGTAAAAGCGGTTTAGGAACTCTTTTTCAAGTTGTTCCCAACTGTCGATCATCCCTGGCTCTAAATCAGTATACCAATCAAAGGCATTTCCCTTTAAGGTTCGGACGAATTGTTTAACCATGAGATCTCCACGAGTCCCAGCATTCTCGCATGTTTCAACGAAGTGAGCAATATGCTGCTTAGGATTTCCCTTTCCATCAAATTGTTGAAATTTTGGAGGTTGAAACCCGGTAGGCATGCTCAAGTTGTCAATTCTCTTAGTGTATGGTTTGGAATACATAAGAGAATTTTGAGTAGGTCCACCATATTGAGCTCTAATGGAGCTCATAATCATATCTTGGAGTTGCTGAACAGACAGCGAAGCAATTGAAGTGGAATGCTGAGGCTGGTTTTCTTGCATGACAACCTTCCCTTTGTCAATATTCTTTGCAGCGGGTGTTTGGCTTGATTCAGCGATATCACGACTTTCAATGTGATTTTTTAGAGAGGCAATTTCACAATCTCTCTCTTCAACCGCCTTCATCAGCATGTTGACCTTCCTTTCCAGTTCAACCATTCTTTCTTCGCCTGTACCTATGTCAGCCATCATTACAGACATCACATCAGGATCTGATGTCTCCTTCGCCTGCTCAGAAGATGAAGTAGAATAGTCAAATAAAGGATTCTCTTGGATGATCATTCCACCTTGATTTGACTCTGTCATCTGGGTCCATATCATATTTGCAATGACAGAGGCTTGTTCTTCTTCTAACTTTTGAATTTCTTTGGAGCGTTCGCGAGTAATTGGTCCCACGTATGAGTCGCTTGAAGTCTTGGAAGCAGCTTTCTTGGATGCCATCGCTTCTTTAGAACTTTTTTTTTCCGTAGATCTTGGATGAGAGAAAGAGATGAAAGGTAGAGATGTCCCACTGGGCGTGCCAAACTGTTCACACAAGATTTTCGAAGAGAAAATTTAATTCGTGAAACGACTTCTTGTATATTGATTTCTATGTATAAGTAATTGTGGAATACAGTCTCTAGTTACACTCCTTTGATGCTTTCTCTCAAGGTAGCTTTGATCTACAAAGTCTTCAAATAAACTTTAATCTTCGGAGTCTTGAAGGTTTGTTCACCTTTGAAGGATTCTCCTGGATGATTGAAGTAGACTTCAGGCTTCAAGTCTTCAGTCTTTAGATGGACTTCACTTCAATCTTCAAGCTTGCAGGAAAATCTGGATTTTGGTCTTCAAAGTCTTGTGGGAGGATTGGAGCTTCAATCTTCAGGATCTTGTAGAGAGCTTCAATCTTCTAAATCTTCAAGATCTTGTATAGAGTTTTGATCTTCTGAAGCTTGCAGAGGCTTCAGTCTTCAGAGTCTTGGAGGAAGCTTCAAGCTTTTGAACTTTGCAGAAGTTTCGATCTTCATAGTCTTGCAGCAGGATCTGGACTTCAATCTTCAAGATTCTTGTAGGAGGAATGGAGCTTCAATCTTCAAATCTTGTAGAAGGGATGGAGCTTCAGTCTTCAAATCTTGTAGGAGGATCAGAGCTTCAGTCTTCAGAGTCTTCTGAGAGCTTCAATCTTCTGTCGCCCCTTCCAAATGAGCCAAGGACTCCTATTTATAGAGTTCCCAACGGCTTTAATGGGCTTGGGCTTGAATTGGGCTTGGGCCCATCTATGGGCCTGGATGAGTTTTTTTTGGATTTCAGGCCCAATTATCTTAATAACATTGGGTTTAAATTGAACCAAATTTAACTTTAATTTAATTTTATGAACTTTAGGTTAACTTGAATAAATGATCATTTGATCTTGAGTTTAATCATCGTTGGATTCGATCAAGACCGTTAACACAATTAGACAACCACAAAAGGACACGTGGCCTTTCTTATTTTGCCATAATTAATTTTGAGATATGTATTAATTCGTGACACCCCAAAATTAAATAATGACGTGGCAATTTCTAATTGGTTGGAAAATTTTTATGCCAACAAACGCATTCTGAAAGTATTTCTCTCTACTGAGGGAGGTTGAACTTTGTACTCCTTCCCCAATAAAGGTAACTCCTTTTTCCGGGAAACAAAATTTTCCAGTAGAAAACGATTGTTTCTTGGATTTTTGAATTTCAAACTTCAAAATAGAAATAATATGATCCATCTAGATTTTCAAATTAGTTTCTTGGATTTTTGAATTTCAAACTTCCTAAAATGTCTCCAACTTATTTTTAGGGGTGTATTTTATCTCTCCTAAACTCATGATTTTAGTTTTAAACGTTAAGAACAGTTTGTTGGGGGACATTTTTGTCTTCTACAAATAAGGATTTATTAATCAGTAAATCGTTTAGCCATCTATTTAATTTATAAACGTTTGTAACCATTTTTCAAGCCACCTATTTATTTTTAGTCATTTTTCTTGTTGCCCCAAACAAAAATGAAAAAAAGGAAGAACCAAACCCTTACGACTTATTTTCTTCTCCTTCACGTCGATTCCTCCTCGGAGCTCAGTGTCGTCGTCGCTTCTCTTCCGCTCACGCCGCCGCCGTCATCGTCTTTCTTCCGTTCGTGCCGCCGCCGTCGTTTTTCTTCCGCTTGTGCCACCGCAACGTTCCTCGATTTTCTACTCCCTTGCTGTTACTGGTATTTTTCCAATCTCCATCTATGTTTTTCTGCTTACTTGAAAAACACAGATTAGAACTTAAGAAAGAATAAAGGAGTTGTTTAATTTTCTTTTTTATAATGACAATAGCTGAATAGTAATAAATAAACGGGAAAGACTGAAAAACGGATGAGACGCAATCTCCTTCCTCTCAAAATCACTTCTCCGTGCCTGAGACTTGAGAGAGAAAGGGAAGACGATCGCCCAAATGTCCTGACCAAAAAAGAAAAACGGGAGAGACTATTACTGACCTTGACATTCAGTTGCAAGAAGGAGATCGAAGATTAGATTCATTGAAGTAAGTTTAGGGAGTTTTAAAACCGCCACTCTTTAATCTTTTTGGATTTTGGATTTGAATACTCTATATCTTTTTGTAAAATTTGAATGTTTGATTGGAGTTTGCATCCTTCATCTTTCTGTAATGAAAAGCAATTTATCAAAAAGAAAATTAATATATTTGTAAAGTTACCTTGAGTGAAATTCAACCACTTCTTCTCCATCTCACGTTCCTTGTATCGCAAATTCTGATAATGATTTTTCTAAACAATGCAATGCAAGCTTTAAGAACTGAATAGAGAGGTTAAATGAAGAAATTATTTCAACCATTAATGTCGTGCATAGAGATGGGGAGAAGGAAAAATAAAACGCTTTGAATTCTAATTAAAAGGCTGATGGGCTTCATCTTACCACAACGCTTGTTCAAGTTTTTTTTTTTCCTCATTATTCTTCTTCTTCTTGAAACTGAAAAGGAATATCATTATCATCAGGAAATTAAAGCGTTAGTTACACTTACAACGAATTCCGCCTTTAATACCAAACCCAACCCGATCCTCTTCCAGACCAGAGGACCCAAAAATTTCCCAAAAAATACAAAACGTATCAATTCTTCAAGCTGTATCCCATTTTCTCTCAAAGGTAAAATTGACATAAAATTTTAAATGAGATGGTAAAATTGGCACATAAAGTTTATCCTTATCTGTTGGTATCAGAGCCCAGTTAATGGTTCTTTAGACTGCTTACATCGTAAGCTCATGTGTCCTCATGGCTAAATAACGAGATTCTCATCATCGCCAGGTATGCCCTTGTAAATTAAAAGACTATGTTTTACATGATTATATGTTTATGTAATTATTTCTCTTGAGATGTGTTTCTACCTATGTCTTTTAATTTTCGGCTAGATTATTAAATAGGCCCAGTTTGGGAGTGACTTAGAGAGAAAGTAAGTTGTGTTTCTGGGAAGCTTTGGTGTCTTTTCAAGACAAGAGCAATTGATAGTTGAGACTTCAAGTACATGTGTATAGCTCGATCCTTATTGATTTGGCTAATATTCAGGTGTCTTTAGGATTGTTGAAGAAAATTTTGTGACTATTTGGAGTTAAGAACCTTGGTGTGTATTTAAATAGTGAAATAGTGCTTGGGGAAGCTTTTGCCTTAAATTTACCAGGAGCTAGAGGGGAAGAAATTTTTAAATGAAGTTGATTATTTTTCAATAATTGCCAGAGAACAATTGAAGTAAAACTTGGAGGCTTTATTAGTGAAGTGTTAGATAATTGATCTTGTTAGCAAGTTTGTGAGAATCTGATCTTGGGATCAGATTAGTACAGAAAACTAATGAAGGCATTATCTTGGTTGAAAGGAGGAAATAAGGCAAGCTTGAAGTAAGCGAAGAAATTGTGCTAAATTTAGGTACCACAAGTTGGACCTTTCAAGATTACTACTCAATTGGGACATAAATTTCAACATGGGGTTTGAGTTGAGGACCTCTCTCATTCCCAAGGATTTATAGAGTGACCATTTCAATGCTGACAAAACCCAAGTCATAAAAGCAAGAGTTAAATGTTCTAGCACCCTTGTTTTTTTTGCCATGAAATGCGCCAGCCTTATTCGTTAAGGAAAATGATGGATCCATGCGGTTATCTATCGATTGTCAGATATTGGGCTTAGCGGTGCGTGGAGGGAATTTTGAGGTTTGGAGAGAGAAGGAAGTTAAGTCTCAGGTTCATAGGACCATTTGAAGTTTTGGAGAGAATTTGTCTTGTGGCTTATTGGTTGGGTTTGCCACCATCTCTCTCTTCAACTCATGAAATGTTTCATGTATCTATGTCGCATAGATACATGGCAAGTCCGTCTCATGCGATTGGTTTTGAACCTTTGAGACTGAATGAGAACCTAAGTTAATTATGAGAAGAAGCTAGTTTGGATCATTGCCAGGGATCGTAAGACTCTTCGTAGTAGGGAGATAACACTTGTCAAGGTGCTTTGACAGAACCACCAGATTTAGGAAGCAACGTGGGGAAAGAGAAGAGGAGGTGAGAGTCAACTATCCAAAGCTTTTCCAGGACTAGCAACTTTCGAGGACGAAAGTTTTCTAAGGAGGGAAGATTGTAACGCCGCTAATTTCAGGTTAACGCCAAGTTCTCGATTTATAAATTATATCGGGCAAGTTTTAACTATCGAAATCAAGTTAAGTTGATTAATTTGAGTTTTAATTGGCCAAAGTATGAATTAGATAAACTCAATTAAGGTTTTGATGGGTTTGAAGGCATTTAAATGGGCTTGGTGGCATTCTTGTAATTATTTAGAGAATGAGCCAAGGCAAACCCTAACATCTCTTTCATTTAGCCGCACGTAGCACGAGACAAGACTCCATCCTCTTCTTTCCTCCTCCCTTTCACGATTTTTCAACCTTTCTTCTCCCTCTTCTTCATCTTCTTGTTTTTTTTCCAGCACCTTAACTCACCATTCCTCTTCATATCTCACCGTTTCTCTCTCCTCTCGTCGTCGACCAGCCGCCACCGCCCAGATTCCGTCGCCGGCGTCTTCTTCTTCGAGCAGCTCCTTCAACGGCCAGCAAACAAAGCTCACGGTTTAGGCAATTGGTGGGCGACAATGGTGGGTTTTCTTCCCGTTTTTTTTGGCCCCATTCCTTCTTTCAATCTCTCCCTCTCAATCTCAGTTGGTTGCTGGTTGTTTTAGGTGGTTTTCCGGCGAATTTAGAGGCGTAACTGGCTGGTTTTCGCGTTTCTCCGGCGATTGGTGCAGTGAGCCGTGGACAGCAGCAGATTTGGGGCGTTTTCAGCGGGTTTTTGGGCGTTTTCGTCATTGGGTAAGTTGGATTGAAGGTTGTATTGGTTGGTTATCGCATTTAATCGAATACCCATTAGCTCTCTTTTTCAAGTTGCCCATAGCTTTTGGAGGCTTAATCGTCAGATCCGAGCATTATTTTTATCCCGACCAGCAGCATTAGGAGGTTGTTTTTGGGTAAGTTTCTTCTAATTTAGCCTCGGTTAGCGCTTAATTTAGTTCTTGGCAATTACCCATTCCTTATGGAACTTGTTGCAGTGTTCCCATCCAATTTCGAGTCCATAATTGTGGATTTTCGCTCAATTAAAGTTCTGTTCAACAAGCGACATTTCGTTTGGTGTGATTAAGGACTTTGGAGTTAAAAGAATTAATTTAGTTCTGTTCGGAATATTTAAGCCGGGGTAAGGGAACTTACTATTGAACCTTTTAAACCTTTTAATTGGGTGCGCATGCTTGATTTTCCGAAATTCTCCTGCTTTATGATTTGTTTGATTATATTTTTGTTTATGAAAATCATTGAAGGCATGAAACTTATTATTGCTTTTGATCGTTAATATTGAAATAATTGAGTCGGTGGTCTCTTTGTGGCTTTTATATATACTATAGAAGATGAAAGAAATCACCAGGTGAAGCGTGAGTTCTGGAAACAAGAACTAGAAGGGCTGGTCGCATTTGGCATCGTTTGGCCTTGGAGACTGGAGAGAGAAATCTTCCGCCACACGGCATTTTGAGATTCCATTCCGGTCTTCGGTTTAGCTGTAGACTCAGTTGCAGGGAAAGTCACCAATAAACCATAATCGATGATACTATTGCAGTCCCACTCCAGATTTCTACTCCAGACGTTGTTGAATCGGGTGCATAAGTAAGTTTTTTATTCGTATTTATCTATTTCTAACTGATTGCTTATTATATATGTATTCTACCGTAATTTCCTGCTTTCACTTAGTTCTCCCTACAATCTCCTATTCTAATGTTGAAATAATTTTTATCCAACCAAACTTAGGCTACCATTACTACTCTTTGTTCCATCCACGAGTACTATGTGTCGCTTGAATTCGTATTCCAAGCCTCTTTTCCAATTTCTTAGAATTAGATTTTGCGAACGTTCCGGATCATTTGGGAGACGTTTGGGTTTAGCCTCTAATAATCACTGACCGAGATGGTACAATGAGATTGTTTTCTTCGAAGGATTCCTTGGTGTGGTTGCCTAAATTCAGGCCGATTGCACAAATTAAGTACGAGAAAAGTAATTGCTCAAAAATAAGAGAGATTCATCTCATTGAAGGTGAACTAAGTGACAAGCTAATCCGTGCGATGCGATGTTCGAGATGGGAAAAAAATTCACATTGGAGTAGGGCCAAATCAGAGATTCAAAATGCCAGGAGACTTGATTGGTTTTCATAATCTCAATTGCTTGATTGAAAAATAAATTTAAAACTTCATCTCCTCTTTAGGAATCGATCATGCACTGTTACTGTATTGATTAATTTACAAAATAATTGTATTCATCATGTACAAACACCACAGAAGGAAACCGACAGAGAAAATATTTCACAAGGAACAAGAGATAAATTGCAGGGGAGACAGAAGGAAGTAATAAGAAAGAGAAAAATACAGGAAGATATTTAAAGTTATAATAAGAAAAGAAGCAAAACATAAGTTTGTTCCTTGAACTTCTTTTTTTTTCCATCCATCAATGAAAAGTTTGTTTCTTGGATTTATATCATTGGTCTCGATGGGTTAAAAACTAGTGGGCTGAGAATGGGATTTCACAATCCTTCATCTTCCCTTTTTAGCAATAAAGTTTCTCTAATTTCTTCTTTTAACATTCACGAGATGATATTTGCTAGAAGCGACATTTCTATATCTATTGACAAGATGTCAATTAACTCAATGCCCCTTCTTGCACATTCCCTAATCACTCCCAAGGGACCTAATTTCCTCTTATGACAACACGATTTCTCATCTTTCCATATTCAAACGATCTTAAAATCTCCACAAGTTGCTTCAGGAAAAAAAAGAAAAAAAGAATTCTACTAGAGACCGAGATCAAACTCTGATACTAAATGATGTAATTTAATTGACCAGAATGGCTAATATATTTTTTGTGTTGACTAGTCTTGAAAAAGCAGTGGAAGTGGATTACAACTGGGTGGAATTTGATGATGTGCGTTACCATGTCCAGGTGATTTTTTCTTATTTTATTTTCATCATTTCGAAGCAGATTGAATTTTGTTATGATGTCTATGATTGATCTGAATTATTTTGCAGGTCTCAATGAAGAACACCCATATCTTCCTGCTATCCGTATCATTGCCCATCCCTTCTGCAGATACCGTTTTTTGTGGCGGGCTTCCATCTGGAGCTATAGAAGCTATTAAAGCTGCATATGGCGTGCTTGTACAGATTCTTGATCCTCCAAGAGATGGTTTTAATCTCACATTAAAATTGAATCTTTCGAAACTTCCTCTTGATGAAGGTTCATCGAGTTTTCCTTTTAAGTTCATTATAAATTATAAATTGTTATGGATATTGCAGAAAAAGGGTTATTGTTTTATTTTTTCAATCTCTCTTCATGTTATCTGTATCGTTGTTTACGCTTCCTAGCACTTGGTGCCCTACTGCCTTTGCATACAATATACTATTTTGGGAAGTTAATATCTAGGAATTTTCCTTGAGCCCCATTGAGAAGAATCCAGGGTAGGAAAATGTAAGAGTATTAGCAGGGAAATATTAGAGATGTTGTTGAATCTGCAATGATGAATGCAAGAATTTGCACTAGATGAAGCTACTGTATCAATATTATTTGTTAAACTCATTTACGAGCAATTTGCAACCTAGATAAGCTTAATTTTGATGGTTTATGGAGCTAGAAGGTATATCAGAGCATATTCTTTTGTGGAATATTTTACTTTTGATTCTTCTTTTTGTTATCAGCATTTTGTGCTTGAACTTAACAGTTGACGCTTTCTTTGACTAATTTCTTGCAGATAATAGGCACGCTATTTTGGTAAAAGTTGCATCTATTAGGGAAGTGGTTCTTGGTGCTCCATTAAGAGTAATTCTTAAACAACTCGGGTCAAGGGTTGTTGCTTCCGACGTCAATAGGCTTGTTGCAATGGTACACCGTCCAAAAGAGTCATTTTTTCTTGTCCCTCAGGTAGAAGGATTATTTTGCTCCTGCGTTTTTATTTGGAACAATATTTACTGTTGTTTTCTAAAGCTTGAGGTGGAATAATCCTCAGCAGTTAAAATGTAAGATGCAAAAATAAGAGTAGGCTCTAGTAATGTGAGGCAAGGTGCACAACCTAAAATAATAATACAAATTTAATATATGAAAAGTTTAGTTTAATAGGTCGAAGGATGCTCTCCCCTCTCTCCTCCTTCCTCCCACTCTCAACCTTCATTCCCTATCCTTCAACCGCTTCTTCTTCGAATTCTTTTTCTAAGCTGGGTATTTTCTCCTTGGTTGGTTCCTTTTGGCTTTTGTTTTGTGTTAGTCATTGAGACAGATGGAAAGCAATTGTAGTATAGACAACAAATCCTTCTTTGTTTCTTATGCTCATGGAAATTATCTTCTGGAAGAAAGGAAAAGGTGTCATTCTTATTTCGTCAAACTTCATTGGTATGTTTTATTATCTTTTGGTTTTGGCTGGGTTTCAGAAAAGAAGGTAGAGGTTCTTATGGAAAATGTTAAATGAATTTCCTTAGCAACCTAAAAGTGAATTTGATATTTGTATGCCTAAGGTAAGGGTTTTTGAAGCTTCTTCCGTCATAAAGGATTTGGGGGCTCCTCCATCTTTACCTAAGCAAAACTCTTTACCTCATCCAAGTTTTATTGGTGATGAAATTTCTTCAAAAAATTTATGGATTAGAAAAGAAAAGGAGGTGGCAAAGCTTTGCCCAAATTAAGCTTCGACTATTCAAAAGTTTTTGAGAGAAAGTCTTGGTTGTTGGAGAAAGTGTTAAGATTCTTTCCTAGAGGTTTGATTTCAGAACAAAAGAAAATTTACAACTCCACTTATTCGAGATGGTGGTTTCTCCAACTCCTTCTTACCACATTCTTCGACATAAACTATTACAGCCCAAAAATTTCACTATTTATATGCCAACTAACCGACTAAAACATACTAAAACATACATAATTTACATTAACCGACTGACTATGGGGAAAGAGAATTTCCACTTCTACCCTATCCCTCCGTGCATACGTGTGGATTATTGGAGGCCCAATAATACCCCTTGGTGTGAAGGCCACCTTGTCCTCAAGGGGGAAATCGGGAAACTGTCAACGAAACTGTTCCAATGACTCCCATGTGCCTTCGTGTTCAGGAAGTCCCTTCTACTGGACAAGAAGTTCCCACTCATTTGTAATCTCGTTAGGTCGGTAGGCCATGACGTCTTCGGGCTCACCTATCCATTCAAAGTTCTTCGTCAGCATTGGAGGGGAGCTCTCCACATAATCATTACTTCCCATAGCCTACTTTAATTGGGAAATATGGAACACGGGATGGATTGTGGCTTCGGGAGGAAGGTCCAACTTGTAGGCAACAGGGCCGATCCTTTCCAGAATTTGATAAGGCCCAAAATATTTGGGCGATAGTTTTTCATTTCGACGGTGGGCCACTAATGCTCGGCAATAGGGTCGTAACTTGAGGAAAACCCATTCCCCTTCTTGGAACGTCTTCTCTCTACGGTGAAGATCAACGTACTTCTTCATTCGATCTTAGGCTTTCAACAATTGAGCCCTTAGGTTATCTAAGACTTTGTCCCACTCAATACGTTGTTCATCTAACGTAGCATTGCTTGTCCTTTGATCACCATAGAATAATAGAGTTGGTGGAGGTCGTCCATAGACTAAACGAAAAGGTGTAGTGTTTATGGAAGAATGATATGTTGTGTTATACCAGTACTCAGCCCAGGAAAGCCATTGTTCCCACTGATTGGCTTTTCATTACAGAAACAACGTAGATATGCACCCAGGCATTTGTTCACAGCCTCGGTCTGTTCGTCTGTTTGAGGATGGTATGTGGTGCTACGACGGAGTTGAGTCCCCTGAAGCCGAAACATCTCAGCCCAAAAGTGGCTGATAAACACCTTATCGCGATCAGACACAATTGATCGTGGAAATCCGTGAAGTTGTACAATTTTCCGAATAAACAAAGTCGTTACACTCTTGGCCGAGTAGGGATGACTGAGTGGAATGAAGTGCGCATATTTGCTCAAGCGGTCAACAACCACAAGGACTACATTATATCCCTTGGAGCGTGGTAATCCTTCCACGAAATCCATTGAAATGTCTTCCCAGCTCTGGTAGTGGCAATGGTTGTAAGAGTCTGGTAGGGGACAATGTCATGGTTTTGTTACGCTGGCAGATTTGGCAATCTTCCACGTACCACTTTATTGTTCCTTTCATGCCTTGCCAATATAACTCAGTCGTGATTCTTTTATATGTGCGAAGGAATCCTGAGTGCTCGCCAATTACGGAGTCGTGGTAAGAGTGTAAGATGGAAGGAATCAATTTCGATTCAACAGAAACAACTAACTGGCCTTTGTATGGGAGAGTTCCCTGATGAAGGGAGAACTTTAGATGAAGAGTCGGGTCTACAAATAAGTCCCAAATAATTTCTTGGAGCTTAGGATCTTCAGCCACTTCTCGTTTGATCACTTGGACGTCTAAAATAGCTGGTGCAGTCAGGGGAGCCATATGTACGGTAGGGGGAAGTCTTGAGAGAGCATCAACAGCTTTATTCTCAAGGTCTGGTCTGTATTGGACTTCAAAACTATACCCGAGCAGTTAAGATATCCATTTTTGATATTTTGGTTGGATGATCGTTTGATCGACCAGGAAGTAAAGGGCATGTTGATCCGGGCGTATGATAAACCGCTGACCCAATAGATAAGGCCTCCAACGTTGAACAACCTTCACAATCACCATCAACTCACGCTCATAAATGGGCTTAGCTTGGGCCTGTGGGGATAAAGATTGGCTGTAGTAAGCGATTGGGCGTTGGTTCTGGCTCAGTACTGCTCCCAAACCTGTACCAGAAGCATCAGTCTCTATTATAAATGGTTGAGAGTAATCAGGCAACTCTAATACGGGAAGAGTGATCATGGATTGCTTTAGGTTGTCGAAGGCCTGTTGCGTCTCATTCGTCCATTCAAACGAATCTCTTCTAGTCAATTGGGTCAACGGGAGAGCCTTGACCCCATAATTCTCAAGGAATCTTCGATAATATCCTGTTAGCAAGAAAACTGCGTGGAGGGTCTCAATAATCATGGTGAGAGTCTTCCAGTCAACGGTCGTCACTCCTAGCGTTCGCAACCATTGCATGCCCAATATTACATCGGTTCCTCCCAATTCTATGGGTAAAAAATCTTCCGCTATGGTGATCTCGTCCATGGATATAAGAACTTGCTTGCATATCCCTTTTCCTTTTACCGTCGTCCCTGTTCCCATAATGATTCCGTAATTCAAAGTTTCAGAGATGGGAAGCTTCATCTCCTCCACGAGCTTCTGCGATATAAAGTTATGTGTGGCTCCACAATTGATTAAAACCACAACCTCTCGTTCCTCAATCTTTCCCCTGACCTCGTGTTCCCGGTGAGGAGAATCCAACCACTGTGTTGATGGATAGTTCGGCCATGTCTATTTCCATCGACGAGTCCTCGACTTCTTCGACTTTACACTCGCGAGTCTCTCCTTCAGCGATAAGGGATTCTTTCTCAGAGGCTTCGTCTCCAACAATCAGCACCTTAAGTTCCTTTCCTTTGCACTTATGTCCCACAAAATACTTCTCATCACAACGATAGCACAATCCCTTCTCTCTTCGTGATTGTAACTCAGAATCAGTTAGACGCTTGAGTGGGCTCTCTTTTCGTTGATGGGATGGGGTATTGGGCAGAGTAATTACTTCAATGGGAGCACTTTCTATTAGCTTAGGGGTAAACTTAGGGCCCAAAGCACTAGAAAGTGGAGTCTTCCATAATCTGTTAGAGCCCAAACCCATCTTAGCAGGCAAGGCATTGTTTTTATCTTCTATTCTTTGGGCTGCCTTCATAAGGGCTTCTAAGCCCAACGGTTCAAAACATAGAACTTCGGATTTAATTTCAGGAGAAGGGCCATTAAGGAAAGTACTTTCCAAGACCTCTTCAGAAAGATGGGGTAATGGGGCCACTAGGGCTTCGAATTGTTGTCTGTATTCAGCCACTGTTTTCTCCTGTCTTATTGACAAAAATCGAGCACAAAGCAACCCTTCCTGAGATGGACGAAATCGTTCCAACATTCGATACTTCAGGACCCTCCAACTGGTGAATGGGTTTCTCCCTTCTTCCCATCGATACCATTGTAGAGCCACTCTCGCGAAACTAATTGCCGTTACGGTAACCTTCTCTACGTCCGAGAGCTGGTGGATGTTGAAATAGTATTCCGCTCTAAACAGCCAATCGTCCGGTTGATCCCCCTCAAAGGAAGGCATCTCAACCTTCTTGAATTTGTGTCAATCAGACAAATTATCCTCCCGTCTGGGTTCTTTTCGGCTAGAAGATGTGGCATCCTCTTCTATTTTTCTTTTTTGCCCTGCTCCTTTTTCCCCCGGGGGCTTCCTTGAAATCCTCCGTGAACCAAATTAGCTAACGCCCTCTGGTTTTCTACGGTCAACTGACGTTGGTCCTCCATACTATTGAATAATTTTTCCATACTTTTGTTTAATTCGGCGATAGTGGCATTTCCATCTAACCTTCTTTTGAAGGACCATGACTCTTGTCTCAACCAACTTTTATTTCGTCCACCCTTCATTAAAGAAGCTTTTGAGCCTTCGACTGGATTTATTAGTCAAATACTCAAATTAAAGGGTTTTATAAAGAAGATGAAAGGTTGTCTCTCTTTCTAACCAAAAGGAAGTTGAAATGGAGTATTCAAGCCTGAAAGGGTAATTGATATAAAAAAGTGCTTGGAAAAATTACCTTTTTGGTCTTTGAGTTTTCAGCAATAGGTTTGTATGGTCCTTGAAATTTCAAAATATACCTTTTTTAGTCCTTGAGTTTTGAGAAACATGTTTAAAAGGTCATTGGAGTAATTATTTTATTATTTTATTGCTGATATGAAAATTAAAAAATTAAAAAGTAATAAAAATAATAATAAAAACAAAAACCCTTCTCTCCTCTCACTCACCCATGCACCCACTCCCCTCTCTCTCTCTCCTCTCACTCGCGATTAACCAATTTGATAGTGGTTTTAGGCAACCCTGTTTCTATTCAACTCGAGACAATACCACCTTCTTGGCGATCCCTCTCTTCATGATCCATTAATTGAGAGTTGGTATGAATAATTAATTTTTCCCTAAACTCAGCTTCTCACAAAAGTTCGTATGAATAATTGACTCACAAAACTAATCAATCAATACACTATCAGAATGCATCTCTTTCCATCTAACTAATTGATACAGAATGAAAATTTCATTTGAAATCCCAAGTGGTTAATCAATCACGAAAAGGGAGACAAGTAAACTCAAAAGACAACAAGAATCGTCCCTTCTTATAATCCAAGTCTTCACTGTATATGAGAAATATCATTTGCTTACAACTTTCTTTTCACCAATGGAAGATATCAATGCCTTGTTGTTGAGGAGAAACTCAATAGAACGAGTTTATTGTTGATTTTAAATCCCAAAATTTCTGCAGGGGACAATGTTTACTTGGTAAAGTGAAAGTAAAAACAGAAAATGGAGATCTGGGTCCTCTCCAATTGGGTTCCTCCAGGTGAAAGACACTGTGTTTGGATTATAATTTGGTGAGTGAGAGGAAAGAGAGAGAGGAGAAGAGGGGGTGGGTTTATGTGTGAGTGAGAGGAGAGAGAGGTGTTTTTGTTTTTATTATTTTTAATTTTCCATATTATCAGCACTAAAATAATAAAAAAAATTACTTCAGAGACCTTTAAACCTTTTTCTTAAAACTTAGGGACTAGAAAGATACATTTTGAAACTTCAGAGACTAAAGAAACCTATCCCTGAAAACTCAGGGACTAAAGAAACCTATCCCTGAAAACTCAGGGACTAAAAAGGTAATTTTCACAAAATGCTTTTACCAAAGCCTATCCTTCTTATTATATTAGGAAAAAGTCTCCATCCTCTTTAAACATTCCCTCACGGTTGCAGCTCATGAATTTGTCCCTAATCATGATCTCCTTGAAGAAAAATGTACTCTTTTATTAGATCCTTGGGTTGAGATCCCTCTTCGGCAGAGTAGTGGTATAAATGAGGAGCCTTTCAAGTCCAGCTCTATCCCTTTGGCCATCAACTCTTCTCCTCCTTTATTTGATTCTTGGCTTTTGAAGGGAGCTTTTTTTTCATAATCTGGGACATTCAATAAGAAGAATTTTGGGAGAGAGAATTGGAGTCGACAAGGAATCCATGGTGTGTATTAGTAGTGTGTAGATGTGGAGTTCAACTTTCCATCTGTCGTAGAGCAAGATGAGGTCGCAACTAAAGATGCTATTGATGGGGTCATTAATAACATTTTTTAAGAAGATTTTGACTTTTCTTCAAAGAGTTTATTGGAAATTAGAAAATCTTTTTTTTCTTCCTTTCTACAGGATTGTGGCCGCTAGATTTACGAGATTAAAACCCATGTTCTCATCTCTGCAGTTTTTTCCTTGGGTTCTTGAAGTTTTTGGCTGTCCTTGGATTTTTCTTGCGGTTTGGTGTTTTTTGCTGGCTCTTCTTCATTGGTTTGCTGTTTTTGTTGGTTGAGTTGGTTTTCTTTGCAGCTTTGTTTTCACTTTTCAGTTCATAGGTGGAGTTCTTTTGGTGGTTTCTCCCGGCGGGTATTGTTTTTTTTTTTTTTTGCTCAAAGTAGTAGATTTCTTTGGTTTGCTGCAGCTTTTGGAGTGGCTGGTTTGCCTTTTTGCCTGGTTATCCTTGGCTGCTTGGGAGTGGTTCTTTCGCTGGCTCTTTTTCTTTGGTTTCTTCAGCTTATTTAGTGTTTTATTTGGTTTTTTGTTGCAAGATAGTTTTGTTGTTTGATTGAGATTCTGAGTTGTTTTTTTTAGGCTTCTGTTTGGCAGTTTTTTAAAACCTTTTATTTTGGTTTGCCGTTATTTCTTCTTTTCTCCCTTTGGGAGGTTGTTTTCCTGAACATCTTGTACCTTTTAATCTATCAATGAAAAGTTGTTTGTTGTTCAAAAAAAAAAAAAAAAAAAACAGGCTGAGAAGGTAACTGTGGTGTTTCCGATGAGATTTAAGGATTCTATAGACATTGCTCTTGCAACTTCATTTCTCCAGGTAAGATCATAATTGATTCGCTCAATTAAGTGAATAAATGTTTGCAAATTATACATTCAACTTTCTTTATGGAGAAATTAGGGTGTCATATATTTGTGTATAATGCTGACCAGGATTTCCTTAGCAGGATATTTTAATGTGGAGTTCTATTGATGGCACTTCTGAAGTTATGCTTCTGACTATTCAGGATAACACGTTTTCTTTTGCTAAGTTGTGAAATTTCATGCTATGTCTGTTTAGGAGTTTGTAGAAGCAAGACGAACTGCTGGACTTAATAATGCCCCTCCTTGTTCTTGGTCTCCATCTCCTCCTCAAGAATTGGCGGGCGCTCCTAATGACGCATTATCAGCCAATGCAGGATTTGTGACTTTTGGTAATGTCCGAAAATAGTGCTTGTTTTGCAACATTTTTCCATTTTCTAACTTGCATAATGTTTTTATTGATTGCAGTAATTTTCCCTCGGCATGTAGAGGGAAAAAAGGTGGACCGTGTAATTTGGAGTTTGTCAACATTTCATGCATATGTTAGTTATCACGTTAAGGTTTGTTTATTTACATTATACTAACCTAAATCAATTTCTTTTATCATGTGGATTCTTCAAGTAGTTCACTTTGAAACTTGAAAATGCATAACAGAATGAAACATGTGTACTTTATGATACAATATCGGTCCTAGGCTTTGCATGTAATAGTTATGTTTGCTAATCATTGGTGGATGGTTATATAGTTAGTGATACATCTATTAGTCTCTTTTCATTTATTCAATGAAAGTTTTGTTTCTAGTTAAAAAAAATTAGCGTTATTGTGCCGTCTTCCTAAATATTTCTCCCATAGATCTTTTTCTGAAATTTATGATTATGATAGTTGGAGTTCGTTTCTTTGTGGTTTAAGTTGGTTGGCCCTAGTGGGTGATTTGTTGGGTTTTATTTATTTATTTTGGTTTCTTGCTTTAATTTTTTTGAGTCAGTTTCATTTTGGGTAAATCCTATTGCAACTTTTCACTTGTCAACGAAAAGATCATATTCATTTTGGAATGGGACAAAGTGTATGGGCAGGGGATGATCCAAAATTTGAAAGATGGAGGGGTCGAGCGAACAAAAGTTTAATAAATGAATAAATATTTAGTATTCAAGGGAAAAGAAATTTATAGCATTCTATTAATGGTCTTTTTTAAGAAAAGAAGTATTATATTGTTAATGGCTACCTTACGTGAAGAATCCTTTTAAAAAAAAAGATCAAATAATCACGAAAGATTTTTTTTTTTTTTTTTTTTTTTTACTTTTAATTTTTTAATGGGAAAAATACATTTTTAGTCCTTAAGGTTTGGGTTAGGTTTCATTTTGGTTCCTGAGTTTTCAAACTTAACAATTTAGCCCCTGAGATTTGGTTTTAGTTTCATTTTGGTCCCTCCATCCATTTTTTCGTTAAAAACTAACGGGTGGATGACGTGGTACTATTTTTTTATTTTAAAAAAATATTTTTAAAATTTTTAATTAAATATATTAATATTCTTAACAAATGAATTTCATGTATTTCGCTCTCCAAATTTATTATTTTTGTCCTATATTATTATTATTTTACGTCTATTTAGTATACTTAACAAGTGTTTGATATGTGTCTGAAAAATGTTGGACTTACATTGACTTTGTACAACTAGTGTCTAACACATGACTATTGTGCTAACAAGTGTCCGATATGTGTCCAAGAAGTGTTGGAGTGTCCGAGTGTCCGACACATGTCGGACACAGACACGCTAACCAAACTAAAGTGTTTGTGCTTCTTAGAAAGTCGAGCTTGACTTTTTCTATTTTTTTTATTTACACGTTCTAGAATGCATAGCTTCGATTCCAACACAAAGGAAGTTTGCCTCAAAAGCTAATTGTATGCTTGAACTATATCTAGGCTGGTACAGGCTCCTTTTACCGTGTGTTGCATTGGAGAATATTCCGTTATTTGATTCTGAATAATATTTTGACCTCTCTGGACAGTGTTCAGAAGGTTTTATGCACACACGGATGCGACGTCGTGTTGAGTCTCTGATTCAGGTAGTATTCCATCTCTCATACCCCCTGAGTTGCTTTAACTAGCTGAACTATAGTAAAGTTTGAGAAAATTGTTGCTGGGTTAGAACAATTTGAAATAAGAGTTTGTAACTTTTGTGATTGTTATTTGTATTGTGAAGTCGTATATATCTTTTGTGTGTGTATTTTTTATTCATATCTTTTAAATTGGAGCATGTACTTTTTCATTTTATCAATGAAAATTATTGTTTCCTTGACAATAACAATAATATCAACAATACTATTTACCATGTTTTTTTAGCAATTTGAAAAAGTTTACTATAAGTCAAAGAATCCTGTATTAAAAACTATTATTGGGCTTGAACCTTCAGAATTCCAAAATGTGCAATGTTCATTGGGCAGTAGAAGACATCGATGACCTTTTTATTTATTTATTTTTTTTTCCTTCGAGGATAGGAGTATAGAGTTCTTTATGATTATGAATTTGTAAAGCTGTTTTTGTTCAAAGATTTAGAAAGCATGCATCTACTGTTTATGCAAACCTGGTTAAAAATTTTCAAATAATGAATGACTGATTCCATGAATTGGCGGGAAAGTGGGAGGGTCATGTTCCTTTATGTGTTGTAAACTAAGTACTGGGCACAGACCATTCCACCCGGTTGCTTGGTATGTCAAGAATTACTACGCTAAAATTTAAATGAGCGCCATTTAAACTTTAGCGGATGGATAGAAGTTGAGGATTTCTAGATTGAAAATAAAAGGACTTGTCTTTATTTGGTTTAAGTTCCATCTTGCGCTCATGAAACTGATGAGTCAAGACATGCCTGATGTTTTCTTTTCTTTATATTCCAAGCTTACGCCTAAGGGGAGATTTATTCTCCCAGATAATTGGTTTATTATCTCAGCCTCTTAGTTTGGACAGTCAGTACCAACCCCCTTCCTTGTGGTCTTGTCTGTTATGTTGATTTCTTCAGCAATCAATTCAATCCTTAGTTTGAGGCTGTTAGTTATTTCTTATCTTTAATTGATCAAGTTACTTTTATATGGTCGGTCTTCATTAATTTAGCAACATAGGCTAAATACAACACATGCGTTGTCCTGTAGGCACTTGATCGTGCCAAGCCAGATGCAACCAATTCAAGGAAAAAAACACACCGCAGATCCTTCAAACGGCTGGCTAGTGATGGGAACGCTGGCTGATGATGATTAGGAGCATTTTTTTTTTTTAAAAAAAGTATGTTTTTATGTTATAATTTAATTTACTGATATGCCCGCGGGGAAGCTCAAAGAAATTGAATTCCATAAAGCCTTTGTAGAATTGTGGAAATTTTGCAATTCCAGTTGCTGGGTGAGAAGCACTCTAGTTGCTGGGTGAGAAGCACTCTGTTTTCTCCATGATTGTTGGAAAGGTAATGGTGTTATTGTATTTTATTTCTCATTATAGGACCATCCTGGCTTCCTCTGAGCGATAGTTTAAACTTGTCAAATTTGAAGTCTCAATATTTTATTTACCCTCCAATGATAACTACCTTCAATAAATTTACTTGCTGTCTCTTATCTATCTTGATTAAAGTTTAGGAATGGAGGTTGAGAGGTGAGTTGCACCTGTAATGTCATTATGTACTTGTATAATATCATCGCTTCACATTTATCTCATATTATGCCCTCTGATGGCAAGCTGGAACCTAAAAGATTTGTTGATGCTGTTAAAGCATTTTGAGAACTTACTAGTAGTATAGCCAATGGCATCAATTCCTATGTCATGTTTAGTTGTTTTGTTTAGAACGAACTGTCTGAATTATACCCTTTTGCTTAAGTTTGTACTTGTCGAGCTCAATTTCATATTCACTCCCAAGGAGATGGTGGATTATTTAAGAGAAATTTTTGGTAGATGGTCACTTTTATTATTTTCCGTTCTAAATATCAAAGTCATTTAGAATATTTAAATTATTTTTTAGTTAAACAACATATGAAGGTGTAGATTCAAACTTTTGACTCTTGGTCAACGGTATAAGCTATGTTTGTATTTAAATCTTGATTTATAACTTAGTTACATTTTGATTTTTTATAATATTAAAAAATATTTTCAAAATTTGCCCAAAATTGAATCTCAAATCGTTCTATATATCTTTATCCCAAATCCCAAACTGTTCTATATATTCAAACATCCCTTCCAAAGATTTTATCATTATCTCATTCTAACATCCCTCCCTTTCTTCTATTTACACTTTATTTTTTTTTTTTATCAATTCTTCCAATTTTATTAATTTGGAGATCGTTGATAATTATACAATGATTGTTCTAAAGCTGGTGACTAAGATTTGCATTAGTCTCTCGATAGGATAATAAGTTGGATACAGCTTCTTTGTTATATTTTTACATTATATACCATTTTACTTCAATATGTGTATAAATATATACATTATATATGTAAACTACAATTATATATTAATACATGTTATGTACATGCATTTATTTTAATTTTGTTTCTTTATATATGGTTATAAGCATATAAATTAAACATATAATTGTGTACAAATATATTTTGTTTATCAATTATATATTAATTGATATTATATACAACCTTTTGGTGGAAGACACGTTCTTTATGACAGTTGAGATATGCTCACGTTGACAAGTTTATTTTTGTTTATTTTTACATATTTGCGTATGCATTATGTATCTAAACTATTTTAGAAATTCTCGTTCTATTACCTTCAGAAAATTAAGCTCCAAAAATAGAGGGTATAAATAGTTGATATATTTTATAAATAATTTAAAATCTTCAAACACATTAGATAATTGACTCCTGGAAAAGAAACTAAAAAGGAATGAGGTTCGTTGCATAATGGGTTCTTAGTCTCTCTCGAAGTATGAGGAAAGGGTCTGGGATCCGAGAAATGATCTTTCGGGTAGTTGAGAGGTGCTAAGGAGCAAGAGAGGAGAATGGAGGGAGACGCAATTCACCAGCAGCATGAAAATCTAAAACTTCAAGAGGTGGAGCAAGTTACATCTATGCAAGTTCAGGAACGAAAAAGAAAAATTAAGGCTATGTTTGATAACCATTTGGTTTTTGGTTTTTGAAAATTAAGCTTATACACATCTACTTCCACTTATAAGTTTTTTTTGATACCAACCAAGTCTAATTTTGAAAACAAAAAAAGTAGTTTTCTTTTCAAAAACTTGTTTTTGTTTTAAGAATTTGGCTAAAAATTCAAATGGATCCTTAAAAAGGATGAAAGTCATGGTAGGGAATTTAAGAAAAAACAAACATAATTTTAAAAAACAAAATGATTATTAAACGGGGCCTAAGGATTACAGAAGGAGATCCTGGAGTTTCGACAAAGCTTTGCACATTTTTTGGTCCATTTCCATGACTTGTTTGTTTTTCTTGCAGGAAGATGGCGATGGCGTTGGGCAACTCTGTAGTTCTAACTAATGAGAGGAAATTAATAGAGGGTCATTTATCTGATTATTTCTTGGTCTATATCTCTGTATTTATGTTTGTATTGGGCTTTCCTTTTCAGCCTCTCAGTTTTGGACATGTGTCCTGCTTCTCTTTTAATACCCTAGTTGTGCTGCTTGTAATTGTATCACAAATATACAACCGTTGTTGAATATCTCTTCTTCTCTCTGTTTTTCTCCTTTGTCTTTTTGGAGCTATGCCTTTCAAACCGCTATTTACCTTATCAATAGGCTCCCTACTTCGGTCTTGCATTTTAAATGTCCATATCAAATGCTATATAACAAATCCTCTGATTACTCTTTGTTACGAAGCTTTGGTTGTGCATGCTTTCCTTTTTTGCGGCCATATAATTCTCATAAGCTTCTTTTTCATTCAAAAGAATGCATTTTTGTTGGTTATAGCTCTAATCATAAGGGCTATTTATGTCTTGATCCTTTATCTGGTCGTCTTTATGTGTCCCGACATGTCATTTTCAATGAAAGTGTATTCCCCTGTTCTGATTCTTCATTTACTTTTGGTTCTGTTAAAAATCCCCCTCCAGACTCTTATGCTTATGCTTCTTCTCCTTTTCCCATTCTTTCACAACTTCCTGTCTCAAATAATCCCCTGCCTCCCAATCCTTCACTGCCTTCCAGTTCTTCACCGCCCCTCTCCTCTTCAAATTCTTCAAAATCTCTCACTCATCCCCCTGGTTTCTCCCCATTACCCGTGGCTGCTCACCACTCCGCTATTCCCTCCCCTTCGGCCACTCATTCTTTGCCCACATCTTCAATTTCCAGAATTTCTTCTTCTTCGAATTCTGCTGCTTCCACTCCCCTCCACATTGAAGAAAATTCTGCACCTCTTCCTTCGGCTACCACCAGTGTGTTGGCTTCCATTCCTTTGCCTCCTACAATTTCTTCTCAAAATCTTCACCCTATGATTACCCGTTCCAAAGCCGGCATATCCAAACCAAAATGTTGGCTTGTTTCCTCTTCTTTACCTCCTGAACCATCTAGTTTTAAGACCGTTGTTAAAGATGTTGAATGGTGCACTGTTATGGAAAAAGAATTCGATGCTTTGACGAAAAATAAAACATGGGTTCTTGTTCCACCATCCCCTAATTATAAGGTTATTAGTTGCAAGTGGGTATACAAAGTTAAGTTAAAGCCAAATTGAGAGGTTGAACGGTATAAAGCTCGTTTATTTGCATGTGGTTTTGATCAAGCTTTTGGTATTGACTACTTTGAAACCTTTAGTCCCGTCATTAAACCGGCCACCATACGTATTGTGATATCGCTTGCTGTTCGGTTTAATTGGGTCTTAAAGCAACTTGATGTTCACAATGCCTTTCTGAATGGTGATTTAACTGAGGATGTGTATATGGTTCAACCTCAAGGTTTCGTCGACAAGGATAATCCTCACAATGTTTGTAAATTGCAAAAGGCGTTGTATGGTTTAAAACAGAGTCCTCGTGCTTGGTTCACTAAGTTGAGTACATGTCTTTTGCAGTGGGGTTTCAAAGCTTCCAAGTCTGATGCATCAATGTTTGTTTTCCAAAAAGGCTCAGTTTTAGCTATTTTTTTTGTATATGTGGATGACATTATGGTTACTGGGAATGATTTGCATCTAATACATCAGTTTATCAGTTCTTTAAATGGCTTGTTTGCTTTGAAGGATTTAGGTGATCTCTCATATTTCTTGGGTGTTGAAATTTCAAGAACACCAACTTCTTTATTTTTGTCCCATCACAAGTATTTCTTGGATTTAATTCAGCGTGCAGCAATGGTTGAATGTAAATGTGTATCTACACCTATGGCTTCTGGAGGTATATTGTCTGCTAATGATGGTGATGTTTTACCGGATCCAAAACAATATAGAAGCCTAGTTGGTGCTTTACAGTATTGCACTCTTACTCGCCCCAATTTGAGTTTTGCTGTTAATAAGGTGTGTCAGTTCTTACATTCGCCTACCTCTACTCATTGGAATGCTGTTAAACGTATTATTCGTTATTTAAAGTCTTCTATCAAATTTGGCCTCTCTTTTACATCTTCAAGCCCGTTATCCTTGACCTGTTATACTGATGCCGATTGGGCGAGTTGTCCTGATGATAGAAGAAGTACTAGTGGCTATTGTGTGTTTTTAGGTGACAACTTGATCTCTTGGTCCTCTGGAAAACAAAAAGTTGTCTCTCGCTCGAGTGCTGGATCTGAATATCGAGGTATGTCAAATGCTACAGCAGAAATTATATGGGTTCAGTCTATTCTCTCTGAGCATGGTATTGTCATGTCGTCCACGCCTTTGTTACTTTGTGATAACATTAGCGCTACGTACTTGGCGGCAAATCCAGTTTTTCATAGTAGATCCAAGCACATAGAGATTGATCACCATTTTATTCGAGAAAGAGTGTTGCGTAAACAACTTTTAGTTCGCTTCGTCCCCTCCGAAGATCAAGTTGCTGATATCATGACTAAACCTCTTCCTACAGCTCGTTTTCAAAGTTTGAGAACCAAGCTTACTGTCCAACATCGACCAGTCTCGCTTGCGGGGGATAATAGAGGGTCATTTATCTGATTATTTCTTGGTCTATATCTCTGTATTTATGTTTGTATTGGGCTTTCCTTTTCAGCCTCTCAGTTTTGGACATGTGTCCTGCTTCTCTTTTAATACCCTAGTTGTGTTGCTTGTAATTGTATCACAAATATACCTTAAAACCCTAAAACCGTAAACCGTAAACCCTAAAACCGCAAAATTCTAAACTCTAAAACCCAAAAATACTAAAATCCAATACCACATAACACCCAAAACCCGTAAACCTAAACCCTAAACCCCAAAACACTACAATCCAAAACCACATAACCCCCAAAACTGGAAACCCTAAAATCATAAAATTTTAAAGATGCACGATTACTTAGCCTAAACACTCAAAATCAAAAGATAACGGTAAACCCTAAACCTAAACTTCCCGAAAACCCCAACAAATAAAACTCTAAACCCTAAATTTCCATAAACCCTAAACCGAAAACCGTAAAACCTTAAAACCGTAAAACCGTAAATCGTAAACCCTAAAACCGTAAAATTCTAAACTCTAAAACCCCAAAATACTAAAATACAATACCACATAAAACCCAAACCTGTAAACCTAAACCCTAAACCCCAAAACACTACAATCCAAAACCACATAACCCCCAAAACTGGTAACACTAAAATCATAAAAATTTAAAGATGTATGATTACTTAGCCTAAACACTCAAAATCAAAAGATAACGGTAAACCTTAAACCTAAACTTCCTGAAAACCCCAACAAATAAAACTCTAAACCCTAAATTTCCATAACCCCTAAACCGAAAACCGTAAAACATTAAAACCCTAAAACCGTAAACTGTAAACCCTAAATCCCTAAAATTCTAAACTCTAAAACCCTAAAATACTAAAATACAATACCACATAACACCCAAAACAAGTAAACCTAAACCCTAAACCCCAAAACACTACAATCCAAAACCACATAACCCCCAAAACCGGTAACCCTAAAATCATAAAATTTTAAAAATGTACGATTGCTTAGCCTAAACACTCAAAATCAAAAGATAACGGTAAAACCTAAACCTAAACTTCCTGAAAACCCCAACAAATAAAATTCTAAACCCTAAATTTCCATAACCCCTAAACCGAAAACCGTAAAACCTTAAAATCCTAAAACCGTAAACCGTAAACCCTAAAACCCTAAAATACTAAACTTTAAAACCCCAAAATACTAAAATCCAATACCACATAACACCCAAAATCAGTAAACCTAAACCCTAAACCCCAAAACACTACAATCCAAAACCACATAACCCCCTAAACCGGTAACCCTAAAATCATAAAATTTTAAAGATGTACGATTACTTAGCCTAAACACTCAAAATAAAAAGATAACGGTAAACCCTAAACCTAAACTTCTTGAAAACCCCAACAAATAAAACACTAAACCCAAAATTTCCATAACCCCTAAACCGAAAACCCTAAAACCTTAAAACCCTAAAACCGTAAACCGTAAACCCTAAAACCGTAAAATTCTAAACTCTAAAACCCCAAAATACTAAAATCCAATACCACATAACACTCAAAACCCGTAAAACGAAACCCTAAACCCCAAAACACTACAATCCAAAACCACATAACCCACAAAACCAGTAACCCTAAAATAATAAAATTTTAAAGATGCACGATTACTTAAACTAAACACTCAAAATCAAAAGATAACGGTAAACCCTAAACCTAAACTTCTCGAAAACCCCAACAAATAAAACTCTAAACCCTAAATTTCCATAACCCCTTAACCGAAAACCGTAAAACCTAAAACCCTAAAATTCTAAACTCTAAAACCCCAAAATATAAAATCCAATACCACATAACACCCAAAATCAGTAAACCTAAACCCTAAACCCCAAAACACTACACTCCAAAACCACATAACCCCCAAAACCGGTAACCCTAAAATCATAAAATTATAAACATGTACGATTACTTAGCCTAAACACTAAAAATCAAAATATAACGGTAAACCCTAAACCTAAACTTCCCGAAAACCCCAACAAATAAAACTCAACCCTAAATTTCCATAACCAATAAACCGAAAACCCTAGAACCTTAAAACCCTAAAACCGTAAACCGTAAAGCCTAAAACCGCAAAATTCTAAACTCTAAAACCATAAGATACTAAAATCCAATAAAAAATAACCCCCAAAACCCGTAAACCTAAACCCTAAACCCCAAAACACTACAATCCAAAACCACATAACCCCCAAAACTGGTAACCCTAAAATCATAAAATTTTAAAGATGCACGATTACTTAGCCTAAACAATCAAAATCAAAAGATAACGGTAAACCCTAAACCTAAACTTCCCGAAAACCCCAACAAATAAAACTCTAAACCCTAAATTTCCATAAACCCTAAACCGAAAACCGTAAAACCTTAAAACCCTAAAACCGTAAATCGTAAACCCTAAAACCGTAAAATTCTAAACTCTAAAACCCCAAAATACTAAAATACAATACCACATAAAACCCAAACCCGTAAACCTAAACCCTAAACCCCAAAACACTACAATCCAAAACCACATAACCCCCAAAACCGGTAACACTAAAATCATAAAATTTTAAAGATGTACGATTACTTAGCCTAAACACTAAAAATCAAAAGATAACGGTAAACCCTAAACCTAAACTTCCTGAAAATCCCAACATATAAAATTCTAAACCCTAAATTTCCATAACCCCTAAACCGAAAACCGTAAAACCTTACAATCCTAAAACAGTAAACCGTAAACCCTAAAACCCTAACATACTAAACTCTAAAACCCCAAAATACTAAAATCCAATACCACATAACACCCAAAATCAGTAAACCTAAACCCTAAACCCCAAAACACTACAATCCAAAATCACATAACCCCTAAAACCGGTAACCCTAAAATCAAAAATTTTAAACATGTACAATTACTTAGCCTAAACACTCAAAATCAAAAGATAACGGTAAACCCTAAACCTAAACTTCTTGAAAACCCCAACAAATAAAACACTAAACCCTAAATTTCCATAACCCCTTAACCGAAAACCCTAAAACCTTAAAACCCTAAAACCGTAAACCGTAAACCCTAAAACAGTAAAATTCTAAACTCTAAAACCCCAAAATGCTAAAATCCAATACCACATAACACCCAAAATAAGTAAACCTAAACCCTAAACCCCAAAACACTACACTCCAAAACCACATAACCCCCAAAATCGGTAACCCTAAAATAATAAAATTTTCAAGATGCACGATTACTTAGCCTAAACACTCAAAATCAAAAGATAACGGTAAACCCTAAACCTAAACTTCCTGAAAACCCCAACAAATAAAACTCTAAACCCTAAATTTCCATAACCCCTAAACCGAAAACCGTAAAACCTTAAAACCCTAAAACCGTAAACTGTAAACCCTAAATCCCTAAAATTCTAAACTCTAAAACCCTAAAATACTAAAATACAATACCACATAACACCCAAAACAAGTAAACCTAAACCCTAAACCCCAAAACACTACAATCCAAAACCACATAACCCCCTAAACCGGTAACCCTAAAATCATAAAATTTTAAAGATGTACGATTGCTTAGCCTAAACACTCAAAATCAAAAGATAACGGTAAAACCTAAACCATTCACGCATCTGTATTTAAGTATGGATCTGAAATTACAGAAGAAATAATATGAAGCAGTGAACAACTGCTAGTTGCAAGACGTTGCAGTTGAATGTTGCGTGTAAGGAAAATTTCACAGAAAATAAAGTAGATGTGGAAGAAAGCCATGAAAATTTTGATACGAAGATCATCATAAGTTAATTTTTGAATAATTGAGAAGCGGAAGGTGGCGTTGCCTAAATCCGAGAAATATACAACAGGAAGAATAGAGCAGACTTGAAAAGTCTTAACCATTTGAAGTGAGAAACAAAAGAGAAAGGTAATAGGAAGGAAAAAGAGAATGTTGTGTGTCAGGGAACTTAGGCGTTACAATTTGAAGTTGAGCAGCGTTTGCAATAGTGAAAGGGTTTAAAAAGCAAAGATGAGGAGGATGAAAAGACAAGGACGAGTAGAAGAGGAAGAGGAAGTGGCTGGATAGAAAGTGGCTGGAAAAGCAAGAGGATGATGAAACGAGAATGAATGACATTGCCAAACATAGAGAGGTGCCTTTATATAACATATCGCGGAACGCAATCCCTAACGTTTCGATCCACAGAAATCCAATGACGCAAATAATATACAACAAAAAATAATAAATAAGAAAGATATTCTTCCCTTCTGATTTGGATACCCGGTCCAATTTATATATCTATACTTCTATATATATATATATATACTTATATATATATATATATATACTTATATACTATATTAAGAGGCGCTTAGGAGGAGAAACTTTTGATTTCCTTTTACGCCCCTGTTTAATCTTCAAATTTCTTATTTGTCCTTCCTATTTAATTCTTCAATATTTTATTAGAATTGTTTAAAAAAAAAAAAGTTCATTATCACGTTTAGATATTGTAAAAAAAAATGGTTAAATCTCATTTACGTTTAGAAATTGTTTTTTTTTTTTTTGAAAAATATATATATATTGGTTAAAAAAAATCTTCATTATCATTGTTTTTTTAAATTAGAATTGTTTTTAAAAAAAAGTTCATTATCACGTTTAGATATTGTAAAAAAAAAAAAAAATGGTTAAATCTCATTTACGTTTAGAAATTGTTTTTTTTTTTTGAAAAATATATATATATTGGTTAAAAAAAATCTTCATTATCATTGTTTTTTTAAAAAAAAAAAAATCTCATCTTTCATAAGATTAAGAATTGGTTTAAAAAAAACATATTTGATGAGATTAATAATTTTTTAATTTAATTATTAATTCTAATTGATTTCGGTGTTATAATAAATAGAATTTTTTAAATTAAGTTTTATGAAATATAAATTTAGATAATTTTTTTGATTTTTCAAAAATAAAAAGATACTTGAGTTTAATTTTCTATTAAATCAAATCAAGTTTTAAAATTAAATTTAAAAAACTAAAATCTATATCTATACTATATTAGAAGGCGCTTAAGGGGGAAACTTTTGATTTCCTTCTAAGCTACTTTTTAATCTTCAAATCCCTTATTTGTCATCCCTATTTAATTATTCAATATTTTTTTTATTCAAATTCCCACAGATAGATCATTCCCACGTTTAAGATTAAGAATTGGTTTTAAAAAAAATCTTCATTATCATTGTTTTTTTTTTAAAAAAAAAATCTCATCTTTCAAATTAAGAATTGGTTAAAAAAAATCTCATTCTCATGTTTAGGTTTTGTTTTGTTTTTTTTTTTTTTTAACTCTCATCTGGGATAAAATTAAGAATTAGTTAAAAAAAATCATTCCCACGTTTAAAAAAAAATCATTCTCACGTTTAGGTTGTTATTTTTTTAAAAAAAAAAAAATCTCATATTTTATAAAATTAAGAATTGGTTAAAAAAAATCATATTTGATGAGATTAATAATTGGTTTAAAAAAACACTTTCATTCCAATCTCAAAAAAAAAAAAAAAAACCTTCATTCCCACGTTTTTTTTCTTTTTTTTAAAAAAATAAATCTCATCTTTGATAATATTAAGACTCATTCCTACTCAACGTAAGTGGTCATTCCTACTCCATCTTTAGTAATGTGAGTAAATATAGCTTTTTCATTTAGTGTAAATATATATAATTCATTCATATTTCAAATTTTCTAATTAACTACTTATACTTAAAAGGTATTATAACACGTGCAACGTACGTAGTTTCAAACTAGTATATATAAAAGTAAGGTCCGGTTTACTGCCTTCGTTGATCTGATAGCTAGCCTAGCCCTAATTAACCATTGGAGCGAGGGAGAGGTGCTCTTTTTCTCTCTCTCGCCTCGGGGAAAATTGAAATCAGAGTAAAACTGCGCAAACCAACCCAGTGTTTCCCACAGACAACTTTTTTTTTTTTTTTTAAAAAAAACATACAACTTTTTATAGTTTTTACATTACCTTATTCCTCTTAAAAATTTTTATAATGGCTATTTTGTGATTCTATTTCCTCTTTTGCCCTTACTTTTAAAGTAAATTCCTATTTTACCATTTGCTAATGGGACACGACTCTTTGAGTGTAAGTTTTCATTGAGTCCAATAGATGCAATTAATGTCTACGAGATGCGACTGTTTATGTAAAGATGGTTACACATTGAATTGTTAAATCCATTCGTGTATAGCTGTGATCCATGTATAAGAAATATATATAATATATAATTGTCAAAATATCAAACTATTTGAAAATTTGTCCAATAGGTGCAATTGATGTCGACAGGCTGCGACTGTTCATATGGAGATGGTTACACATTGGATTGGTGCATTCATTCGTGTATAGGTGCTATCTCATGTATAAAAAGAAAATATATAATTGAGAAAATGTCAATTATATACAAATTAATACATTTTAGGTAAAGAAACTTACAAGTTTGAAAAATAATAATAACAATAGCCTAAAAGTTATTAAGTTATTATTAAAAAAACATTATTAATTAATAAATGCATGCATAATTTTAAATATGAAATTAAAATTTTCAAATACCAAAACAATTGAACACACTCCCAGTTTTTCTAATTAAATAGTTTAATTTCTTTTTCATTAATCATAAATACAAGAACTTTTAATATTTATATTTATTAATTCTTTCCTTTGTCGTGATTTTTTACAACTTGGGTTTGACTTGATTCGGCGATATGTTGGTTCTCAATTTGGCTCTTTAGTTGCTCGATTTGAGAATCTGAGTCAATAGACAGTTGGGAGGAACTCGAAAGAAAGTTTTTGAATCGCTTCTACAGCACTAGACGAACCGTTAGCATGTTCGAGCTCACAAACACTAAACAACGAAAAGGTGAACTCGTTGTTAACTATATAAATCGCTGGAGAGCTATGAGTCTAGATTGCAAAGATCGCCTCACTAAACTCTCTTCCGTTGAGATGTGCATTCAAGGCATGCACTGGGAACTCCTCCACATCCTTAAAGGTATAAAGCCTCGCACCTTTGAGGAACTAGCAACTCGCGCCCACGATATGGAGCTAAGTATTGCTAGTCGAGAAAACCAAGACCTTTTCCTCCCTAACATGAGAAAAGAAGGAAGGAACGACGAAGAGACTATAGAAGAATCTATGGTTGTCAACACGACCCTTCCCAAGTCGTCTTCGAAAGAAAAGCAAAAAACAAATGGAGCGCATCACTTAACTTTAAAGGAAAGACAGAAGAAAATCTATCCTTTCCCGGATGCCGACATCCCTGATATGTTGGAACAACTACTGGAAGCGCGGCTGATAGAGCTTCCTAAGTGTAAACGACCAGAAGAGATGGAGAAAGTCGATGATCCCAAGTATTGCAAGTATCATTGAGTTATTGGTCATCCAGTGGAAAGTTGTTTCGTCCTAAAGGACTTAATTCTAAAGCTAGCTATGGAAGGAAAAATTGAGCTTGACCTTGATGAAGTAGCTCAATCAAATCTTGCTACAGTCGAAGGAAAGAGCAAACATCAAAGAAAGAAGAATCCTAAGAAACCTCAACCTAAGAGGAAGAGGAGTAAAGAGTTTTCTCAAATCTCGACAGCTGGTGACTTTGAATGAATTCTTCTCCAAAACTTTCAACAAAAAGGAAAAAGGAAACTTTGCGACTTCCTACTACATCAACGTAGAATAAGTTGACAATTCTAAGGAGGGTGAACAAAAGACCTCCGTCTTTGATCGCATCAAGCCTCCAACTACTCTTCCTTCGGTATTCCAAGGAATGAGTATGGTCGCGACAGAAGAAGAAAATCAATGTTTGATGTCCACCTCCACTCGACCTTCAGTTTTCCAAAGACTAAGTGTCTCGACATCGAAGAAAAGTCGACCTTCAACATCTATTTTTGATCGCCTCAAAGTAACAAACGATCAACCTAAAAGAAAGATGGACAACTTGGAGTTGAAACTTTTCGATGAAGTAAACAGCGGCGAGAAGCTTCAAAGTAGCATCCCATCACATATGAAGAGGAAGTTCTCCGTTCTCATAAATACAGAAGGTTCCTTGAAGGTGAAACCAAATCTCATTATCTTGACCAATCCTACAAGTCAAGGATCTGAACTACGCTTCTATTTCTTGAAGAGGCGCGACACTTGACTTTCCCAAATATTTTTGCAACCGTCTTCTTTTTCTAATTTTTTTTATTTTCTTTATTACTTTTCTCAAAAGTCCCTAATTTACCCGTCAAAATTGATTTTTACAGAAAAAAAGTCTTAAAAAAAATCAGAGACTAAAGCATATATAATGCATATTATATTAATGAAAGAAATAAACAGGTGAAGCGTGAGTTCGGAAACAAGAACTAGAAGGGCTGATCGCATTTGGCATCATTTGGCCTTGGAGACTGGAGAGAGAAATCTTCAGCCACACGACATTTCTAACTGATCGCTTATTATATATGTATTCTACCGTAATTTCCTGCTTTCTCTTAGTTCTCTCTACAATCTCCTATTCTAATGTTGAAATAATTTTAATTCGACCAAACTTAGGCGACCATTACTACTCTTTGTTCCATCCACGAGTACTATGTGTAGCTTGAATTCGTATTCCAAGCCTCTTTTCCAATTTCTTAGAATTAGATTTTGCAAACGTTCCGGATCATTTGGGAGACGTTTGGGTTTAGTCTCTAATAATCATTGACCGAGATGGTACAATCAGATTGTCTTCTTCGAAGGATTCCTTGGTGTGGTTGCCTAAATTCAGGTCGATTGCACAAATTAAGTACGAGAAAACTAATTGCTCAAAAATAAGAGAGATTCATCTCATTGAAGGTGAACTCAGTGACAAGCTAATCCGTGCGATGTTCGAGATGGGAAAAATATTCACATTGGAGTAGGGCCAAAGCAGAGATTCAAAATGCCAGGAGACTTGATTGGTTTTCATAATCTCAATTACTTGATTGAAAAATAAATTTAAAACATCATCTTCTCTTGAGGAATCAATCATGCACTGTTACTGTATTGATTAATTTACAAAATAATTGTATTCATCATGTACAAACACCACAGAAGGAAACCGACAGAGAAAATATTTCACAAGGAACAAGAGATAAATTGCAGGGGAGACAGAAGGAAGTAATAAGAAAGAGAAAAATAGAGGAAGATATTTAAAGTTATAATAAGAAAAGAAGCAAAAAATAAGTTTGTTCCTTGAACTTCTTTTTTTTTTTTTTTTTTTCCATCCATCAATGAAAAGTTTGTTTCTTGGATTTATATCATTGGTCTCGATGGGTTAAAAACTAGTGGGCTGAGAATGGGGTTTCACAATCCTTCATCTTCCCTGTTTAGCAATAAAGTTTCTCTAATTCCTTCTTTAACATTCACGGGATGATATTTTCTAGAAGCGACATTTCTATATCTATTGACAAGATGTCAATTAACTCAATGCCCCTTCTTCCACATTCCCTAATCACTCCCAAGGGACCTAATTTCCTCTCATGACAACACGATTTCTCATGTTTCCATATTCAACCGATCTTAAAATCTCCACAAGTTGCTTCAGGAAAAAAAAGAAAAAAAGAATTCTTATGGAGACCGAGATCGAACTCTGATACTAAATGATGTAATTTAATTGACCAGAATGGCTAATATTTTTTTTTGTGTTGACTATAGTCTTGAAAAAGCAGTGGAAGTGGATTACAACTGGGTGGAATTTGATGATGTGTGTTACCATGTCCAGGTGATTTTTTCTTATTTTATTTTCATCATTTCGAAGCAGAGTGAATTTTGTTATGATGTCTATGATTGATCTGAATTATTTTGCAGGCCTCAATGAAGAACACCCATCTCTTCCTGCTATCCGTATCATTGCCCATCCCTTCTGCAGATACTGTTTTTTGTGGCGGGCTTCCATCTGGAGCTATAGAAGCTATTAAAGCTGCATATGGCGTGCTTGTACAGATTCTTGATCCTCGAAGAGTGGTTTTAATCTCACATTAAAATTGAATCTTTCGAAACTTCCTCTTGATGAAGGTTCATCGAGTTTTCCTTTTAAGGTCATTATAAATTATAAATTGTTGTGGATATTGCAGAAAAAAGGGTTATTGTTTTATTTTTTCAATCTCTCTTCATGTTATCTGTATCTTTGTTTACGCTTCCTAGCACTTGGTGCCCTACTGCCTTTGCATACAATATAATAGTTTGGGAAGTTAATATCTAGGAATTTTCCTTGAGCCCCATTGAGAAGAATCCAGGGTAGGAACATGTTAGAGTATTAGCAGGGAAATATTAGAGATGATGTTGAATCTGCAATGATGAATGCAGGAATTTGCACTAGATGAAGCTACTGTATCAATATTATTTGTTAAACTCATTTACGAGCAATCTGCAACCTAGATAAGCTTAATTTTGATGGTTTATGGAGCTAGAAGGTATATTAGAGCATATTCTTTTGTGGAATATTTTACTTTTGATTCTTCTTTTTGTTATCAGCTTTTTGTGCTTGAACTTAACAGTTGACGCTTTCTTTGACTAATTTCTTGCAGATAATAGGCACTCTATTTTGGTAAAAGTTGCATCTATTAGGGAAGTGGTTCTTGGTGCTCCATTAAGAGTAATTCTTAAACAACTCGGGTCAAGGGTTGTTGCTTCCGATGTCAATAGGCTTGTTGCAATGGTACATCGTCCAAAAGAGTCATTTTTTCTTGTCCCTCAGGTAGAAGGATTATTTTGCTCCTGCGTTTTTTATTTGGAACGATATTTACTGTTGCTTTCTAAAGCTTGAGGTGGAATAATCCTCAGCAGTTAAAATGTAAGATGCAAAAATAAGAGTAGGCTCTAGTAATGTGAGGCAAGGTGCACAACCTAAAATAATAATACAAATTTAATATATGAAAAGTTTAGTTTAATAGGTCGAAGGATGCTCTCCCCTCTCTCCTCCTTCCTCCCACTCTCAACCTTCATTCCCTATCCTTCAATCGCTTCTTCTTCGAATTCTTTTTCTAAGCTGGGTATTTTCTCCTTGGTTGGTTCCTTTTGGCTTTTGTTTTGTGTTAGTCTTTGAGACAGATGGAAAGCAATTGTAGTATAGACAACAAATCCTTCTTTGTTTCTTATGCTCATGGAAATTATCTTCTGGAAGAAAGGAAAAGGTGTCGTTCTTGTTTCGTCAAACTTCATTGGTATGTTTTATTATCTTTTGGTTTTGGCTGGGTTTTAGAAAAGAGGGTAGAGGTTCTTATGGGGAAATGTTAAATGAATTTCTTTAGCAACCTAAAAGTGAATTTGATATTTGTATGCCTAAGGTAAGGGTTTTTGAAGCTTCTTTCGTCATAAAGGATTTGGGGGCTCCTCCATCTTTACCTAAGCAAAACTCTTTACCTCATCCAAGTTTTATTGGTGATGAAATTTCTTCAAAAAAAATTCTGAATTAGAAAAGAAAAAGAGGTGGCAAAGCTTTGCTCAAATTAAGCTTCGACTATTCAGAAGTTTTTGAGAGAAAGTTTTGGTTGATGGAGAAAGTGTTAAGATTCTTTCCCAGATGTTTGATTTCAGAACAAAAGAAAATTTACAACTCCACTTATTCGAGATGGTGGTTTCTCCAACTCCTTCTTACCACATTCTTCGACATAAACTATTACAGCCCAAAAATTTCACTATTTATATGCCAACTAACCAACTAAAACATACTAAAACATACATAATTTACATTAACCAACTGATTATTGGGAAGGAGAATTTCCACTTCTACCCCTTCGTGCATACGTGTGGATTATTGGAGGCCTGATAATACCCCCTGGTGTGAAGGCCACCTTGTCCTCAAGGGGGAAATCGGGAAACTGTCAACGAAATTGTTCCAATGACTCCCATGTGCCTTTGTGTTCAGGAAGTCCCTTCCACTGGACAAGAAGTTCCCACTCATTTGTAATCTCGTTAGTTCGGTAGGCCATGACGTCTTCGGGTTCAGCTATCCATTCAAAGTTCTTCGTCAGCATTAGAGGGGAGCTCTCCACATAATCATTACTTCCCATAGCCTACTTTAATTGGGAAATATGGAACACAGGATGGATTGTGGCTTCGAGAGGAAGGTCCAACTTGTAGGCAACAAGGCCGATCCTTTCTAGAATTTGATAAGGCCCAAAATATTTGGGCGATAGTTTTTCATTTCGACGGTGGGCCACTAATGCTTGGCAATAGGGTCGTAACTTGAGGAAAACCCATTCCCCTTCTTGGAACGTCTTCTGTCTACGGTGAAGATCAACGTACTTCTTCATCTGATCTTAGGCTTTTAACAATTGAGCCCTTAGGTTATCTAAGACTTTGTCCCGCTTAATACGTTGTTCATCTAACGTAGCATTGCTTGTCCTTTGATCACCATAGAATAACAGAGTTGGTGGAGGTCGTCCATAGACTAAACGGAAAGGTGTAGTGTTTATGGAAGAATGGTATGTTGTGTTATACCAGTACTCAGCCCAGGAAAGCCATTGTTCCCACTGATTGGATTTTCATTACAGAAACACCGTAGATATGCACCCAGGCATTTGTTCACAACCTCGGTCTGTTCGTCTATTTGAGGATGGTATGCGGTGCTACGACAGAGTTCAGTCCCCTGAAGCCAAAACATCTCAGCCCAAAAGTGGCTGATAAACACTTTATCACGATTAGACACAATTGATCGTGGAAATCCGTGAAGTTGTACAATTTTCCGAATAAACAAAGCCGCTACACTCTTGGCCGAGTAGGGACGACTGAGTGGAATGAAGTGCACATATTTGCTCAAGTGGTCAGCAACCACAAAGACTACATTATATCCCTTGGAGCGAGGTAATCCTTCCACGAAATCCATTGAAATGTCTTCCCAAATTCGCTCTGGTAGTGGCAATGGTTGTAAGAGTCCGGCAGGGGACAATGTCATGGTTTTGTTACGCTGGCAGATTTGGCAAATCCACATACCGCTTTATTGTTCCTTTCATGCCTTGCCAATATAACCCAGCCGTGATTCTTTTATATGTGCGAAGGAATCCCGAGTGCTCGCCAATTACGGAGTCATGGTAGGAGTGTAAGATGGAAGGAATCAATTTCGATTCAGCAAAAACAACTAACCGGCCTTTGTATAGGAGAGTTCCCTGATGAAGGGAGAACTTCAGAGTTCAGATGAAGAGTCGGGTCTACAAATAAGTCCCAAATAATTTCTTGGAGCTTAGGATCTTCAGCCACTTCTCGTTTGATCACTTGGACGTCTAAAATAGCTGGTGCAGTCAGGGGAGCCATATGTACGGTATGGGGAAGTCTTGAGAGAGCATCAACAACTTTATTCTCAAGGTATCGTCTGTATTGGACTTCAAAACTATACCCGAGCAGTTTAGATATCCATTTTTGATATTTTGGTTGGATGACCGTTTGATCGACCAGGAAGCGAAGGGCTTGTTGATCCGTGCGTATGATAAACCGCTGGCCCAATAGATAAGGCCTCCAACGTTGAACAGCCTTCACAATCACCATCAACTCACGCTCATAAATGGGCTTAGCTTGGGCCTGTGGGGATAAAGATTGGTTGTAGTAAGCGACTGGGCGTTGGTTCTGGCTCAGTACTGCTACGAAACCCGTACTAGAAGCATCAGTCTCTATTATAAATGGTAAATGGTTGAGAGAAATCGGGCAACGCTAATACGGATAGAGTGATCATGGATTGCTTTAGGTTGTCGAAGGCCTTTTGCGTCTCATCCGTCCATTCAAACGAATCTCTTCTAGTCAATTGGGTCAACGGGAGAGCCTTGGCCATATAATTCTCAAGGAATCTTCGATAATATCCCGTTAGCAAGAAAACCGCGTAATTCTCGTACATTGGTGGGCCCGGGCCATTCCACCATTACTCTGATTTTCTTCGGGTCCGCTTCAACACTTGCTGCTGAGATCCAATGTCCCAAGTAATCCACTTGGTCTCGAGCAAAGACACACTTTTTCATATTAGCAATCAGGGAATTGTCCCTCAACACATTGAGTACGACCCCTAAGTGTGTTAAATGTGTATCGAGGTATGGGTTGTAAATAAGAATTTCATCAAAAAACACTAACACACACCTGCGAAGGAAGGGACGGAATATCCGGTTCATAAGGGCTTGGAATGTAGATGGAGCATTGGTGAGACCAAATGGCATTACCAGAAATTCGTAATGTCCTTCATGGGTCTTGAATGCAGTTTTAGGGATGTCTTCCTGATGGACTCAGATTTGATGGTAGCCAGACCTCAAGTCAAATTTGGAGGACACCTGAGCTCCATGTAACTCGTCTAACAATTCTTCAATAATCAGTATAGGGAATTTGTCAGATATCGTGGCTTCATTGAGCGCTTTGTAATCGACACAAAATCTCCAGCTACCATCCATTTTCTTAACCAACAGTACTGGGCTCGAAAAAGGGCTAGTGTTGGGACGTATAATTCCGGTTGCAAGCATCTCACGTATCATCTTCTCTATCTCCGCTTTCTGGATGTACGGATAACGGTAGGGGCGCACATTGATTGGATGTCATTCATCTTTGAGGGGAATTCGGTGATCGACCTCTCTTGATGGGGGAAGTCTTGTGGGTTCAGAAAACACATCATCATACTGCTCCAGCAGCCAGTCCACTGCATGTGGGTTGGGAGAAGGGGGAATAGCGTGAAGTTTTGGATCGGTATGACAACCCTAGAGGGGGGTGAATAGGGTTTAATTAAATTTTATAAAATTTTTAGTACGGTGGGCCCAATTTAAACAAATAAGCAAACTTTTTACAAAGAATTAATTTTAACACAAATTGGTCAATAAATTAGAAATAGATTTTAAACACCCAAATTAATTCCAATGTAAATGTTGTCCATAAACATTAAAAATAAATTATAGGAATTAATTTCATGCAAATAACGATAAAGAAAATTAATTGCAAAAATTAAATAGTAGAGGGTTAGAGAAAATAACACCGGAAATTTATAGTGGTTCGGCAAACGGCCTACTCCACTCCCCAAGCTCCTTTTGGGTATTTGATTAGAGAACACGACTCTTTCCACGGCTTAGAGTCCAACCGGTACAATGTTCTTTTTTCGGGAGCAAAAACAAACCCGATCCTTTCCACGGTTTAGGATCAAACCGTTACAACTGCTCCTTTTCGGGGTCAAGAGCAACCCTTACAAGATTTGGAAATTTTAAGAATAAGATTACAAACTCTCTCAAAAGAGTGGATATACAAATTTTTGCTCACAAATTTGTAAGAAAAATTCTTACAAATTAATGCCCTCAAATGGCTAAGAAAAATAAAATTGAATAGCTCAAGAATCTCTCAAAATAAAATTCTCACAATAAATTTAAATGAACATTGAAGAATTGGAGAAAAGAAACATGTAGAAATTGGAGAGAATTTAGAGAGGGAAATTGTTGTTGTTTTTGTGAGAGAATGAGGATATAAATAGGGAGGAGATGGAGTTGGAAGAAATTTGAAATTGAGTTTAATTTGAACCATTGGATTCAAGTTAAAGAAAAACCAAAGGTGGAGATTAAAAATAAAAAGAAATTTAAAATAATAATATAATATAAATTTCTAATAATAATAATAATAATAAAGAAAAATTCTTTTTAATTTTAATACTCCAACGGTCAAAACATTAAAAACATAAAATAATAATAATAATAATAATAATAATAAGAATTATATGTGAGTTAACGGTAATAAGGATTTTTTTAAAAAATTATTATAGATATATAAATTCTGCCACAGCATTAAATGCATGATTGAATTCTTCTAAAAAAAAATGCATAATTGAATTTGATTTTTTTTTTTAAATCTTTAAATTAAAGAACCGTTACCCACATTTTTTCTTTTAATAAAATAACCAAAAGTCTCACATGTTATTCTCCCATTGCTCCACATGTCATCGTTGGATTGGTCAATAATGTTGACTCAGCCGCCAACATAGAACTTCTCCAAGCCAAGCACGCTTAACTTCAAAGTTCCTATGATTGAGCCACCGAAAAGGAAGGTGCACCTTGTTGGTATAGGTAGTATCTATCAATTCTTTTAAGCTTATCTTGACCATACTTTCATGTCCTCAAGATCTCTCTCATTCAGATGTGACCTCGGTTCATTCATGTACCCCTCCTAACTCGGGTGTTACATGCCCATGGCTTGGAGAAGTTCTATGTTGGGTGACATCCTGGGAATTTTCCTAGGAAGCATGTGAGTGAGGACAAAGCATGTTAAAAGGACCCCGTGTTGGTTTGTGGGGACAGTCTTCAATCTTAGAAGCAGTTTAAGACGAGTATGGTGGCGTGGCCAGGTCGCAAGGGAATGTCGGGACATTAAGTGCCGAATCCGGATTCCGAATCCTGAGCTTGGGGCGTTACAAAAAATCACCTGGACATGGTAACGCACATCATCAAATTCCACCCAGTTGTAATCCACTTCCATTGCTTTTTCAAGACTATAGTCAACAGCCAAAAAAAAATATTAGTCATTATGGTCAATTAAATTACATCATTTAGTATCAGAGTTCGATCTCGGTCTCCAGTAGAATTCTTTTTTTTCTTTTTTTCATGAAGCAACTTGTGGAGATTTTAAGATCGTTTGAATATGGAAACATGAGAAATCGTGTTGTCATGAGAGGAAATTAGGTCCCTTGGGAGTGATTAGGGAATGTGCAAGAAGGGGCATTGAGTTAATTGATATCTTGTCAATAGATATAGAAATGTCGCTTCTAGCAAATATCATCCCGTGAATGTTAAAGAAGAAATTAGAGAAACTTTATTGCTAAAAAAGGAAGATGAAGGATTATGAAACCCCATTCTCAGCCCACTAGTTTTTAACCAATCGAGACCAATGATATAAATCCAAGAAACAAACTTTTCATTGATGGATAGAAAAAAAAAAAAAAAAAGAAGTTCAAGGAACAAACTTATTTTTTGCTTCTTTTCTTATTATAACTTTAAATATTTTCCTGTATTTTTCTCTTTCTTATTACTTCCTTCTGTCTCCCCTGCAATTTATCTCTTGTTCCTTGTGAAATATTTTCTCTGTCGGTTTCCTTCTGTGGTGTTTGTACATGATGAATACAATTATTTTGTAAATTAATCAATACAGTAACAGTGCATGATCAATTCCTAAAGAGAAGATGACGTTTTAAATTTATTTTTCAATCAAGCAATTGAGATTATGAAAACCAATCAAGTCTCCTGGCATTTTGAATCTCTACTTTGGCCCTACTCCAATGTGAATTTTTTCCCATCTCGAACATCGCACGGATTAGCTTGTCACTGAGTTCACCTTCAATTAGATGAATCTCTCTTATTTTTGAGCAATTAGTTTTCTCGTACTTAATTTGTGCAATCGGCCTGAATTTAGGCAACCACACCAAGGAATCCTTCGAAGAAGACAATCTGATTGTACCATCTCGGTCAATGATTATTAGAGGCTAAACCCAAACGTCTCCCAAATGATCCGGAACGTTCGCAAAATCTAATTCTAAGAAATTGGAAAAGAGGCTTGGAATACGAATTCAAGCTACACATAGTACTCATGGATGGAACAAAGAGTAGTAACGGTTGCCTAAGTTTGGTCGGATTAAAATTATTTCAACATTAGAATAGGAGATTGTAGAGAGAACTAAGAGATAGCAGGAAATTATGGTAGAATACATATATAATAAGCGATCAGTTAGAAATAGATAAATACGAATAAAAAGCCTACTTATGCACCCGATTCAACAACGTCTGGAGCAGAAATCTGGAGTGGGACTGCAATAGTATCATCGATTATGGTTTATTGGTGACTTTCCCTGCAACTGAGTCTTACAGATGCAGAATTGCTAAACCGAAGACCGGAATGGAATCTCAAAATGTTGTGTGGCTAAAGATTTCTCTCTCCAGTCTCCAAGGATAAACGATGCCAAATGCGACCGACCCTTCTAGTTCTTGTTTCCAGAACTCACGCTTCACCTGGTGATTTCTATTGACTACATGACTGAGATATTGAGCCCGAGGCTATATGGTACCGTGTGCACACAGGTTATATTCTGTTGTCGATGTTGAGTGTACTCCGTGACAACGATGCTGTCGTGAGTGCTGGGCGGGCCCCACTACGACAAAGACGATGGGAGTGCTGGGCTGGCCCCACTAACGTAGATCGTAGGAATAGTAAACGTTGGTTGTACTGGGCGTGTCCTACACAACGTAGATCGGTCATGTTAGTTAAAACGTTTGATGTTTTTCATATGCCTTGCTAGGTTTTTTATGACGAACTTGCGAGATATTTTAGAAAGCCATAATCTTACACGTTTTTGTTAAACGCTTTGACTGAGCATATTTATTCGTTTAAAGGTTTATCACGTGTTTTTGACTTCCGGATTTAGAGTTTTAAAGTTAGTCACTCACTGGGCTTCGTAGCTCATTCTTTCAAATGTTTTCAACTTTTCAGGTAGAGATCAAGCTCCCGGTGCCTGATACACTGCCAACGTCTGTTGAAAGTTCCAGAACAAGCCCCAGTACGTGGGTGGAGTTGTTTATTGAGTCTGTTCACATTGTAAATGTTTTGTAAGGATTGGATAATATCGTCCTAGAGGTCGTGGTTGTATAAACCCTAGTTGTATATGCTTTTGGTTGAGATATCTATATCAGGTTATCTTCCAAACCAAGTTTTGTCAGGGCTGCACCTCGTGTATGTTAAAAGGTTTCCCTGGATTCCGCTGTGTTGTGTTTCATGTAGAATGATTTATATCTATGATTAGTATGTTTATCAGGTTCAACGCTTCAGTAGGGTCAATAGGGATTGTTAGAGGTGACGATGACTGTTGGCTTCACGCCGTCTTTCGGGCTAAGCTAGCAGGTGGTCCGGGAGGGGGTGTGACAGCAATAGTATCATCGATTATGGTTTATTGGTGACTTTCCCTGCAACTGAGTCTTACAGATGCAAAATTGCTAAACCGAAGACCGGAATGGAATCTCAAAATGTCGTGTGGCTGTAGATTTCTCTCTCCAGTCTCCAAGGCCAAACGATGCCAAATGCAACCGGCCCTTCTAGTTCTTGTTTCCAGAACTCACGCTTCACCTGGTGATTTCTTTCATTAATATAATATGCATTATATATGCTTTAGTATCTGATTTTTTTAAGACTTTTTTTTTGTAAAAATCAATTTTGATGGGTAAATTAGGAACTTTTGAGAAAAGTAATAAAGAAAAAAAAATTAGAAAAAGAAGACGAGTGCAAAAATATTTGGGAAAGTCAAGTGTCGCGCCTCTTCAAGAAATAGAAACGTAGTTCATAATTTTTTTCCAACTTGGAGAATGAAGCAGCGCAATAGCGCAGCGTGAGAACCTTTGAACTTGGAGAGAAGGAACTGCAGCGAAACCCGTGAGAACCTTCAAACTTGGAGAGAAGGAACTGGAGTGAAGCGCGTGAAAACCTTCGAACTTGGGGAGAAGGAACTACTGCGAAGCGCATGAGAACCTTCGAACTTGGAGAGAAGGAACTACTGCGAAGCGCGTGAGAACCTTCGAACTTGGAGAGAAGAAACTGCAGCGAAACGCGTGAGAACCTTCGAACTTGGAGAGAAGGAACTGGAGCAAAACGCGTGAGAACCTTCGAACTTAGGGAGAAGGAATTGCAGCGAAACGCCTGAGAACCTTCGAACTTGGAGAGAAGGAACTGTAGCGAAGCAACGTGAGAACCTTCGAATTTGGGGAGAAGGAACTGCAGTGAAGCGACGTGAGAACCTTCAAACTTGGAAGAAGGAACTGCAGCGAAATGCGTGAGAACCTTCGAATTTGGAGATAAGGAACTCCAGTGAAGCACGTGAAAACCTTCGAACTTGAAGAAGAGGGAACAACGAACTTAGGGTGAGTGAAAACACCGAACTTGAGGCTAGCGAGACATTGAATTTGGAGGGATAAAGTCTTCTTTTATTCATCCAACTCGTAGCTTCACATTCATAACGGTGCACAACTTCCATTTGCTGTGTTGCCCCCACTAGTGATGAATTTCCTCAATTTTTATTGTCGTGCTTCAATATTTGTTGCACTTTATTTTTTTTATTTGCAGAGACTGAACTTAAAGTTTTCTTTAAGCTGCCTACGTACCCTCGAGGAATAGGGATCAAGTCTTAACGTAGTTCAGAATTTTTTTGCACTCACCTTTTAAGCTCGTGTGGGCTAGGAGTATCATGCAGTTTAGGCTCTTGCGATAAGAAGCTTTTACATTTTAAAAGCCCTTATCTTCATCATGGTCTTGATCAGATCCTTGACTTGTAGGATTGGTCAAGATAATGAGATTTGGTTTCACCTTCAAGGAACCTTCTGTATTTATGAGAACAGAGAACTTCCTCTTCATACGTGACGGGATGCTACTTTGAAGCTTCTTGCCGCTGTTTACTTCATCGAAAAGTTTCAACTCCAAGTTGTCCATCTTTCTTTTAGGTTGATCGTTTGTTACTTTGAGGCGATAAAAAACAGATGTTGAAGGTCGACTTTTCTTCGATGTCGAGACACTTAGTCTTTGGAAAGCTGAAGGTCGAGTGGAGGTGGACATCAAACATTGATTTTCTTCTTCTGTCGCGGCCATACTCATTCCTTGGAATACCGAAGAACGAGTAGTTGAAGGCTTGATGCGATCGAAGACGGAGGTTGTTGCAATTCTGGAGTGGTTAAAAATATGAGATAAATTGACTCCAAAATACTGTGCAAGTATACACAATCTAGCAGCAAGTGATAAGTATTTATCGTATCCACAGGGTCTTGAAATGCCTACCTCTATTGATTTAATTTGTCTTTTTAGTGATTTCAAAAGTTTGGTTAAATTGATTGGGTTTTTAAAATGTTGAAACAAAAGATATGCGAAAGCAGTAAATGATTACGACAGAGAAAACAGAATGGAAACAGACACAGGTTAAGACTTCGGTAATTGTTATAAAGATGCTCCAACAATTCTTCTGATCTGTCAATTTCATGCAGTATTATCAGCGGGATCCTCCCGAAACTCCAGATTTTTTGGAATATGTTTCAAAACCAATGAAGCTCTACCGATCAAGCACTAGGCAACTGGCTATCCCTAACTCAGTCACTGGCGTTCACCAATACACAATGATCTAGCGTGAATTATCGCCACACGACTCCTAAATCATCCCTGAAACTAGGAGAAGTTATACATACCGGCTAGCTAGGCGGGCACATAATGAAATTAAAGATCAACAATAATTCAAGATGATCATGATCAAATAGAATTTCCAGATTTATAAATATAACAACCACATAATTCTTAACGTATGCCTACAAAGCAATTAGTTCATGATTGAAAACATAAAATATGTTACAATCTCGATAAGCACATCCATATTACGAAATACACAAGAAATACTAATCCTTTTCAGAAAATGGGGATGAAACGGCTGCTCCAAACCACCAAGAACATGGAAGAACTTCGTCTCCTTGAGTGGAATCGCAAATGGTCTTCTTAGATCTCCATTCGCCGTCAATTCGGCCTCCAAATCGTCAATCCCTTTATCTTTGACGGCTCCCTCCTTTTATAAGATGAGGTTTACCCTAATTAGGTTAAATTGGACACATGGCAGGCTTTCCAAGCTTCTTAGATCCGAAAATACTTCAGCTAACGCCACTTTATTAAAATGGCTAACGAGCTGTGATGTGGCAGTTTTGCTCCCAGCTTGTCTGCAGCACCGAATTTGCTCCTTCAAGTCGCTCAGCAATATTTTCTGCACAAAATAACTTTCAAAGCCTCCATTCTTCCAAATGGGTTAAAACATATAATATATATCTAAAACCAACCCTATTAAGCACAAAAGACATACAAATCCCTATAGAAATGAGGCCTAAATAACTACCTTTTGGAGATTTATCACACCCCCAAACTTGAACTATTGCGCGTCCCGAGCAATACTAACTCACCTTCCCTTAAGAATTCAAAACATTAGACAAAGAATAGCTTAATCAAACCAGACAGTCCAACACTACCTTCAACCTTTACCTGAGCATTCTGCACAACCAAGCTCTAGTGCAGCAAAATAATTCTTCGGGCATGGACAAATGATCACCACCTTTAACTCAATCCTAAGAACTTTCCACAGCCTAGCTCTATTACCAGACATATTAAAACACATTTTTAAGGGGTTTATATATATATATTTTTTATTTTTTTGTTCTTCAGACTTAAAGCAGCCCTACAGTCATAAGTTCTTAAGCATGGGATGACCCACTTTATGGTGCAGTATACCATTGCCTCAAACTCATCACTAATTAGGCTAAATACTCATTGTTTGCTTAAAAATCCTTAGTTATCCTATCTCTTGCTCCTCAGAATGGCGATATTTTATGATGAAGTTCACCTAAGTCCTGGGAGACAGAAAACTGCTAGATTATCATTCTTCCTTCAAAAGTTTTGCTCTATGAATTTTCTCAGCAAAATTTTCACAATAAATTTTTTCAGCGAATAATCATTTTTATCATCATTTTTTCTTTTCCTAGGTCATCTTTTGACGCAAAGACAAACTGTGGGTGTCACAAATGTCCCTGGTTACTCAACAACCTGGAAAAATAATTAATGAAGGAGAGGAATGCTCAAGCAAAACCATTGGAGTAGCTAAAAGTCCCCCAAACTTAAATTATTCATTGTCCCCAATGAATCATTAACATCTGAAATTATACCCCCAAACTTAAATTTTTCTATCTGAATTTTTAAACTATGCGTGGGACTAGAATTAAGCTTAAGGAGGATCACATGAGTCAACACTACCTCAGAATCTTCTTGCCGCAGCGATGACCAGGCTAGAAGAAATGCTCAAGCAAAAGGTTTCTGGAGATTAGAATACATTGATCTAATTAAGCTAATTCAGTCCAAGCTTTCAAAATTCAGAAGAAAATTAAGTTAGATACTCAGATGTGCCAAACAAAACAATATTTGATTTCATTAAAAATCAAGATCACAGATCAACATAATCATGACAGAGATAGATTTTAAAGCAGCAGATAAAAACAAAGAAACAAAACATAACATAAGCAGAAAGAACAAAACACAAGCAAGACGAGCACATAAAATCATTCATCAAAATATTTGCTCGAAGAAACTGAAACTTCCCTTTAATTTTTCTTCATGTTCAGGCTCTGGGTTTTCTTCGTTTTCTTCTTCCTCTCAAATGATGGGTGGGGGGTGGAATGCATGGGTTTATAAGATCATCAATGAAAATTAGGCAGGCTTGATATGGTTTTAAGAAAAATTTGTTTGCATAGCCTTCTTTAGTGTGGTGCCTCTTCTAAGATCATAGCTCTAGTAGGTTTGAAGTTGTCTCTCTATGAATTCTAGCCTACTGAGCACCATCTCAAGTTGCTCCAACACTCTATGGACACCGCACAACAAACCACTTTAGCACGTCTCACCTCTCTGAAGTCTAGCAAGATTGGCAGTGTCAATAATCCCTTTGTCAAATAAGTTTATATCATTGGAGCTCTCTGGGACTCTGAACCTTCAAATGTACTCGATCACAGGGGATAGTGAAGTCGTACGTTGTAGGCAATAACCTCTGCATGACAAAGCCGAGCCAAGTGTTAACCTCACACTTCAGGTATGTTGACTGGAATGTTCTTGCCCTCATCCTAGACAACCTCCATTGGGCATTTAGTTGCTCATTTGAGAAAGCAACTAACATTTCATTGAAAACAGCGTGGGGGAAGTCTTTCAAATTAAACAGATAATTAATCACTACATGGCTCCAGTCGACAACAACTCTACGAACAATAATCAAGAATCCTTCATTTTCATCGATGTTAGCGTAGAACTCCCATTCTAGTTGATCAACAGTGGGCTCCAGCTTTGCGCACAACCGTTCCCAACTGTGATTAATAATGTCCGCTCAAGGAAAATGTGTGAGCTCTTTGCCACCATCGAAGCCGCGCTCCATTAGAACATCTCGCTTCAGGACTTCTTGATATTTTTGTCTTGCCTCTTCATTAATGAACCTCCCGTATAGAAATCTTTCATCAAGCTCAATTTTTTCACTCAATTTAGGTCTCAACTTCATTCCTCTCGTCTTCTTTTTCCTCTTCTGGCTTTTCTTTTTCAGAAACAAATGGTAGGGAGGAAGGGTTGGGGTAGGGGTTCTTACTTTTTTTCTCTCTTAGACCTCTTCTTCTTTTCTTTGGTCTCTACGAAGCCTCTTTAACCCTCTCTTCCATCGTATCTTCATCCACCGACACTTCTTCCTTCGCCTCTCTTTCTTTCCTTGCTCGTGCTTTTTTTTCCTCACAATAATAATACACACAAAAAAAAGAATCACATTAGTAGTAATAAAAGATGAGAGTGAAAAACATACCTGATGGGATCGTATAAATAGGGCACTAACTCAAAGATCTTCAACAAATAATTAGCCCCTAATTATCTCTCAATTAATTGAAGTCACCGTTTTAACTTCATGGATTCATAGAAAATTTTTATCATCTGTCAAACGGTAAGATCTTCTATTTACTATTTTCCCTTTGTGTGCAACAACTAGGGATGACAACGGGGCGGGGCGGGGCCGGGTAGGAATTTTTAATCCATGTCCCCGCCCCATTCCCCGTTTCGGGGAGTCGGGGTCGGGGTCGGGGTCGGGGAATCCCCATTCGGGGATCGGGTCCCCGCGAGAAAAATCCCCGATTTTTTTTATTCGTTTTAAAATTATTTTTTTAACAAAAATTATTTAAAAATATGAGATAAATTGACTCCAAAATACTGTGCAAGTATACACAATCTAGCAGCAAGTGATAAGTATTTATCGTATCCACATGGTCTTGAAATGCCTACCTCTATTGATTTAATTTGCCTTTTTAGTGATTTCAAAAGTTTGGTTAAATTGATTGGGTTTTTAAACTGTTGAAACAAAAGATATGCGAAAGCAGTAAATGATTACGACAGAGAAAACAGAATGGAAACAGACACAGGTTAAGACTTCTGTAATTGTTATAAAGATGCTCCAGCAATTCTTCTGATCCATCAATTTCATGCAGTATTATCAGCGGGATCCTCCCGAAACTCCAGATTTTTTGGAATATGTTTCAAAACCAATGAAGCTCTACCGATCAAGCACTAGGCAACTGGCTATCCCTAACTCAGTCACTGGCGTTCACCAATACACAATGATCTAGCGTGAATTATCGCCACACAACTCCTAAATCATCCCGAAAACTAGGAGAAGTTATACATACCGGCTAGCTAGGCGGGCACATAATGAAATTAAAGATCAACAATAATTCAAGATGATCATGATCAAATAGAATTTCCAGATTTATAAATATAACAACCACATAATTCTTAACGTATGCCTACAAAGCAATTAGTTCATGATTGAAAACATAAAAATATGTTACAATCTCGATAAGCACATCCATATTACGAAATACACAAGAAATACTAATCCTTTCAGCAAATGGGGATGAAACGACTGCTCCAAACCACCAAGAACATGGAAGAACTTCGTCTCCTTGAGTGGAATCGCAAATGGTCTTCTTAGATCTCCATTCGCCGTCAATTCGGCCTCCAAATCGTGAATCCATTTATCTTTGACGGCTCCCTCCTTTTATAAGATGAGGTTTACCCTAATTAGGTTAAATTGGACACATGGCAGGCTTTCCAAGCTTCTTAGATCCGAAAATACTTCAGCTAACGCCACTTTATTAAAATGACTAACGAGCTGTGATGTGACAGTTTTGCTCCCAGCTTTGCTGCAGCACTGAATTTGCTCCTTCAAGTCGCTCAACAATATTTTCTGCACAAAATAACTTTCAAAGCCTCCATTCTTCCAAATGGGTTAAAACATATAATATAGATCTAAAACCAACTCTATTAAGCACAAAAGACACACAAATCCCTATAGAAATGAGACCTAAATAACTACCTTTTGGAGAGTTATCAGAGGTCCTTTGTGAAGGGATAAAAGCCCCACGCAGCGGAAAGTATTACCGAACCTACTCAGAGTCTTAGATTCTAATTGAAATACCAATACAATTTGCAAAATATTACAGCAATAAATCTATATTTAATGGGTTGTACATAGGCTATAAACATGTTAAAAAAAGATCAACTAGATTGATCCTAGTGATCAAGGATTTCATAGAAAACATACTTTTGTAGAAAGCCTTGATCAATTCGCCTTTTATTGCCAATAAGAATGAAAACGCAGCAACCCTCTTATGCGAACACCACCAATCGGCTACACCGGTATATCTCTAAGACTTCTTGAAGCAGGAGACTTGTGGGAGTCTTTTGGGAGAGATCTCTGAGAGAATTAGAGACAATGAGATACCTTTCACCCCACCCCAAGGGTCCTATATATAGGTAAAGGTCTAGGAATAAGTTCAAATCTATTATCTGAACAATATCTAATTTTAATAAATAAATAATTAATTCCATAATTAATTAATTATCCAATTAAATATCACATATTTAATCTTAGGGATTTTATTAAAATTAATATGAATCCAATTCATATTAAATTTATTTGAACTCTTTCAAATATTTTATTTCCTAATAGGAAAAGGTCTCTAATTAATAAATAATTAATTAATTTCATAATTAATTAATTACCCAATTAAATATCATATATTTAATCTTAGGGATTTTATTAAAATTAATATGAATCCAATTCATATTAAATTTATTTGAACTCTTTCAAATATTTTCTCTCAAGAATTAATTTTTGAAATTAATTCAAAAATTATATTATAAAGTTTCATAAACTTTATATTATAATGCATCAATATACATTATATGATTCCCAGAATAAATTGAACACTTTCAATTTACAATTTATATTAGTTTTCTTCAAGTCTTTTTACGAGCTACCAGTGGGACCTAATGGACCTACAAATCAGAAGCTTCAACGATACGAGACTAATTGGCTTAAACTCATTAACCAAGTTAGTCTCCATTCGTTAACTGTGGGTCATTCCACTAAAGACCCTCAGGTGTACTCTTCTCACTGTAGAATATTTCTGTGTCCACGGATATCGACCAATACTACAAGTCAGTCCTTCACGTGTGTTCGTATCCCAGCTGGGTCAAATTACCGTTTTACCCTTGGTTTACATCTTTGTCCTTAAGTTCCCAGTGCTCCTCTAATGAACAACCTGTTTGAGGTCCAACCAACAAACATAAGTCTCTCTCGTGCCATAGAGAGGGTTGGGCCCATTGTTCAAGTCTCGGAGACACCACTTAAGGGAACACACCTCTACTTACCCTAAAGTCGGGAAGAAGTGAATTCCATCTTGTGTGATTATGTTCCCAGCTCCCCACTCGGCATTGTCCCAAAAATGGTAGGCTTATTGAGTCGGCGTGCTGGCCACTCTCACCCATACAAATCAAAGGACAACTCCTCGTGAACAGGAGTCCATAATCCACTCAGGATTGAGACTGAGTTGTCTAGGTCATCCTAGTGAAATAGAAACCAATCCAACTAACGGTGTTACAGTTAGCGGTTAACTATTTTGCGGTCCGGTCTTATGCAAACTCATTGCATAGGATACCCCCACTCGCATGTCAACTACATGAACGCGTTGGATCATAGCGTTTGTATCATAATACAAAGTGGGTCGTATCCATAGTGTCACTAGGATAAGGTACCCAGCCTTATCCCTATATTATAGACCCTTTAGGTTGTTACTTGAACATCGATCCCCGTATGTCCCTACATACTAGTTCAAGTTACATACAAACAACCTTGGATCTTAGTTTATTGGATTTGGGTCAAATAGTGCAATGTTAAACAATAACATTTTATTGCAGAAACTAAATAACACTTTATTGAACACAAGTATAAATTTTTTTTACATTCACTATCTACGAGTTTTAGGGCATAAAACCCAACACTTTGTTCACCCTTCTTAGAATTGTCAACTTCTTCTACGTCGATGTAGTAGGAAGTCGCAAAGTTTCCTTTTTCCTTTTTGTGGAAAGTTTTGGAGAAGAATTCATTCAAAGTCACCGGCTGTCGAGATTTGAGAAAACTCTTTACTTCTCTTCCTCTTAGGTTGAGGTTTCTTAGGATTCTTCTTTCTTTGATGTTTGCTCTTTCCTTCGACTGCAGCAAGATTTGATTGAGCTACTTCATCAAGGTCGAGCTCAATTTTTCCTTCCATAGCTAGCTTTAGAATTAAGTCCTTTAGGACGAAACAACTTTCCACTGGATGACCAATAACTCAATGATACTTGCAATACGTGGGATCATCGACTTTCTCCATCTCTTCTGGTCGTTTACACTTAGGAAGCTCTATCAGCCGCGCTTCCAGTAGTTGTTCCAACATATCAGGGATGTCGGCATCAGGGAAAGGATAGATTTTCTTCTGTCTTTCCTTTAAAGTTAAGTGATGCGCTCCATTTGTTTTTCGCTTTTCTTTCGAAGACGACTTGGGAAGGGTCGTGTTGACAACCATAGATTCTTCTATAGTCTCTTCGTCGTTCCTTCCTTCTTTTCTCATGTTAGGGAGGAAAAGGTCTTGGTTTTCTCGACTAACAATACTTAGCTCCATATCGTGGGCGCGAGTTGCTAGTTCCTCAAAGGTGCGAGGCTTTATACCTTTAAGGATGTGGAGGAGTTCCCAGTGCATGCCTTGAATGCACATCTCAACGGAAGAGAGTTCAGTGATGCGATCTTTGCAATCTAGACTCGTAGCTCTCCAGCGATTTATATAATTAACAACGAGTTCACCTTTTCGTTGTTTAGTGTTTGTGAGCTCGAACATGCTAACGGTTCGTCTAGTGCTGTAGAAGCGATTCAAAAACTTTCTTTCGAGTTCCTCCCAACTGTCTATTGACTCAGATTCTCAAATCGAGCAACTAAAGAGCCAAATTGAGAACCAACATATCGCCGAATCAAGTCAAACCCAAGTCGTAAAAAATCATGACAAAGGAAAGAATTAATAAATATAAATATTAAAAGTTCTTGTATTTATGATTAATGAAAAAGAAATTAAACTATTTAATTAGAAAAACTGGGAGTGTGTTCAATTGTTTTGGTATTTGAAAATTTTAATTTCATATTTAAAATTATGCATGCATTTATTGACAATATGACACTTGTAGCTATGTCTTACAGTCCGTTTGGATCATAGATTTTGTTTGATGGATGTGAAATTAAATATCTGGAAGTTGAATGGCTGGGATATTAAATATACCTGTTTGGACAGGTAGAATAATAAATGTTTGAAAATGAAGTATTGTGTTTGTTTTGAAACTTTTATTCATCACAATTCTGTTTAATTAATTTAAAAATCAAATGTAATTGAATAAATTAATGCAATCATAAGTTAAAATTAGTATTATTAATGTATTGTTATATTAATTAATCAATTAAAATAAAAATAAACAAATATTTTTATGTTAAAACATTAATTAAAAGTAATATTGAAAATTAAATGATTTAAATAATTTAATTTAATTACTAAAAACTAATTAATTAAAGTATTAATAAATATTTACATTAAATCGTTAAGATAATATAAAATATCAATAATGAATATATTGGTTAAAATTTATTGAGTCTAAATAATATATTGATATTAATGATTAATTAAAAATAATTTGTAATGATTAATTAATATTAATTTCATCTCCTCTATATAAAAATACCACTTATAGGGAGGGATTTGAAAACCCATGGGGATGGTTTTTTAAGTTCCCTGGATAATTATATTTTAGGTCCCGTTTGATAACCATTTGGTTTTTGGTTTTTGAAAATTATGCTTGTTTCTTTTCAATTTCCTTACATGGTTTTCATCTTTGTTAAGGACACATTTGAATTCCTAGCCAAATTCTAAAAATAAAAATAAGTTTTTGAAAACTACTTTTTTTTAGTTTGAAAACAAATGAAGAATAAGTTTAGGGTACACGTGTCGGAGTCCGTGCTTCTTAGGTTGATGAATTAGTTGACCATATACATAAGAAAGTTGTAGGAGTTTTTTTTCTTTGGGGAGATTTCAAATCACATTAGTCATTTCATTTGTTTTGGATAACTTAAAGTCGTAGGCCTATTGCGGGTTCTATGATGATGCAAAAGAAGAAGAAAACCTTTTTTTATATGTATTTACTTTAGGTTTGCAAATTGTGTCAATTATCTCAGTGGGCAGCCCATGCACTTTTTAAGTAATAATAATAATTGTCAACCGTCATTTTTATTTTGTCATACAGGACTCGTAGCTGCTTCATGTGGCCAGTTAGACTCTATCTTAAAAAGCTCTGGGAGTCAGAAGAAAACGATGAATAACGGGGGAATTGAAGTCTCAATGATAAAAGTCTCCAAAAACGGTAACATGAAAATGACTGTGAATGGGCTATCTAATGATATTTATTTCAATGACAATGGATTGCACTACTGAAGGCAGGTGAATCTCTATGCGAAGTCTTCCTGAGTGATTTGCTGATCTTATGTAGTAATACCAGGATTGCCTGTACAGTCATCTGAGTTTGGATAGGTATAGGTTAAAGGTCTTATATCAGGAAAGAGAGCTGTATCCCGATCTTTTATAAGGGGTCAGCTTCTCAAAAAAATATAGTTGTATTCCAGTGAGGGGTTGTTTCGAGCTTGTCTTTTCCTTTGATTCCCACCCGTTGGTACTGATGGAAGTAAAACCTAGTTTTGCATTAGGACTTGTGTAGCCAGCTTTCTTTGTACCATCAGAATTTATAATGTAATCTAACCACGTGTTCATGTGTGGTTTTAGAACGTATAATTTGTATTATGAAAACCGTCCGTATTCATATCACGGTCAAATATTGGGGCTCCTAGTAGCCTGTGTGGTTGGTTTTCTTGTGGTTGAAAACTAAATTAATAAAACTGTTTTCTGTGCCACGTGGAAAATGTTTCCAACTTTCTTATTCGTGACACATAGGGCGCGGCGTAAAAGAGGCAAAAGTAAGTAAATATTTTGACTTAGTCCAACGGTTTCTTTTCCCTCTTTTTGCGAAATTAATTCTTATGGTGGTTCAGTTTATCCGTTATTTGAATATTTAGAATTTCAATGTTTGATGTGTTTGGTAAGTGATCTGAAAAACAAAGATAGAGTTGCAACATTTTTAATATTTTCTAAATATATGTTTGTATTTAGAATTCAGTTTATCCGATATATGTTTTTTTTTTTTTAAAAAAAATTATCCGATATATGTTTGGTTGCTGCTGGTTCAATATTTTTTAATATTGAAGTTTGCATGTTTGTTCGATGCTTTTTTTGCCATCTTTATTAATGGTTTGATGTTTTCATTTCCTTCTTCAATAGTGTTGGTCTTGGTTAAATTTCAAATTGGATCCTTGTACGTGTGCTTGCATCTTTCACTAATATACTGTATGCATCTAACTCTAAGTTGCTCATCAAAACTAAATACGTAACTCCAACCTTTGGGGTCATGGCCTAGGGCCCTAACTAGTCGACACTAAGCTTGCTACTAAAACCACCGATACCACCATTGTCTCCAATCTTGCTTGCTCCTTAAAACTTTCTTGGGTACTTCATTTTGATGTGTAATGTTGTAGTATCCTCTTTGTTTGCACCATGACGCGTTTTTTTTTTTTTTTTGGTGAAAAAGAAATACTTCATTAAACACCTGGAAAAAAAAAAAACTACCCTCACGAGGGGGGAGGGGGGAACCAGGGGAAGGATGGGGTCCAAAAATATGCACTATTTCTCGATCGACTTCTTAAGCTTGCCGACAATCAGAGGGTTACACGCCAATTTTGCAACACTGTGCGCTACTGTGTTCAAAAACCTATTACAATGGCAGAATTAAATTTTGTGAGCAGACGCTGCAATGGTGGAGATGAAATCAGTGATTAAGGTCCGACAGGTCTTCCTCTTCTTTGTTCATCACTCTGATAACGCCCAACGCATTCAATTCCACAACCAACGGGATTCGCTCGCGATTGCAGGTATGGACCATGTTTTTTATACCTTCCAAAATCGCCTCAGCTTCAAGCATTTTGACATGTCAATTTTTTTCTCAATTTCTTCATTTCGAAACAGATCGTGGACCCATTTGAGTCACATACCACTCATTCCAGCGTGTTGCAGGCACTCTTTTCGTCCTAGGCGGCATCCGAATTCAGCTTCCAGTGGTTCGAGGTTGGATTCTCCCTAAGATCGTGACTCGCTTGGTTCCTCGTCAGATTCGGAATTTGCAGTTCCTTGTGAGTATTCTCTTGGTCCTTTATGTTATCGCCGATAAATTTGCTCAAATACTCTGTTGTTGGAGCCATATTCTGATTAGCTATTTTGTTCCTGAATGCCCATATGCTCCACAAGACAGTTGCCCCCTTTGACAACTCTTCCTTAGAAAAATTCTCGATCATCCAACTACATAGGTCCACCGGCGATCTCTCCTTCCTACAGAAAAAAAAGACAGAATTTCAGGGATATATTCAATCCACATGGCCCTATAAATTTTACAATCCCACATAATATGAGAAGTCGATTCCATTCTCTTTCCACAAATGGTGCACAAACTGTTTATCTCAATCCCCTTCGACTGGATGTTAACCTTTGTAGGAACTATGTCACTAAAAGTCTTCCATACTCGGACTTTTATCCCAAGGCAAGACATCCATAGCCCATAAAATTTTTCAGGGAAGGGTTCTTGGATAAATCCGATTGTGAGGCTTCTTGGCAGGAGTTGATCTCAGTGGCTAGGCAGTAAGCACTCTTCACTGAGAAAACTCCTTTTTTGTTCGGATACCAAGTTATCTCATATTTAGAGTCTTTGTTCCCTGTTGGCATATTTAGAATATCTTTAGCATCTTGGGGGATAAAATTTTGGCGGATAAACTCTTCATTCCACGAATTATCTTCCTTTAGTAAGCATCTCACTTTGAGCCCCTTGAGAGAATCCTTCGTGATGTATGGCTTGAGGCTGCCTTTTCTACTGATCTAGGGATCCTTCTCGATATCAATAAGATTTCCATTCCCTACTCTCCATTTATATCCCTTAATAAAGAGATTTCTTCCCCAACATATGCTTCTCCACGTAATCGAAGGAAAGGTTCCTGTTTTTGCTTCTAAGAAGTTTCCATCTTTAAAATATCTCCCTCGAAGAGTCTTGTAGAGGAGGCTTTTAGGATTTTTTAAGATTCTCCAACACTGCTTCGCTAGCATAGCTTGATTGAAGGAGGTTATTTGTTTGAAGCCTAGCCCTCCTCGGTCTTTGTTCTGGCACATCCTCTCCCAACTAATCCAATGACTCTTGTTTTTGTCTCCACGCGATCCCCACCAGAATCTCGAGCACATCCTATCAATGTCAGAACAAATATAGTTAGAGAGACGAAAACAACTCATGGTATATATAGGAATGGCTTGCGCTACTGATTTAATCAACACTTCTTTCCCTTGGTCCACCCTTAGAGGGTTTTCTCCATTCTGTCTATGATTTTATTGAAGGCCACTCCTATGTTTCTTTCCACTTGCGAAGGTATCCCAAGATAGGTTTCGAGGGACTCCGTTCTTTTTATGTTAAGAATCCTTTCGCACTCCTCCAATATGTCGGCTCCCAAATTCCTACTAGCCATGAAGACCGATTTGTCCACGCGATCCCCAACAAGTGAAGTATGGGCAAGGTTGTCGATAATATAGGGGAATTTGGATCCATTGCTCCATCTAATTTTATCGATGCCTTCAACATTCTTACCTACTCTAGTATCCTTTCCTCGTCCAAATAATCCAAATTTTTGTTTGATTAAATTTATTTTTTTAGGCTTTGATTGACTTTGTCCATAAATCAAATACTCCTCCACATGAATCAGAGGATTGTCCCAAAATAACAACGAGACGAATAATTGAGGTCACATTTGATAACCATTTGGTTTTTGGTTCTTGGTTTCTGAAAAATTAAGCTTATACATACATACTTCCACCTATAAGTTTATTGGTTTTAGTATCAATCTTCTACTTTGTTTTCAAAAACCAGTCCAAGTTTGAAAAAAAAAGTAGTTTTCAAAAACTTGTTTTATTATTATTTTATATTATATTTTTATTATTTTAATATATTTATATTTAAAAAAATCAAAAAATAAATATTTTTAATAAAAAATTAGTGTCACGTTAGCATTCCGTTAATTATTAACGAAAAATTGGATGAAGGGACCAAAATGATACGAAATCCAAACCTCAGGACTAAATTATCGAGCTTGATAAGGACCAAAATGAAACCAAACCCAAACTTCAAGAACTAAAAATGTATTTTTCTCTAATAAGAAAAAGAAGGGAAAAAAAAAGGCATGTGTGGGGTTGTTGAAAATGGCCACATTTGGATGGAATTCGCTTGTTCAAGAAGCGGATTCCAATATGGACAAAAAAACAACACGTTTTTTTCAATTTTTTCGAAGCATCTTGTTTTTCTCCATTTATTTTTTAAAATACAATTTAAATCTAATTTACGGACTTTTGAGAAAAGTAATAAAGAAAATAAAGAAATTAGAAAAAGAAGACGGTTGCAAAACTATTTGGTTAAGTCAAGTGTCGCGCCTCTTAAGAGGCGCGACCCTCCTCTGCGCGAGACCCACATATTTTTTTTAGTTTTTTTCTTTTCTTTTTAATACATAAAATCAATTTATTTATTTATTTGATTTTTTTCAATTT
>CM072087.1:17500-25000 GCA_036850905.1 Luffa acutangula | reverse complement strand
CGGTTTTGGTTATTTGACAGGCCAAGAGGAAATAGGTCGAGTCTACAGACCGAGGAACTAGATAAGACTGTGAGTGACAAAACAAATTTTGAAAATATTCTTAAACGGTTGTTCATGATTATATGTTTTACATGCTTTTCTATGAATGATACATGGTTTTTGTGAACGGTTTCAAACATGAGTTTTGAGCTTAGATTTTCTAATAAGGTTTATATACGAGCACGTGGCTAATGGCTTTATGAAAAGTAGTTGAAACGATATCTCTTAAAGTAAAGCATGTGTTAGCAAATATTGTTTAATGATTTAAAGTTTTTCACGAGCAAGCTGAGTAAGCTTGAGTTTTACGAAAGATAACGATGAGCAGGCATGTTTTAATGTTTTCATGTGATTTCTGAGATTTCTATTGACTACATGACTGAGATATTGAGCCCGAGGCTATATGGTATCGTGTGCACACAAGTTATGTTCCGTTGTTGACGTTGAGTGTACTCCGTGACAACGATGCTGTCGTGAGTGCTGGGCGGGCCCCACTACGACAAAGACGATGGGAGTGCTGGGCGGGCCCCACTACATCGTAGGACTAGTAACGTTGGTTGTACTGGGCATGCCCTACACAACGTAGATCGGTCATGTTAGTTAAAACGTTTGATGTACTTGATATGCCTTGCTAGATTTTTATTGACGAACTTGCGAGATATTTTAGAAAACCTTTTCCATTACACGTTTATGTTAAACGCTTTGATTGAGCATATTTATACGTTTAAAGATTTATCACGTGTTTTTGACTTCCGGATTTAGAGTTTTAAAGTTAGTCACTCACTGGGCATCGTAGCTCATTCTTTCAAAATGTTTTTCCACTTTTCAGGTAGAGATCGAGCTCCCGGTGCCTGATACACTGCCAACATCTGCTGAAAGTTCCGGATCAAGCTTCAGTATGTGGGTGGAGTTGTAAATTGAGTCCGTTCATATTGTAAATGTTTTGTAAGGATTGGATAATTGTCAGGCTAACCTCCATGGTTAAGCCTTGCCTTTATTAATACAAGGCAAAGACCATTTTCAAAGCTTAGTTGCATTTATCTCAAGTTGTAGGTGTTGGTGAGAGTATTGTGTGCATGTAGTATGGGTGGGTTCGTGGCGCATGGGCAAGGGCGATGGTGGTGGTATGGGCGTGCATATGGTGAGGTTGGGTGTTGTGGCGCATGGGCAAGGGTGATGGTTGAAGGTGTACATATTACACATGCGGAAGCAATTGAAGATCGAAAGCACTTAAGACATTCAATTTTACTCCTAAAGCATGCATGTTCTAGAAAAGACAGAATAGAGAGTTTAGAAAACACCAACCTTTGTAGCTCACTTATGTTGAACTCCTTGTGGTGTTTGCCTCTCCTATGCTCCTTGGACAACCTCTAGAGTCTTCCCCACTATACTCCGGGCCAAGAACGACTTGTGGGAGTCTATATAAGATAGGGAATGGGAAGGGAATGCTTGAAGCATCAAACAATGGAGAAGAATGAGAGATGAGAGAACTTTGAGTCCAAATTCCAGCAACATAACATTAAGGAAATGGCTCTCTTGTGTTTGAATATGATTCAAACTCCTTTTAAAGACATTCTCCATGCAAAGCCAAGCCTCAAGACACAAGACACATGGTGTATTTGCAAGCTCAAGTGGATTCTAGGTGTACATTACACAAGACATGCAACAATGCATGAGTGAGTTGTCTTTCCACTTTGAATGATCATGCATTAAGTGGATTTCCAACTAAATCCACTAAATTCAAATTGAAATCAAATTTCAAGCTTGCAAATTACCCCCAATTTCAATTCTAAATTGAAATTGATTGCTTGGTAATTAATTTGAAAATTTTCAAATTAATTTTGATATGATTAATCTAATTAATCTTTGTTATCTTGTGCAATTCCATATATATGATTCCTAATACATATATATAGTATTCAAAACACTTTTAAATACTTCATCTCTCATTTTCTAATTTAATTCATAATTAAATTATTGTGTCAAACACAATTTACGATAATACCCTTTTTCCCGATTTTGAACGATTCAAAGCTTCCTATATTTTGTTCTAGGCTTAATTCCGATATGAGCTAGTAGGGGGACCTAATGGACCTATAGATCATGGGCTCCAACGATTCGAGGCTAACCGACTAATCTCATTGTCCAAGCTAGCCAACATTCGTTAACTATCGGGACACTCCACTATAGCCCAATAGTTGCACTCCCCTCACTATAGATATATTTCCGTCCACTTGATTTAACCATGATTAATAAGTCGATCCTTCACAGGTTGTTCGTAGCTATAGCTAGGTCAATAAGCCGTTTTACCCCTATAGTACTTCTAGTTCCTTAAGTCCCACTGATCCTCTAATGAACAATTGGTTTATGGTCCAACCAATAAACCGAGTCCCTCTCGGGCCAATGAGAGGGCGGGATCCCTTTGTTCAAGCCCCGGAGTCAGCACTTAAGGGAACAACCTCTCTACTATCCCTTATTCAGGTAGGAGTGAATTCCTTCTTGCACGACTATGTCCCCAGCTATCTACCCGTTCATATCCCTGAAATGGGAGGCTTATTGAGTCGGCGATACTGAGCCACTCTCACCTATGCAGATCTAAGGATAAGCCCGAATAAACATGAGTTCATAGTTAGCTCAGGATTAAGATCGAGTTACCTAGGTCATCACATGAAATAGTCAGTCTCGTCAGTAAACGGTGTTATAAAGCGAGAGCGACTTATTTCTCGGTCCTGGTCTTATGCAAACTCATTGCATAGGACGCCCCCACTCGCATGTCTCTACATGGACGATTTAGGATCACATCGTCTATACCATCTATAAAGTGGGACGCGTCTCATAGTGTCTCCAGAATAAGGTACCCAACCCTATTCCTATACTATAGACCATTTTGGCTATTACTCAAGCTTGATCCACTTTTATGTCTCTACATAAAGCTCAAGTGTTCATCCTATAGCCATGAATCTTAGTTTATTGGATTTGGGTTATATATGTGCAATTTAATTTATTCAGTAATGACTTTTACTGAATCAATCTCGATAACACCTTTATCGAATAAGTATATAATTCGTTTAACATTCATTATCTACGAGTTTTAGGGCACCAATCCCAACAACGGAGGGGGGCTCGGCAAACAAGGAGATGGGGATGGTGGGACTTGCTACACTCACAAGCAAGGATGGGAGCATGGTGGGGCATGTTGTGGGCACATGGGGGCCTATTGGGGCGGTGGTGGTAGCACATGGTGGGCTGGTGGGAAATGGTTGCGTGAATATCAGGAGCTGGTGGAGCGTCGTGGCACGCACAAAGAGCTGGGTTGTGGGCAGGGCGTGGCACGCACAGGGGCTGGTGTGGTGGGCAGGGCGTGGCGCGAACAGAGGCTGGTGGGCAAGGCGTGGGCGCGCGAGGGTGTTGGGCGTGGGCGTGGGAGTGGCGCGCGCGTAGGGTGTTGGGTGGTGAGCGTGGGCATGGCGCGCACACAAGGGTCAGGGGTGGGGCATAGAAGTGGCGCGCGTGCAGGGTCAGGGGTGGGCGTGGGGGTGGGGCGTGGCGCGTGACGCGAACAGAGGCTGGTGGGCAGGGCGTGGGCGCGCGGGGGCAGGTGGTGGGCGTGGCGCGCGCGCAGGGTCGGAGGTGAGCGTGGCGCGCGCAGGGGAGGGGCGTGGGCGTGGGGCTAGCGCATGGCCGGGGGTGGGCGTGGTGCGCGTGCATGGGACTGAGCGTGGGCGTGGCACGCGCGCATGGGACTGGGCGTGCGCGTGGTGTCACGGTCGTACCTTTTCAACCGTGCGACGCCATGATCTTACACGCGACCATGGCCAGCCTTAAGGGTCATCTCTAACCCATATAACTTTTTCGCGGGACTTTGGTGCTTCATCGGACCTTAGGCGAGGTTCTTCATCCTCAACCGAACTCAAATCATCTTGCAGCGGAATAACATTCGGTCAATACACGTCGCCCGTACGTGTATTTTCACTCATTCGCGACTCTAGCCGACTTGCCTCTACTCTAGGCCAAGTCCCAAGGCTCAACCTTGCCTCTACATCAGGCCAAGGTCATATAAACGCAACGTCGCATCTCATTTCATCATCTTCCATCTCGATAACATGGCCCACACGCTTCTACATCGATCCGGAACTTCGCCAGGATGTGTTCGGACCCTTCAACGGGTCAAAACGGCCTTAAAACGCTCAACCGAAGCTTACCGGGTGCTTTTCGTCGCCTACCGGGGCTTATCGGGCAATTATAATGCTTACCGGGACATTTCGGGCAAATACCGTGCCAACCGGGAACTATCAGGTTCCACCGATGCTTGACGATGCCACCCCGAGCCTCGGGATGTCATCTGACTTATCCGCTCACTCGGATCTGCTTCTCCAGAACGGGCCCATGGGCTTTACTTATAATCGGGGCTTCCTGGACATCCATCCATCCGGGTATATCGAGGCATGAACTCTTCCGAGACATGCCGAGTCATTTTCGTATAGCGTGCCGCAACCCGACCATATGGTGCAACTTCCAGCCCATGGGCGGGGGCGCAATGTCGGCACACCCGTGCCGCCCGACACTGTCCTTGGAAACCCATTCCCAAAGGAAGACGCCCAAGACACTCATCTTGCAACGCTCGCCCACGCCATGACACACGCATGTGCCATGGGGTAGCTCACTTAGGCCACAGGGCCCAGGGGTGGTGGAGAGCTGATACCATGCCTCCCCATATAGTACATTTTGAGGCATATTTGGTCTGACACCCTTGCACATCAAATTCACGAGGAGTCATACGCCAACGTGGAGCGCCCGTCTGGTGTCCGATTGACACGAAACTTTGCGGGCTTGCATACTTAACTCATATGCACTTAACTCCAGAGCCGCTCGTCAAAACTCATGACGGAACCCCGACTTCCGAGGTCATGGCCCGGGGCCCATCTGGCCCCCATCAAGCATACCACTGACGCGTCTGACGACACTGTTGCTTCTCAATATGCTTATGCCTTCTTGTGACATTAATGCCCACTCATCTTGGTGGGTTGGATGATGCATCGTCCTCCTCGATCGCATCATGGCACTTCTCTCTCTCGGCCCTCTGACATGGCCTGATGGGCGACACTCGACGTGCCACCACTTCACTGTCTGCTCAGTGAGGGTCACAACCTACTCTCTTCTAGTATGGTTGTGACATTCTCCCTCACTTAAACTGTCATCGTCCTCGATGACATACTCGGGGGCACAATCCACATCACTGCACGATTGGATTGCGACACTCTCCCCCACTTAATCTCGGCATCGTCCCGATGACGATCCGACGTCGGACTGGCTGCTGACGGACCCGCTGAAATATTGTGCATCAGAACGAATACGGAAATTGCGCACTACCTATGAGCTATCCCACCCACGGACCTACACTGTTCGCCCAACTTTAGGACTCGACCCCGAGACTCGCAACATAGGCAAGGCAAACACACTGCACACTATCTACGAGCTATCCCACCCACGGACCTACACTGTTCGCCCAACTTTAGGACTCGGCCACAAGACTCGCAACGTAGACACGGCAAAAAGCACACTGCCTGCAGACTATCCCCTTCTCTGTGGACCTAACTAACGCCCAACATTAGGACTCGACCCGAGGATCTTCTAACAGAACACGGCAAAAGATTCTGCATTCTCTTCGACTCCGCTTGCGGGGAGCGCGCCCCGACTTCTCTTTGGCACTCATGGCCACTTACACACATATTCTCTGAGCGGCACATAAAAAGGTGCACCCCGAGGGGTGAGACTCGCAAGTCTACCACGGAATTCTGCTTCGTGACACCATCCCTACTGGTGCGGACATCTGAAAGCATGACACAGCCCATTCTCTCTGTTGGCACTACCCTTCGACCAACTATCAACTGGCCACCTTCATGTGGCAATCGCTGCACCGATGCTTCTGTCGGAACTTGCAGCAGCTTCTTCTCTTTTTCTTCCCTGTCTCCAGCCTGGTGCTCCATCTCGAGAAAATTGCTGGTCTTGACAACTGTGAAGCCACCCACTTAGGCATGTGGAATGACTTAAGGGACACACTCGCTCGACACACGAGCGTTTTCACGGGACAAGCAACCCATTCTCTCGGGCTCTTTCCCTCTCAACTTGGCTCTACACAGCCCAAATCGCCCACCCATATAGGCTTTCTTGATGCTTAACTCTGGCACTTGACCGGCGCATGTCACACTGACCCCCAGCTATCTTTGCTTGCAACCATTAACACTATCCCTCTTGGCGGTAATGGTTCTTTCGAAGGCACCCTACCTGGTACACCTTCTGATTTCTCTCTTGCCTATACTGAACCCCAAGCCCTTGGCAAATGGACTTGGTTCTTGCACATTGACGGGTTGGACTCCCTCAAGGAATCCAGCTTCAATACCCTTTTCTGTCTCTGATACTGACTTCACAACTGTCCTGCCGAAACTGGCACTCTTGACACAATCGTGGAGTCTTCAATCTGACCATCGGGTTTCTCTGTCTTGTCCGACTACGCACAAAAAGTGGGGCTCTGATCGTAGCCCAAAGCTTAAACTAGGCTCTGATACCAACTGTCACGGTCGTACCTTTTCAACCGTGCGGCGCCATGATCTTACACGCGACCATGGCCAGCCTTAAGGGTCATCTCTAACCCATATAACTTTTTCGCGGGACTTTGATGCTTCATCGGACCTTAGGCGAGGTTCTTCATCCTCAACCGAACTCAAATCATCTTGCAGCGGAATAACATTCGGTCAATACACGTCGCCCGTACGTGTATTTTCACTCATTCGCGACTCTAGCCGACTTGCCTCTACTCTAGGCCAAGTCCCAAGGCTCAACCTTGCCTCTACATCAGGCCAAGGTCATATAAACGCAACGTCGCATCTCATTTCATCATCTTCCATCTCGATAACATGGCCCACACGCTTCTACATCGATTCGGAACTTCGCCGGGATGTGTTCGGACCCTTCAACGGGTCAAAACGGCCTTAAAACGCTCAACCGGAGCTTACCGGGTGCTTTTCGTCGCCTACCGGGGCTTATCGGGCCATTATAATGCTTACCGGGACATTTCGGGCAAATACCGTGCCAACCGGGAACTATCAGGTTCCACCGATGCTTCACGATGCCACCCCGAGCCTCGGAATGTCATCTGACTTAACCGCTCACTCGGACCTGCTTCTCGAGAACGGGCCCATGGGCTTTCTTAAAATCGGGGCTTCCCGGACATCCATCCATCTGGGCATATCGAGGCATGAACTCTTCTGAGACATGCCGAGTCATTTTCGTATAGCGTGCCGCAGCCCGACCATATGGTGCAACCTCCAGCCCATGGGCGGGGGCGCAATGTCGGCACACCCGTGCCGCCCGACACTGTCCTTGGAAACCCATTCCCAAAGGAAGACACCCAAGACACTCGTCTTGCAACGCTCGCCCACGCCATGACACACGCATGTGCCATGG